>JARLTB010000494.1:2335000-2495000 GCA_030141615.1 Unio pictorum
ATAAAAAACAACTACATATCGGGGGAAGCACAAACACAAAAAACTTTTTACTTTTTTTTTTTTTTTTTATATGGGGGAGGGGAGCAACTGTCTGGTGCCCTCCACCCCCCCCCCAAAAAAAAGCAGTACATGATGTTGACTTTTAAGATTGGCCAGAGGAGTGACAATATTTGCATTCTATGGTTTGATTCTTTTAATAGTTACTGTGTAGATAGAATATTGTGATTAGAAAACATAAAACTTTGATTTCAGTTTTAAGTGTTATACTATAATATACAGAAGACATGATATGCATTTAATGAACTTATTATTCTTGCTATTGCTCTTTTTGAATACATTGAGTTTTTCTTTACACCATAGTGGAAGGCCCCACTGATGGCTACGTTGGTTCCCCCCTCTTTTTTTCAGATTGAGTGGGGGCAAGTACCCACATTTATCAAATCCTAGATGCAACCCTGCCAGCAGTTTTATTATCTATTGTTTATGTAATAATTGCTGGAGACTGGTGTACACATTGTTGCTTAATTTGACATCTCAGTTTTTTTTTTTATCTAAACATCTCTCATTCTCTTTTAAAAATCTATTTCTGCAACCCATATCTCTATACCCAATAACTTGCAAATATGTAAGATTACAAATATACATTGATCCATATAGAAAGTACTATTTCTGGATTCTCCAGGAGAAGCTTGATAATACTACCAGACTTTTTTTTATCAATAAATAGCAATATTATAAAGGCTAGAGAATGTTTATATATATATCTTGCACAATTTTTAAATCCCCATACATTGCAGTATGGGACTTGATCACCTCCACTTTCTCTCCATTATAATGCTCCATGAATGCCTACAAATCACCACTGTACCTTGGCAGGCATGTAAACATTACTGATTGACATTTCAATATCTAATTAATGAAGACCAGCCATGGAAAGACTGAGATGTCGAGTGATTTGCAATCGCATCCCATTTGAATAATTAATTGGTCATCTTTATTTTAAATATATATTTGGACAATAAAAATGAATTTTTAAATTCATGTATATTCAGTACATGTGTATTCCTAAAATGTTGATAAACTTCTTTTGCAATAAGTTTATTCTTTACTTTATTCAAAGAAAACTGAACAAACTTGTACACTGATTTGACAATAGGCACAACGTTGTTTCTTTCTGTTGTAGTATATTTTAATTTACGAGGCATTGTTATTATTAATCTAAACTTTGATTTGGCATGATGTATCGTACATTAAAAGTTGACTGCAAGAGAAAACAAAAACGATGTAGATAAATCTGTTCTTATTTTTTCTCTGAACCTCTTCACAGCTTGTTTGGAGGGCTTATAAACAATAAACCTGTTTTATCAAAACCACATCCAGACTTTGCAAGAAAGTGGTACATACAGCTATTCTACATGAGATGTCACAGCAAGAAAGTTGTACATACAGCTATTCTCCATGAGATGTCACAGCAAGAAAGTGATACATATAGCTATTCTCCATGAGATGTCACAGCAAGAAAGTGGTACATACAGCTATTCTCCATGAGATGTCACAGCAAGAAAGTGATACATACAGCTATTCTCCATGAGATGTCACAGCAAGAAAGTGGTACATACAGCTATTCTCCATGAGATGTCACAGCAAGAAAGTGATACATATAGCTATTCTCCATGAGATGTCACAGTAACTCGAACAGTGATTGTCGTGTTTCTTTTCTTAATCATTGCCACTTTCTCCCACCACAGAGTGTAAAAATTGTTTGAACTCGATTGGATGAACCCTCTATTAAATCTTAAACTTTAGGGAGCATGTCATTGAGTGAATCTGACTTTTAGTATACTGCTTTTGCTGTTCTCCATTGGCAAAGCATCAAAAGTGCCTGACTAGTAAAGTCCCAATATTTTATTTAAAAAAATGAACCTAGAATGTTTTATGAATCATGTATACAAATAGATAGCTTCAATCATGATTAGATAATAAAGCTAATAATAAACATAGTCTTTCTTAAATAACTTACATACAGGCATTTAGTTATTAGCAATTTGCAATAAAATGTGGCTATTGTGTATGGTGCAAAGATTTAGGATTGGCCTATTGTCAGTCCATATCAATTTGGCCTATTGTCAGTCCATATCGATTTGGCCTATTGTCAGTCCATATCAATTTGGCCTATTGTCAGCCCATATTGATTGGGCCAATTGTCAGCCCATATCGATTTGGCCTATTATCAGCCCATATCAATTTGGCCTATTGTCAGCCCATATTGATTGGGCCTATTGTCAGCCCATATCGATTTGGCTTATTGTCAGCCGATATCGATTTGGCCTATTGTCAGCTGATATCGATTTGGCCTATTGTCAGCCGATATCGATTGGGCTTATTGTCAGCCCATATCAATTTGGCCTATTGTTAGCTGATATCGATTGGGCCTATTATCAGCCCATATTGATTGGGCCTATTGTCAGCCGATATCGATTGGGCCTATTGTCAGCCAATATCGATTGGGCCTATTGTCAACCAATATCGATTGGGCCTATTGTCAGCCGATATCGATTGGCCTATTGTCAGCCCATATTGATTGGGCCTATTATCAGCTGATATCAATTTGGCATAGAGATTTCCTCAACTACTAATAAACTGGAAAAATTTATTGTCTGGCAGTTTGGAACAATTTAAAAATTTTGTCTTGCAGTCTGGCCATACAACCATTTTTTGTTTTCATCACTTGATCTGTATTCTGAATTAACAAACAGAGATATGGGGTTATTTAAATTTTCAGAATTGTTCCATGAATTATGACTAATGAAGTTGAATAGTTACTGTAATGCTGTCACATTTCGTTTGCAAGAGACGTGACATTCTTTCTCACTTTATTTGTACACTATGTTATAATAAAAGATTTGTATTCTTAATATACTTGAATTTTTTAATCATGGATTATCATTTTTAGCACTTCTGGTCATGGGATGGCCTGTTGTCAGTTGCCTGCTTTCCAACTTTTATGTCCATTTAGTTAAAGTTTGTTATTGCTACTCTTCCTAACCTACATAGAAGATGTGATGAGAACGGTGCAGTCCAGTATGGTCACCACAGCAGCCATCTTGAATAATTTGTTAATGCTAATCACGAATGGACCAGCATATAAGGTATCACAAGAAGATGGACCATTCTCCAATTAAAAATATTTATCATAGCTACAAATATGAAGATCTTGTTATCACAGAAGAAAATTAGGCAGTCAAAAGGAAGCACAAAGACCTGGAAATTCTTTTTACCCTTTAGGAATATCAGTCCATTCCAGGGAATCTAATTGAAAAATGAACATGTCTTATCACTTATCTGGCCAAATGTGAGCCGACCTGTTAAAAAGAACAAAATCAAAGCAATACAGTTTTCATTATTTTATTTTTGAAAATGAACTGCCCAAGTCCTCCTTGTTGTAGTATGATAAACTATTGAAAGGATTAGAAATAATAAAAATGATAACAAAATTTCACAACAGAAGGTAAAACATCTTTCAGTTTCAACAAATAATAAAATATCATTCTGGGATATTATTTTCCCCTGAAAAGAAAACATCAACTGATACATTACTCCACACCATATTAGACGGGATGTCAATTCATGTATGGAAACACTACAGTACTATGAAATCAAACCTTGATTATCTACTCCACATTATATAAGACAGGATTGTCAATTCATTTATAGTTAGGAAACACATCAAACCAGCCCTCAATTAATTAATATCCACCATATTAGGATGTCAATTCATTTCTAGTATGGGAAAACGACTATTCAACCAGTCATGGAATAACTAATCCACACAATATTAGACAGGATATCAATTCATTTACAGTAATGTAACACATTATCAAACCAATCCTCGATTAATTATTATACACTATATTAGAATGTCAATTTATTTCTAGTAAGGACACACACTACTATTCAACCAGTCATCAATTAACTAATCCACACAACATTAGGATGTCAATTTATTTATAGTATGGGAACACACTTTTATCCAACCAGTCATTAACTAATCCACACCATATTAAACACTATGCCAATTTATATATCCAACCAGTCATTGATTAACTAATCCACACCATATTTGACATTATGCCAGTTCATATATCTGACCAGCCCTCGATTAACTAATCTACACCAAATTAGACATGATGCCAGTTCATATATCTGACCAGCCCTCTATTAACTAATCCACACCTTATTCGACATGATGCCAGTTCATATATCTGACCAGCCCTCGATTAACTAATCTACACCAAATTAGACATGATGCCAGTTCATATATCTGACCAGCCCTCTATTAACTAATCCACACCATATTAGACACGATGCCAGTTCATATATCTGACCAGCCCTTGATTAACTAATCCACACCATATTCGACACTATGCCAATTTATTTAAAGTAAAGGAACATGCCACTATCCATTTCAGTCATCAACACCATATTAGATAGGATGTCATTTGATATATCCAACCAGTCATCGATTAATTATTCCACTTTATTAGATGGGATATCAGTTGATATATCTAACCAGTCATCGATTAATTATTCCACACTTTATTAGATAGGATATCAGTTGATATATCCAAGCAGTCATCAATTAATTATTCCACTTTATTAGATGGGATACCAGCTGATATATCCAACCAGTCATCGATTAATTATTCCACACTTTATTAGATGGGATATCAGTTCATATATAGAAGGGAAACATGCTCGTATCCAACCAGTCCTTGATTAAACTATTCCACTCCATATTAGGATGTAAATTCAATTATGCTGGTTAATTATTCCACACCCTATTTGGCAGGAAATCTTTCAATTGTACAAAGAGAAAACATGCTATTATGGAACATATAAATTTCATGAAAATATATGCACAATGAAATGAATTTTTAAGCCATTCTATTGGTAAAACACAAGCACTCATTGCTGATTAGTTTGGCCAAACTTTAGTATTTACAAACCTTGAGTACTCCTTGTTGATTGATCTGGTGAAACTGAGGATTTGTTCCAGGCTATATATATTGGTAATGCCTTTCACATCCTCTTGCTGGAAGACTTCCATTTTTAGTTATTATAGTCCAATATGTCTTTCTCTGTCTGATACAACAGTTCTACTTAAAACTACATCAAAATAATTTTATATAAATACTGCCATGATCTCCACCAGACATGATTATCAAAATCACAGGTCCAAGTATAAGATATAAATCCTGATAGTTAAAAATAAGTTTTTCTTTCAACGCACCAAGCTAACTTAACACGTATTAATGACTAGATTTTCAGAAAAATGATTTTTTTCTTTTTTGATAACTTTTTTTATAATCACATCTATGTAAAATATGAAACAACTGCATATTTCATGATATGATCAGTAAAATATTGAATAATTTTGTGACCTAATCATTAACAGTTAACCATTTCTTGCTGTCAAAAATTGATTTAATTGAACATTGTTGTCCCATGAGGCACAGTACAAAGGAAGTGGAATGAAACTAACTGATGAAAAAGACTGTATATAAAACTCCCACATTAAAACACTGAAAACAGGAGTTGATGAGAAGGTTACTGCATGATAAATATTCATGCAAAGTGTTGGCTATACAACTGTGTTCTTGCTATCTTCCTCATCTGCAATTTCCGATTTACTTCTGGTAATTGCAGAATAATTCACTTCAAGGTCCACTGAAACTTTGGAAGGGTCACTGACAATCACTGATTGTTCAAGTGGCAAGGAAGGGAGGTTCTCTTGCTCTGATTGGCTGAGATTTGACTCAACACAGTGTGATTGGCTGATTAAGTTATGAGCCATTGTGGTTGCAGCTGGAAATGAAGTTGCTGATTGGCTGGCTAAAGATGGATGAGATGATTGGCTACTGAGCTGATGACCAGAATACTGACTTGTGGAGTCTGGAGCTAGGGAAGAAGAAGTCTCATTGGTTCTGCATTGCCATGGTGATGTAGCACCATCATCAGGAGTGTGACTCTGAAGGAAGTGAAAACAGAAATTTAAACCCTTTACAAAATTTCTATTATACTACTTTTATAATACTTTTATTCATTACTTTTATGTATTTATCAAAAAAACATTGTTTTCATCAATTTCTGAGGATTAAATACAAATGAATTATACACCAAATGATTGTCAGTTTTAACAGCTGAATAGCATGTAGGGGACTATACCAGAATTGTATGCCTGAATTTATTATGTAACTTTACAAAGATTTGATGCCTGAATTTATTATGTAACTTTACAAAGATTTGATGCCTGAATTTATTATGTAACTATACAAAGATTTGATGTCTTAATTATTTATGTAACTATATAGAGTGTATGCATTAATTTATTATGTAACTATGCCTGAATTTATTATGTAACTATACAAAGAGTGTATGCCTGAATTTATTATGTAACTATACAAAGATTTCATGCCTTAATTTATTATGTAACTATATAAAGAGTGTATGCCTGAATTATTATGTAACTATACAAAGATTTTATGCCTGAATTTATTATGTAACTATATAAAGAGTGTATGCCTTAATTTATTATGTAACTATACAAAGATTTCATGCCTTAATTTATTATGTAACTATATAAAGAGTGTATGCCTTAATTTATTATGTAACTTTACAAAGATTGTATGCCTGAATTTATTATGTAACTATACAAAGAGTGTATGCCTGAATTTATTATGTAACTATATAAAGATTTTATGCCTTAATTTATTATGTAACTATACAAAGATTTCATGCCTTAATTTATTATGTAACTATATAAAGAGTGTATGCCTTAATTTATTATGTAACTATATAAAGAGTGTATGCCTGAATTTATTATGTAACTATACAAAGAGTGTATGCCTGAATTTATTATGTAACTATATAAAGATTTTATGCCTTAATTTATTATGTAACTATACAAAGATTTCATGCCTTAATTTATTATGTAACTATATAAAGAGTGTATGCCTGAATTTATTATGTAACTATACAAAGAGTGTATGCCTGAATTTATTATGTAACTATACAAAGATTTTATGCTTTAATTTATTATGTAACTATATAAAGTGTATGCATTAATTTATTATGTAACTATACAAAGAGTGTATGCCTGAATTTATTATGTAACTATACAAAGATTTCATACCTTAATTTATTATGTAACTATACAAAGATTTGATGCCTGAATTTATTATGTAACTATATAAAGATTTTATGCCTTAATTTATTATGTAACTATATAAAGAGTGTATGCCTTAATTTATTATGTAACTATACAAAGATTGTAAGCCTTAATTTATTATGTAAC
The DNA here is from genome assembly GCA_030141615.1 of Unio pictorum. Taxonomy (NCBI): domain Eukaryota; kingdom Metazoa; phylum Mollusca; class Bivalvia; order Unionida; family Unionidae; genus Unio; species Unio pictorum. The sequence goes on from JARLTB010000494.1 coordinate 2,342,355, forward strand.
TATACAAAGAGTATATGCCTGAATTTATTATGTAACTATATAAAGATTTTATGCCTTAATTTATTATGTAACTATATAAAGAGTGTATGCCTTAATTTATTATGTAACTATACAAAGATTGTAAGCCTTAATTTATTATGTAACTATGCAAAGAGTATATGCCTGAATTCCTGATGTAAATATACAACGATTTTATGCCTTAATATATTATGTAATGTTATGTGCTTAGGCTCGAATAAACAGTAACATAGAAAAGGTGAAAATAACTTAGTTTGTAAAAACTTAATAAACAATTTATTGAGCACAAATATTTTCCAGAAAAGAAAAATAAACTTACAGTTTCAAGAATCAATTCCAAAATTAATCCAAAAATAATTCAAAATATTATCCACTAGAGAAATTGCAAAAGTCCTGGTAATAAAATGTCCAAATAATTCCAAGTTTGAATCGTAGTGAAGTATCCAAGATGGAAGACGATGTCACGTGATGAAGTCAGTTCTTGGTAATATAATTCAATCAGCACAATTACTTTCCAGATAAATAACAAAATAAATCCTCTTGATCCAAACGAATTGAAATAATTTCAAATATAAGGTAATTTAAAATAACTCAAAATGATAACTTAATATTCTAACAGCCCAAGTTCTACTAAATAGTTCGCTCTAAAACATCATTTATATACCTGTTTTTACATCAACAAGGAAGGGGTCACATGATCTTCTAGAATCTTTTAGAACAACTTTACGTTCAAAAAATCTCGTATACACCGTATGACCCAACTAAAAATAGAAAGATGTTTATAACAAAGCTCCATAATGTCCTTGGAATCAACCAATCATTTTAAAAGCTTGTTTACAACTCTGAAGCCAGGTCAGAAATGAGGTCAACACCTGGTGTTTATTCTTAAGAGAACATGTCATCCCACTTTCTAAAAAAAAAATTCTCCCAATGAATGAATCTTAAACTTGAAATGTCAAATTTGAATCTGACAAACAAACAATTCAAATAAAAAATAAATGACCCAAATTAAATACACATAACAGTAACTATACAAAGATTTTATGCATTAATTTATTATGAAACTATACAAAGATTTTATGTCTCAATTTATTATGTAACTAAACAAAGAGTGAATGCCTGAATTTATTATGTAACTTTGCCTGAATTTATTATGTAACTATACAAAGACTGTATGCCTTAATTTATTATGTAACTATACAAAGAGTGTATGCCTGAATTTATTATGTAACTATGCAAAGATTTTATGCCTTAATTGATTATGTAACTATATAAAGATTGTATGCCTGAATTTATTATCTAACTATACAAAGATTTGATGCCTGAATTTATTAGGGGAATGTATCAAGAGTTTCTGTTTTAATTTTGTTACAGGACTATACCAAGATTTTATGTCTTATTTATCAGTGGACTACTAAGATTTTATGTCTAATTTATCGGTGGGCTATCAAGATTATATGTCTAATTTATCAGTGGGCTACCAAGATTATATGTCTAATGTATCAGTGGGCTACCAAGATTATATGTCTAATGTATCAGTGGGCTACCAAGATTATGTCTAATGTATCAGTGTGCTACCAAGATTATATGTCTAATGTATCAGTGGGCTATCAAGATTATATGTCTAATTTATCAGTGGGCTATCAAGATTATATGTCTAATGTATCAGTGGGCTACCAAGATTATATGTCTAATTTATCAGTGGGCTACCAAGATTATATGTCTAATGTATCAGTGTGCTACCAAGATTATATGTCTAATGTATCAGTGGGCTACCAAGATTATATGCCTTGATTAACTACACAGAGTGTCATAGGTTTTTCACCCCAAAAAGCAACAAAAACTAATATCATGTCAAGTTGGTCTTGTTTGTCCATTAGGGTGAGAGTGAATTATGTCAGGGCAACGAAAGGTCTTATTCCAAGCACTAAGTTAGGCATAATAAATGTCAAGTTGGTCTTGTTTGTCCATTTGAGTGAGAGTGAATTATGTCAAGGCAACGAAAGGTCTTATTCCAAGCACTAAGTTAGGCATAATACATGTCAAGTTGGTCTTGTTTGTCCATTAGAGTGAGAGTGAATTATGTCAGGGCAACGAAAGGTCTTATTCCAAGCACTAAGTTAGGCATAATACATAGCGTTCCATGTGAAATGTCAGTTCTAGCAACTTCTAGCACTCTGTTGAATTTCATTACATTGTAAATATCAGCACATTTTCTCACCACTCTGCAGCTAGTCAAGTCTTTGAACTTGCCACCTAGCTTGTGGGTCGTGTTCTTCAGATGTACTCTTACAATGACAACATGTCCATCTGTGGGTCTTTCAGCCACTGAATTTTCTGATTGTAAATATCAGCACAGCTAAAATAATCAATTGATCAACACATTTTCCCACTCAACAGGTGGTCAAAGCAGGACCAGAAAGCCCTAAAATTTGCCGTCTAGCAAATTGATGTGTACAGAGGACTCCTGTATACATAATTTCTGTGCCCCAGATTAAAAAAATTGCATCCAAATACGCGTGATTACATGTTTCCGAGACCTTTGAAAGTGAGCGGTGATTAAAACAAGTTTATTTTGCTGTGAAAGTTTTGTTTTTAACTTTATACTTATGATGGCTATCAACAGCAGTGAAAGACGCAAATTAAATGTACAGTCTCCGGAAACTAAATATCTGGCTGTTAAGGAAGGTGAGAGCTGAACATGTCGCAAAGATGTCTGTGGCATTTTTTTTGCTTAAAAATAACACCCCGTCAGGAAGGATGAAAGCTGCTGAGTCGCAAAAGGCTGCTACATTTGAAGAGGTGGAGGAAGCCGAAACAAAATGGTTCAATGAAACATTTGCAAAAAAATTTAGTGTGGAGAATTTTACTGCAACAAGTGGTTGGTTCAGTCACTTTAATGTTCGTCATAAAATTGGAAACAAAAGTATTTGTGGTGAATACATGTACTGTTGACAGCTTTTCATTTTTCTGTGAATAGTCCCATCTTCTTGATAGTCTCAATAAGATGGGAGCAGACTGACCAAAATCTAGGCCAATTTAAGTATATGTGTATGAAGCATGTAAATAACAACTATCCAACCATGTGCTAATGTCGATATTGAATATTGTATTGGTTTTCGTATCAGGATGTGATTGATGCAATATTTTATTGTGGATTTTATTACACAAAGGTAACCAAAATGTAATCTATCAATATACAAGTGTATTTCACACTGAATCTGTCTTCATGTACTCAAAATTTCCATTGTTTTCTCAAAGTATAAATGCTACTCACTGATGACAGGTCACCCTTTGCTGACAAATTGTAACTTTCATCTTTTTCGCCCCCCCCCCCAACATCTTCCTATGTCGATAATATTTCCTGGGGCCCGAGGATGTCAACGTAAATGGGTAGAACTGTACTATAAAACAGGTCAATATTTGCTATTTGGAAATCTGTCTATTGCTAATTTGGAAATCTGTCTAGTATTGTGCATGTACTCAAGAGCACTGTACATACAGTCGAGTACTGCATACATTTATTGGAACTTTGAAAGTTGAAGCAATTTTTGGATTAGGGAAACATCAAATGATTTTATGCAAGAAATTATGAAAAACAATTGACTGCTGCAATTAATAAATTGGACTATTTTCAACCCTGCTACAGTATGCATTTAGCTCCATGTTCTATAAACTGGAAATGAATATGTGCCAATACACACATGCATCATATGGGACATGTTAGATTAAATCTTCAAGCCATACCAACATTAGGGGCTTTGGTTTGATATATAAATATATATATATATATAAATAGATCTAACCTTATAATATGGGACATCTCAGACCAAATCTTCTTGCTATACCAACATTAGGGGTTTGGTTTGTTGAAAAATGTTATGATTGAAGAAATAAAATTCAGTCAAATGATGTTTTTTTTAAAAACCTGAAGTAACATTTCTAACAACAAAACCATCCATAAATTGTATGCATTGACTGTATTATGCATCCAACTGAAGAATCTGTTGAATAATGGCTTACAATTATGTAAACTTTGTAGCAGTTGCATAATACCTGTTGAACTTTATGAGTATCACAATCTGTGTCAGCATCTATGTATTTAAATGCATCAACAGCATCTGCATATTTAGGGATGGGTGAGATAATCCTTGCTTCATCTTCTGGTGTCGAGTCAAAGTAATTGCTGCTGGAGGGCCGGTGCAGCTGAGGTTGACTTCTCAATATTGTCAAGATCATCTTAATGTCTGTACTCAGCTTCTGCTCCAGATGACTTAATTGGCTGAAAAAAAGAAATAATGCAGATGATGAAACTAGACTTTAGAATAGTAACAGACCAATCAGTCTGATTGTAAGGATTACTGGATTAATCTAATCATGATTGATAACTGAAATGTGTGCAAAATCATTTTTCTGTGATGTTGATCTCTTGACAACCAAATCAATAAATATCTTCCCAAGTGCCAACCATCCACACAGGTCTGTGATGTGGCACAAACGTTGTGCAGACCCCTTTTTATTCTTTCAGTCAGTGTCGTTTCACCTTTGACTCCCTATTTCAATGGAATTTGTCTTTGCCACAAATGCATGTATTCCACAAAGCTGGTAATCAGAGATGATGGAGAATTTATGTTAATGTACGGAAACCCATTTCTATCAGTTACAGTGATCTTGACCTTTGACCTATTGACTCAAAAACTGTTCAGGCTCTTCTTTATTTCAAGGGCAAGCGAGCCACAACATCTGGCAACTGTTGATATTGAAGACAAGTTATTGTGTTGAAACGATTTATGCTGTCAGTTATAATGACCTTTACCTTTGACCTTTTGACTCTAAAAATCAGAAAGGCACTTTATTCGAAGCACAAGTCTTCTACAAAGTAAATGGAAATGGTGGACAACATTAGTTACTGTGCAAATACTATCTTTTTTACCTCTTAGTCAAAGTGACCTGAACCTTTCAGTTTTTAATCCGGATTGATAGGGTTTCTCCTTACCATAAATGCAAGCAGTCTACAAATTTAGATAATTGTTTATGGCTAAGAACTCAATTTTGTGCAGAAACCATTTATCTTCATTCAGTTACAGTAACCTTGAAGGTTTGACCCTGGTTCTTCATTACTGCAAGTACAAGCCATTCACAAAGTTTGGTAACTTCTTTGTGTTAATAGTTTGATGGACAATCATAAAAAAGACAGTTGACAAAGGACAATATCATGTGCACTTACTTATTCCTAAATATCCACATTTTGCCATATACTTTAAGCTACTGGGTGCATTGCCTCATGTTACTACAATTTGTTTGGTACAGTTTAAAGCAAGAAACTTGTTTTGAGAAAATACAGTAAGGAGAAAATTCAGTGGCCATAACTTGACTTATTTTTCATGATATAAGGTTCATTATAAATTCAGTTGAAATCCAACATTATTCAGTAAATGCATGCTGCAAATAGCTGGGTGGACAGGAAATTGGGGCAAATTTTTTCTAAATGTGGAATGCAAGAAATCAAACTTTTTCAAGGTCTCATCAATACATGGCTGCACACAATGGTTGCTTACATTCAAATTAATTGGCAGACAATAAAGGGCCATAATTCTTGTAATTTCTGGAATGCTAGAAATCAAAGTTATTCACGGTTTTATGAATATAAAGATGCATGTTTGGTTTGTCTTTTATGCACAGCTGCACAAGTAGGTTATTCATTGCCAAGGCAACTGGAATAAAATGCCTTGTCCATGGAAACACCATTGTAGCTGACCCAGATAATGGTAGGATTGGAACCAGCACCCTTTCAGTCATGAGCCTAGCACACTATCCACCATGTCACTGCACAACTAAGATACACGTTAACTTTGGTTCAAATCTAACCATCCTGAGAAAATATATGCTGCAAACAAAAGGAGGGCATGCAACCATGGGCCATTACTCCTAACCTAACAATGGGCCATTTCTCCTAACTCAACCATAGGCCATTACTCCTAACCCAACCATGGGCCATTACTCCTAACCTAACAATGGGCCATTTCTCCTAACTCAACCATAGGCCATTACTCCTAACCAAACAATGGGCCATTTCTCCTAACTCAACCATAGGCCATTACTCCAAACCTAACCATGGGCCATTTCTCCTTACCTAACCATGGGCCATTTCTCCTAAAGATATTATGAAATGATTGAGATAAAATTTAAGGTGTTGTCCATGTAAAGATGAATGCTAACTAAAGGTTGAAATCCAGTCCTTTTGTAAATGAAAATCATAAGAATGGAAAATCAGGGGGCATAACTTCTGTAAATGATGTCAAAGTCTGCAAATCCTATTTATTCAAGTTCTATTAATATAAAGCCACAAGGCAGATTTGGTTGAAATTCAATACACCCTTGTAAAATTATGCTTATTAAACAAAAGTCATTAGGTTAGGCAATTAAGGGCCATAACTCTTCTAATATATGTTGTTGGTCTGGAGGTTTGTTTGTTTTAAATTTCATATTTAATACATTTTTAGCCATGTCATGTTGAGGATATGGAAACTAAGTGTCTTTCCCAAAGAACATACCATGGCAGCTAACTTGGACTGGCCTGTGGCTATCAAATGTGTTTACCATGGATTATGAACCCAAATAAACTATCATGGCTTCCTTCACACAAGGCTTCATCAATACAAACTATAAAGGAGCATATTAAGTCTGTTTGAAATCTGACAAAACTTAATAGAAATTATGCTGCAGAAACAAAAGTAGCCATGCATCCAATGACTGATGACACAGAACTTTATGCTGATCTCCTCAACACAAAGCTGCATACCAAATTTGGTTAAAATCCAGCTCATGGACAGCCAGAAGGATCTGATTACTATAGGGTACCACATAATTAGACAAGCACAGCCATAATACAGGATACCTGTTGAAAGAGGACATAATTATATGGTCCCCAAAGTGTCCATTATGGACAGGTGTCATTGCCTTCCTCATAATAAAGAACGTTCCTCTATTTTTCATCTTTAGATTGGTCTCAAAGATGAATACCACTTTTAAAATTATCAAGAAAAATAATCAACTTCATATGTTACTTGGCTAATTCATTCAGCCTTTTTTCCACTTCATGTGGTGGAGACTGGTGTTGTTCATCAGGTGGTACTGTCCTCTGTAGTGGCTCTGTGGATTCATCAAACTGTGAATGACTTGAAGGACTGGACACTGGTAATGTCATGCTAGATGTGGACTTTGGGACACTTGAACTGGATGTGGCTTTCCTCTGCAAGATTAACAAGGTGTGTCACAAAACTCTTGGTGAACACTTGAATGTTCAATGACTTGAGTTATCAATTCTTATTCTTTAGTTTGCCCTGTATCAAAAGTAGGTCTTCAAAATCAATACCAGATTTTTGTTAGACATTTTAAGAATCTCTTCCAAAAATTGATACACAAGCTGCTGGAAATAATGTTTATGAAGAAAAAAGCAAACCAAACTTGGTAGGATACAGATTGTTAGGAAAAGTAATGACAAAACCAGTGTAAAATGATTCTATTTTTGTCACAAGTAAATTGACAGCTTACAGTCTGTCCTAATTAGATTCATTAAAATCCATAATGCTTGACATTTTAAATCCATTTATAGGATAATGTCTTCAAATCAATTGTAGGCCACATACTGGTTAAACAAAGTTCTGAATGAACCTATTCAAAATATCTCATGATGTGCTAATGTCACATGCCTTACAAATAGTTCTGAATGAACCTATTCACATTATCCTATAATATGTTAATGCCATATGCCTTACAAATAGTTCTGAATGAACCTATTCACAATATCTCATGATGTGCTAATGCCACATGCCTTATAAATAGTTCTGAATGAACCTATTCACATTATCCTATAATATGTTAATGCCATATGCCTTACAAATAGTTCTGAATGATCCTATTCACAATATCCTATAATATGTTAATGCCATATGCCTTGCAAATAGTTAAATCTTCTGCCTCTGCTATTTTAGATAGCATATATATTGCAACCTCATCTGTCCCTAAAATATGGAAAACTGCAAAAGTAACTCCTATTTACAAATCTGGATCTAAGAATGATGCTGATAACTACCGACCAATCTCAATACTACCAACCTTGTCAAAATTGATTGAAAAACGTATCCATGACTCATTCATGTAATATTTACCCAAACACTTGCTGTTACACCCTAATCAATCAGGCTTTACACAGAAACATTCATGTGAGACTGCCTTGAACTCCGTAACTGATAAATGGCTTCAAGCACTTGACCAAGGTAAAATAATAGGATCTGTATTTGTAGATTTCAGGAAAGCGTTTGACATGGTGGATCATGAAATCCTTTTGAAGGAACTAAAAATCTACCAATGCGATGAAAAAACAGTTAGATGGTTTACTTCATACTTAAGTGAGAGAACACAACATGTTTATATAAATAACGTTCTGTCTGAACCTGAAACAATTAGATATGGAGTACCACAAGGCTCAATTCTAGGTCCATTACTATTTATTGTATTTATTAACGACCTACCACTTTTACTAAGAGACTTGATATCATCTACAGATCTCTATGCAGATGACACAAAATTATCAGACATCCAAAACACAAAGCATGAACTTGAAATTTCTTTACAGAATGCATTAAACAAGCTGGAAAACTGGTGCACATGCAATGGCATGGTAGTAAATACTGGTAAAACTAAAATATTACTTATCTCAACAAGGATAAAAAGGAAAACTCTTGATAGCAATGAACTATGTCTGACATGGAAGGATAAAAATTTGCAAATGGTCTGTCACGACAGACTACTTGGTGTTTTGGTAGATAATAATCTATCATAGACTGATCAAATCAAACATATCAGTAAAAAGGTCAATTCAAGTTTATGGCTTCTCAGTAGGATAAGACATTTTCTCCCTGAAAGGCACAGAAAACTATTTTATAACAGTTACATACAACCCTATTTAGACTACTGTAATACAGTATGGGGTAATTCAAATGATAAAAACATATCAAAGTTGGAAAATCTTCAGAAAAGAGCATTTAGGCTAATATCAAGCCAGAAAGAAAGCAAGGAAAATTTAGCTGGTAAGTTAAAAATATTTCCTATTAATGACCGAATCTGTTTAAGAAAAGCCAAATTAATGTACAGGATATCCAATAATAGTGCTCCTGAATATTTACAATCCCTATTCTAGCATAGGCTACATGGTAATAATGCATCCCACCTACGATCAATATCTACAAAACAGTATAAAATTCCAAAACCAAATAAGGAATTATTCAAGAAAAGTTTCCAATACTCTGGAACTTTGCTCTGGAATAGTATTCCAGTTAAGATTAGAAATGCCCACTCTATTTCCATCTTCCAAACCCAATATATCCAGTGGCTTCTGAGATGCTGCTGAATTAAATAAATTCCTTGTATGAGGGCCTCAAGGTAGATTAGTTCTTAGCTAATTGTGTTACCCTCTATAAATAAAGTCATTATTATTCAAAATAATAATAAAAAAATGATAAAAAAAGAGTGCCACCCTAACAAGAGAATGACTTATTGGGAAATATGCACTGGCAGAAAACTTTGGACTTAAATCTAATTTATGGAAAAGGAAAACACAAATTAAATGCAAACTCTTTTTGCATCATAGTTTTTATACAGCAAAACACAAATATAAATACAAATACAGGTTGTTTGAATTTGCAAGAAAATGGACACAATATACTTGTATTTAACACCCATGGTAAACAACACTGACAAAACATTTTACCTTGTGGTAGGGAGTGTTTAATTTACCTGTAATATTTTCAAATTATTAAAATCCAAATAACTGTAGATATAAGTAATGTGTAATGAATACTGTCATTTAACAGATAAACACAGTACATACTACATATACATTTCTGATTAGAAATAGTGGCATGAAAACATAAAAATAATTTGAACTAAGAATATTTGTGTGTACTGCAAAGAATCCAGTTTCTAACATTAGCATTAGATTCATCCAATTTGTTTTGTAACTTATATGACAACTCTTACTCTGTATGGATTGAATTTTCAGCATAAACTGTCGACTTATAAGCAGGTACATATGGTACAGTAGTGAGACTGCCTAATAATCAAGTACATAATACAGTATTCCCTCAATAAATTACGTCTATCCAATCCAGAGTCTTACAGTGTTGCCACTTATAATAAAATACATAATATCATAGTCATTATAATTCAAATTCATGAAAGCCATAGACTCTATGACCTAAATATTAGACTACCTTATAATGAAGTACATACAACATCCCTCATTATAATTCAAATTCCTGAAAGCCATATAACATAGAAACTTCTCATGAAAATTTTCATATAACAAAGTAATGACAAAAATTTCCAAAATTAACATAGTTGTCATGAAAATTTGCATATAACATAGTAATCATTAAAATTTTCATATAACAAAGTAATCATAAAAAATTCCATATAAATTAGTTATAATTAAAATTTCCATATAACATAGTACATGTAATCACAAAAATTTCCATGAAGCATACATAGTATGGTTAAATGTCCTGGGTTAATTGCAACCTACTGTTTTGTTTTACTACAAAAAAAAGCCTGCTATGAAACATTTAAAAAATGAGCAGGAGGATCTGTCTTAATTATTGGACTGGTACCTGATTTTCAGGACTGGTACTCTGTTCCTGTAGTAGAGGTGCTGTATCCGCAGTCTTAGAATCAAACCGGTGTCCTGTCACAGCATTCACAAACTGGTTGACACTAGTCAGAGCACCTGTCATAGACCAAAAATGAACATATGATGTCTTACTGAAATTATGTCTACCTTGATATAACTTGCAATCAAACGCACAATGGGTAAACCTAGATCCATATCTGCTAACTTTCTAGATAGTGGTGGTGGTGGTGGTGGTGGGTACTCAGACTTTCTGAGAGAATTCTGTGATAGAAAGGAGTGGTTTGGGTGTCATGGCTGACCCATCTAAGTGCAATAATGAATAAAACATAATCTAATTATTATGACTCTATGGTCTTAAAATAAAACATTATCTAATTATTATGACTCTGTGGTCTTAAATAGAAAAGAGTCAAATACAATAATACAAAAGCTCAGATCTGTGTGTGTGATTTGGATTTTTAATGTAGCTTTAAAAAATTTCAGTCATAACACTACGATGTCTGCAGTGTGCAAAATTATAGTGATGTCTAGCACTGGGGCATCATGCCACATACATTTAGCATGATGTCCCACCCAGTCACATTATCCTGACATCAGACCAACTAGTCCTAACACTAACCTCTTAATGCTGAATGCCAAGCGAGGGAGCTGTTAGTACCATTTTTGTAAGTCTTTGGTGATTCAGCTGGGTATTGAACTCATGACCTGCATCTGAGGCAGATACCCTGCTCAGATCTAACAGCATGATTGAATAATTTCCAAATCAACATCATGATTATATAGTCCTCTACTTGACCCTAGGTCACAATTAGCATCCCCACCTAATGAAGTTTCCATATGTCTACAATATAAAATCTTAGTTTTAATTAGGTCTGTTACTAAAATGAAAAAAAAAGACATAAAATGAAATCAACAACAGTTAGAACTGTCACTTCATTGGGAAGTTCCAATGGTTTGGACTCGGAATGAGATAAACAAAATCAATGATTCAGGTCCAGTAGAAAATAAACCTGATTTTAGACAAAGTCAAATCCAAAATACAATTATCCATAGCATAAAATTAATTAAAAGCTAAAAAACACAATGCAAATTAAAGATACATAATTAATATAAAATTAAAAGCTAAAAAACACAATGCAAATTAAAGATACATAATTAATATAAAATTAAAAGCTAAAAAACACAATGCAAATTAAAGATACATAATTAATATAAAATTAAAAGCTAAAAAACACAATGCAAATTAAAGATACATAATTAATATAAAATTAAAAGCTAAAAAACACAATGCAAATTAAAGATACATAATTAAAATACGGCTAAAGCAGATTATTTTGCAGCAATTTGAAAACATGGAGGAGAAGCGGCATTATAAGTAGAATTTAGTCTTTTAAAAGGCATTACAAGTACAGTTTTTTGTCTTTTAAATGGCATTATAAGCAGTTTTTTCTTTTAAAAGGCAATATAAGTAGTTTTTTAAAATCTTTTAAAAGGCATTATAAGTACAGATTTTTGTCTTTTAAATGGCAATATAAGTAAAGTTTTTCTTTTAAATGGCATTATAAGTACAGTTTTTTCTTTTAAAAGGCAATATAAGTAAAGTTTTTCTTTTAAATGGCATTATAAGTACAGTTTTTGTTTTTCAAAAGGCACTATAAGTACAGTTTTTTGTCTTTTAAATGGCATTTTAAGTATAGTTTTTGTTTTTTAAATGGCATTATAAGTAGTTTTTTTGTCTTTTAAATGGCATTATAAGTATAGTTTTTGTTTTTTAAATGGCATTATAAGTACAGTTTTTGTTTTTTAAATGGCATTATAAGTACAGTTTTTTTGTCTTTTAAATAGCATTATAAGTACAGCATAGGGTAAGCTGTCAGGAGAGTTAGGAAGCACTCTGATACACTGAATCTATTGAACAAACAAACACACCATGTGTTAAAATAACTTGCAAACTTTAAATATGCAAACATTGCAGCTATTACATGCAATGGTGTTATTATATTTTGACCATAACATGACATCAAGTCATAAAGTTATTACATGCAATGGTGTTATTATATTTTGACCATAACATGACATCAAGTTATAAAGCTATTACATGCAATGGTGTTATTATATTTTGACCATAACATGACATCAAAATTAAAAGCCAAAAAACACAATGCAAATTAAAGATACATAATTAATATAAAATTAAAAGCTAAAAAACACAATGCAAATTAAAGATACATAATTAATATAAAATTAAAAGCTAAAAAACACAATGCAAATTAAAGATACATAATTAATATAAAATTAAAAGCTAAAAAACACAATGCAAATTAAAGATACATAATTAAAATACGGCTAAAGCAGATTATTTTGCAGCAATTTGAAAACATGGAGGAGAAGCGGCATTATAAGTAGAATTTAGTCTTTTAAAAGGCATTACAAGTACAGTTTTTTGTCTTTTAAATGGCATTATAAGCAGTTTTTTCTTTTAAAAGGCAATATAAGTAGTTTTTTAAAATCTTTTAAAAGGCATTATAAGTACGGTTTTTTGTCTTTTAAATGGCAATATAAGTAAAGTTTTTCTTTTAAATGGCATTATAAGTACAGTTTTTTCTTTTAAAAGGCAATATAAGTAAAGTTTTTCTTTTAAATGGCATTATAAGTACAGTTTTTGTTTATCAAAAGGCACTATATGTACAGTTTTTTGTCTTTTAAATGGCATTTTAAGTATAGTTTTTGTTTTTTAAATGGCATTATAAGTAGTTTTTTTTGTCTTTTAAATGGCATTATAAGTATAGTTTTTGTTTTTTAAATGGCATTATAAGTACAGTTTTTGTTTTTTAAATGGCATTATAAGTACAGTTTTTTTGTCTTTTAAATAGCATTATAAGTACAGCATAGGGTAAGCTGTCAGGAGAGTTAGGAAGCACTCTGATACACTGAATCTATTGAACAAACAAACACACCATGTGTTAAAATAACTTGCAAACTTTAAATATGCAAACATTACAGCTATTACATGCAATGGTGTTATTATATTTTGACCATAACATGACATCAAGTCATAAAGCTATTACATGCAATGGTGTTATTATATTTTGACCATAACATGACATCAAGTCATAAAGCTATTACATGCAATGGTGTTATTATATTTTGACCATAACATGACATCAAGTCATAAAGCTATTACATGCAATGGTGTTATTATATTTTGACCATAACATGACATCAAGTCATAAAGCTATTACATGCAATGGTGTTATTATATTTTGACCATAACATGACATCAAGTCATAAAGTTATTACATGCGATGGTGGTATTATATTTTGACCATAACATGACATCAAGTCATAAAGCTATTACGTGCAATGGTGTTATTATATTTTGACCATAACATGACATCAAGTCATAAAGTGCAACAAGTAGAACAATCAAATGTGGAAATTTAAGCTCTGGTAATATAATGAGTGAACAAACTTGATGAATTTGATACGAGATACAGGGATCAAGCTTGAATTGAATTTGGAAAAAAGTGGGAGAAGTGAGAGACGAACTGGGAGAAGTGGAAGCAAAGCAAGACATGGAACATATATATATATATATATATATATATATATATATATATATGTTTTTTGTGTGTGTATGTTATTTTCAATCTTGTTTGAATTATGCCCATCTGCATTCATGCATTCAACATTGGTTTTAAGCAATAATTTATTTTCAAGTAGAAAAGTGTCAGAGTTATATCTATGTTATAAAAAACATTTGGTGCCTGTTTGAAAGCTATCATATTCATATATATATATATATATATATATATATATATATATATATATATATATATATATATATATATATATATATATATATATATATGTTTGTGTATGTTATTTTCAATCTCCTGTTTGAAAGCTATCATAATCATATGTATATATGTGTGTGCATGTTATTTTCAATCTCCTGTTTGAAAGCTATCATAATCATATGTATGTATGTGTGTGTATGTTATTTTCAATCTCTTGTTTGAAAGCCATGACAGGTTCACTTACGGTTCCAAACAGATTTTTATGAAGAAAATAAGGTAGTTGAAATATTAAAATGTTACCAATTCTATTCTTAAAACACAAGTTGCTATTTAAATAAGCTTAAGTCTTGAAACACAAGTTGTATGTTTTTATTGTCAAATGATAACTTGTGGAAATCTGGCAGTAATAGTTGCTAACTTATACTGAAAAGGGTTAATGATCAATCAGCTATCAAAACAAATGCCTGTGAATGTACAAGAGTTGGATGCAATTGATATCAACAATAATTATATAATGGCTTGAAGCCTACATTTTGCCTTGCGCTGTCAAACATGTAAACTAAGCTGACTAAGGCAATCTAAAATAAGTATTGTCATTCCTCTAAAAAATCACAGGGTGAAGTTGTATGTATTTGCTTTCCTAACAGAAGAAGGCAAAGTTTACATTTTTTAAGGCAACTTAGTTGCCTGTTTCAGATGGTAGCATGACCTAGAAGATACGATTGTAAAATTCCAGAGCACATCATCGTAATGTAAATAAGTTTGTTTCCCAATATTTGTGGAAAATGTGCTGCTGATGTCAACTTTGCTTTGTTTTTATAGAAATCAAAAAATTATTTTTACTGTTCTTAAATGTAAATAAAAACAAATACATTTTCACCAAAACAATGCATTTTGTAGTGAATAAAATGTTATAAAGTTCGGTGCATATATGGATGCAGTTAGTGCTTTGGATACATTGGTGTGACATCTGTACTTGCCATCGTTATTATTCTGTTCAGACAGTGTTACTGACAGATCACCTATGTTGTCATCTGTTACAATAGACAGGGAATGTAAGTAAAAATAATGAAAAAAATAAAACCACTTTGTGAGCAGAATAAAAAAAGGTAGATAATCATTTGTCAGAATTAATAAAGTAGACCCTGATTGGTCAGAATAAAGTAGATATGATTGGTTCGAATAATGAAGTAGACCCTGATTGGTCAGAATAAAGTAGATATGAACAGTTCGAAGAATGAAGCAGACCCTGATTGGTTTGAATAAAATAGATATGAATGGTTCGAATAATGAAGTAGATACTGATTAGCCAGCACATTTTACCCTGAAATCATCTATTTCAGTTGTGTTGCCAAATTCTGACATATTTCTCTGTACTTGAATTTTAAATTAGAGAATGGACCAATGCTATAATTTCAATCTTAGATATTTTCCTCTGCTTAAATTTGTGAATTAGAAAATGGACCAATGCTATAATTTCAATCTTGGATATTCCTCTCTGCTTAAATTTGTGAATTAGGGAATGGACCAAATGCTATAAATTTGACAGAAGATCTTTGTTTGCTGGGTCTTTAAATTTGCAGTTTTTTAACAGCCACAAAAATCATGAAATTAGTACCAATACCCAAAAATATATAAAAGTTCACAATCTATGAAGGCTGCACTGTGCAGTTAAGATGTAAATACACATTTTGTTTATAAGATGGTGAGCTACTGTATTTCAGAGGCCTGCATTATGCTTAAGTGTGCATTTAAGAGATAAATACACATTTTATTTATAAGATGGTGAGCTAATGTATTTCAGAAGCCTGCACTATGCTCAAGTGTGCAGTTAAGAGATAAATATACATTTTATTTATAAGATGGTTAGCTAATGCATTTCAGAAGCCTGCACTATGCTCAAGTGTGCAGTTAAGAGATAAATACACATTTTATTTATAGGATAAAACTACCATCTTTCAGAAGCCTGCACTATGGTCAAGGGGTGATAGTGATGGCTCAAAAAGCAAAAGGCCAGGTCATATCATCATAAAAACTAAAGGTCAGGTCATATCATCATAAAAACTAAAGGTCAGGTCATATCATCATAGAAACTAAAGGTCAGGTCATATCATCATAAAAACTAAAGGTCAGGTCATATCATCATAAAAACTAAAGGTCAGGTCATATCAACATAAAAACTAAAGGTCAGGTCATATCATCATAAAAACTAAAGGTCAGGTCATATCATCATAAAAACTAAAGGTCAGATCATATCATCAAAGAAACTAAAGGCCAGGTCATATCATCATAGAAACTAAAGGCCAGGTCATATCATCATAGAAACTAAAGGTCAGGTCATATCATCATAGAAACTAAAGGCCAGATCATATCATCATAAAAACTAAAGGTCAGGTCATATCATCATAAAAACTAAAGGTCAGGTCATATCATCATGAAAACTAAGACAGAAAAATAGCCAACTGGTATATTGATAGCACATTCTGTATTTCAGATGCCTAAACTATGGCCATGTAGAATACTGAAAATATTCATTGCATTTCTGATGCCTAAACTATTGCCATGTAGTATACTGAAAATATTCATTGTATTTCAGATGCCTAAACTATTGCCATGTAGTATACTGAAAATATTCATCGTATTTCAGTTGCCTAAACTATGGCCATGTGGGAAACTGACAAGACACATTGTATTTCACATGCCTGCATTATAGCCATGTGGTATATTGACAAGACATTGTATTTCAGATGCCTAAACTATGGCCATGTGGTATATTGACAAGACACATTGTATTTCACAGACCTGCATTATAGCCATGTGGTATATTGACAAGACACATTGTATTTCACAGGCCTGCATTATAGCCATGTGGTATATTGACAAGACACATTGTATTTCAGATGCCTAAACTATGGCCATGTGGTAATCTGACAAGACACATTGTATTTCAGATGCCTAAACTTTGGCCATGTGGTATATTGACAAGACACATTGTATTTCACAGGCCTGCATTATGGCTATGTATTATATTGACAAGACACATTGTATTTCACAGGTCTGCATTATGGCTATGTATTATATTGACAAGATACATTGTATTTCACAGGCCTGCATTATGGCCATGTGGTATATTGACAAGACACATTGTATGTCACAGACCTGCATTATAGTCATGTGGTATATTGACAAGACACATTGTATTTCACAGGCCTGCATTATGGCTATGTATTATATTGACAAGACACATTGTATTTCACAGGTCTGCATTATGGCTATGTATTATATTGACAAGACAGATTGTTTTTCACAGGCCTGCATTATGGCTATGTGGTATATTGACAAGACACATTGTATGTCACAGACCTGCATTATAGCCATGTGGTATATTGACAAGACACATTGTATTTCAGATGCCTAAACTATGGCCATGTGGTAAACTGACAAGACACATTGCATTTCAGATGCCTAAACTATGGCCATGTGGTATATTGACAAGACACATTGTATTTCACAGGCCTGCATTATGGCTATGTATTATATTGACAAGACACATTGTATTTCACAGGTCTGCATTATGGCTATGTGGTATATTGACAAGACACTTATTGTATTTCACAGGTCTGCATTATGGCTATGTATTATATTGACAAGACACATTGTATTTCACAGGCCTGCATTATGGCTATGTGGTATATTGACAAGACACATTGTATTTCACAGGCCTGCATTATGGCTATGTATTATATTGACAAGACACATTGTATTTCACAGGTCTGCATTATGGCTATGTATTATATTGACAAGACAGATTGTATTTCACAGGCCTGCATTATGGCTATGTATTATATTAACAAGACTGATTGAATTTCACAGGCCTGCATTATGGCTATGTGGTAAACTGACAAGACACATTGTATTTCACAGGCCTGCATTATGGCTATGTGGTATATTGATAAGACAGATTGTATTTCACAAGCCTGCATTATGGCTATGTATTATATTGACAAGACACATTGTATTTCACATGTCTGCATTATGGCCATGTGGTATATTGACAAGACACATTGTATTTCACAGGCCTGCATTATGGCTATGTGGTATATTGACAAGACACATTGTATTTCACAGGCCTACATTATGGCTATGTGGTATATTGACAAGACAGATTGTATTTCACAGGCCTGCATTATGGCTATGTGGTATATTGACAAGACACATTGTATTTCACAGGCCTACATTATGGCTATGTGGTATATTGACAAGACACATTGTATTTCACAGGCCTGCATTATGGCTATGTATTATATTGACAAGACACATTGTATTTCACAGGTCTGCATTATGGCTATGTGGTATATTGACAAGACACATTGTATTTCACAGGTCTGCATTATGGCTATGTATTATATTGACAAGACACATTGTATTTCACAGGTCTGCATTATGGCTATGTGGTATATTGACAAGACAGATTGTATTTCACAGGCTTGCATTATGGCTATGTGGTATATTAACAGCTTACAAGATCAAGTCCAGACCAGTACTACATCAGGAAACTTTACTCATAGTCAAATTCAGCAATGCTATAACCAATCAAAAAGCTGCATGATATCATTTTATTACCATACCAAAGTCTGGTGCAATGCCAATTATTTTAACTGTTAAGTGAAGGACAGACAAGTTGATCCTAGTGTACAATGGGTATCAACAATAACTGTGAGATTGTGACCTGAGCAATGGACAAGTCTCACTTGCATAAAACATCATACAACTCACAAAAACTCTGCTCAAAGTTGCAGCCTATTATTTTGTATGTGTAATTAAAACATCAAAATGATCCTATGTTTTGAATGTGTCATTAAAACATCAAAATGAATCTATATTTGAATGTGTAATTTTAACATCACAATTAACCTATATTTTAATGTGTAATTTAAACATCAGAATCATCTTATGTTTTGAATGTATAATTTAAACATCACAATCATCTTATGTTTTGAATGTATAATTTAAACATCACAATCATCTTATGTTTTGAATGAATAATTTTAACATTACAATGAACCTATGTTTTGAATGTGTCATTAAAACATCAAAATGAACTTAAGTTTTGAATGTATAATTTAAACATCACAATTAATCCATGTTTTGAATGTGTCATTTTAACATTACAATGAACCAATGGTTTGTAGGGTCTTTTAGTTAGAGACCAAAGGATACATGAAATACCATCTAGGCATTATTGAGTGAAATACCATCTAGTGTATTTGTGAGTGAAATACCAGCCTTGGCAGCTCAAAATACCTGAACTGGTCAGGTAGGTGATAGTTTGTCCCTAAGGTCAACTCTGTCAAATAACTTGAGTCTTGGACATGGTTGCCCTATTGCCCTTGACAGTACAAACCAATCCCAAAGATTGTCCACTTGCATCTTAAACCTTAACACAGATCATCTCCCAAAGATTGTCCACTTGAATCTTAAACCTTAACACAGATCATCTCCAGGACTGAATAATGAACATGGCAACCTTAACACACATCATCTCCAGGACTGAATAATGAACATGGCAACCTTAACACAGATCATCTCCAGGACTGAATAATGAACATGGCAACCTTAACACAGATCATCTCCAGGACTGAATAATGAACATGGCAACCGTAACACAGATCATCTCCAGGACTGAATAATGAACATGGCAACCTTAACACACATCATCTCCAGGACTGAATAATGAACTTGGCAATTTGTTCAGATTTTTTGAGATGAGTGACAGGGAAAAATGTGGAGAACTTGCAGGCTGTTGTGTGCAAGAGAAATCCTTTGCCATAACAGGAGGACCCTCAATGGGGTAATGTCCAGGGATGGTCCACCAATAGGATTAAAATATCATTCAACCACGATCACTGGAGTCACAGTGAGACCAAGAAAATTAACTGTACAGTGAAGTTTGTGACTTGTGAAGTATAAGAGGGTTCATTCTGAAAGATGGGAAGGCAAACAGATGACCACACTTCAGGTTCAGAACATCCACTGTCTTCTGGATGGTGACTTGGGGATGAGAGCTAGTTATTTAATCTGCAAACAAGTGCACCGATGGTTTTCCCCAAAGTTGGAATCCACTATGGATTGGTGTAAAGACCATTCCATGAGGAGTATCTTCATTCTCTTTGTCAGACTGTCTTCAAAATATTTTTTATGAGGAATGTGGCAAGTTCAGAAGGTAATCATTTTTGAGGCACAGGCACAGGAGGTTCCAAACCTCCATGCAGAGGTAAAGGACATGTGTGTCTCATTGTATGTGACCAATGATGTGTTGTCAGCACAGCAAATATTACTGATGCAACCCTTCAGGGCTTAGAGCACTGCACTCATTTCTAAACTGTTCATGTGCTGGAGAGATTCTTCTTGGAACATGAACCCGAAAGAATCAAACTTGTCAGCTCCAGATGAGTGACACACCTTTAATGTGATGCATCTGTGAACATACAGGAATGGTGTTCATAGCATGCACTGGGTCTCCAGTAAGAAAATTTCAAATGCTCCTTGTGCAGTTTTTAGTTCACCAGAAGGTGAAACTGGAGAGAACAAAAGAACAGTCTGTTATGAGGTACTATGTCCATTGCTGAGTACAAGGTCGGAATCTGAGAAAGACATACCAAGAATAGTGCTCATTGCTCTCAGCAATTCCAGTATGGATAACTCTGTCTCTGGACTGTTCTTGTTTGTGAGGAAATTAATTCCCATGAAGATAGAATCTTAAGAGTAAGCTTTGATTGGATAGGTAGAAGACCATGCTGGTCACTATGATTGGATAGGTAGAAGACCATGCTGGTCACTATGATTGGATAGGTAGAAGACCATGCTGGTCACTATGATTGGATAGGTAGAAGACCATGCTGGTCACTATGATTGGATAGGTAGAAGACCATGCTGGTCACTATGATTGGATAGGTAGAAGACCATGCTGGTCACTATGGAAATACATGGAGACAAATCTAGGCCATTGTGGATCAACCAATCATCACAAATTCCAGCTACTTACAAAGACTAGTAAAGGTACAATGTCGAATACTCTAGTTATTGAACAGAAACCAATCATCACAAATTCCAGCTACTTACAAAGACTAGTAAAGGTACAATGTCAAATACTCTAGTTATTGAACAGAAACCAATCATCACAAATTCCAGCTACTTACAAAGACTAGTAAAGGTACAATGTCGAATACTCTAGTTATTGAACAGAAACCAAAAAGGGGAACAGACATCATAAAAAGACAAACTTAGCTTTGTGGCAGTTGTATATTCTTCTTTTTCATTTTTCCATAAGAGATAGAAGTTATAACCATGTCATTTCTGTTCAACCTCTCCATGCGACATCATACTGATGATGGTCACATCATTATAGGTCACATCATTTTAAATGGCACAAGTAATTACAGATTTTACAAAAGCGGAAGACCTTAAGATTCTTTACAAGTAAAAAGCTTGACTACGTATTTTTCTTTGCTTATCTAAACAATTCTATAATTAGTGGAAACATAAAAGAACCAAACTTGAATGAAAATAAAATTTTACAAATATATTGACATAAAATCTTGATTATACATTGCATTCCTGGATAAAAATGTACAATTAAAAATCTATTATTTAGAAAGAAATAACTTAGTTGTTATTTGAAAGCTTGAAATTAAGTACAAAATAACTAACAACTAACAAGCAAATATTTGATCAAGCAGCAGGAAAAAATTGTCAATAATAATGATCTCTACAGAAAATATTTTCTCAATATACTTTAAAGAAGGGACATCATACAAGGAAAATATTGGATCAAATGTTTAAAAGTTTTGATGTAAAATATTTACTTACCAAAGACTCAAATCATTTATGGGAATGATTTCAACATTTAAACATTACAGTTTTGATTAATTTAAAGAAATATGGCATTTATTCTAACTAATACAAGCTACTTCAATAAACAATATGAAGCTGACAAATTATAAAAGAAAAATAAAAATAAAAATTTTTCTAAAATGGATAAATGTATCACATATTCAACTGTTTCACTAAAACTGCCAACTGAAACTTAAACTAAAAACTACAATGACAAATTATTATTATTATTGACAATTTAACAACTACAATAACAACTACAATTACAAATTATTATTATTATTGACAAATTAACAACTACAATAACAACTACAATGACAAATTATTATACCTTCAACTTTTCCAACACATTTTCCGCCAAATGCCAGTCCTAAGGAATAGAGATGTTTGTAGAAGTGTTAGTAAATACAGTTCATTTTAATTTAAGCCCCCCACTCTCAATTTTATTTTGTAAATAGTTCTGAAATTTGAAGCTGTATTTACCTGGTAAAAACTTCAATACATAAACATTTGTCAATATTTTGTAAAATTTGGGGACAGCCATTTTGTTATGTTTGTTTATGGTTAACAGCACAATCCTGGCAGTACTGTAGGCTAGGTTCCAAAAATGTAAAAATAAAAATTGCAAATAACTTTTGAAATTTGTCATGAAAGAATTATGGTCAAGTCATATCGGTAGAACACATGGAATAGGGTTGAAACAATTCACCAAAGGTAGTCGTTAATGGTAATAAGTAAATTAATTGCCTCTTTATTCAAAATGTGTATCAATATGTATTGCACTGTATGTTGTGTATCACATTTTGTATCAATATTAAATCATTATAATTCACCCCAAATATGGAATGTACTGCTGCCAAGACTTTTTGATACATCCAAAATACCAGGAAATTTTATCTGAAGCTTTGGTTTTTAGGGCTGTTCTATTAAAACACATGTGATATCCAGGAAAAGTACTTTTAAAATATATATATGCCAGGGAACTCTGATTTCTTAGAGAGTTCATGAAGATGATACAAAGTTTTAAGTTGCATCTATGGTGACTACCCCACATTAAAAGTGACTTCCCTGGGTCTATGTTCTACTGGAACAACTCCAACCATGAAAATGAAGATGAAGAAGAAATTAAAATTGATCGTTCATTTTTATACAATAGCTGTAATCATAAATCAATGAAACTCATTGGGATTAATACATTCTGCATTTTGAAAGATGTCAGTTATGTTTTAGTTGATTTAATTTGCACAATCAAAAATCAACTGACCAGGCTCCAAGATAATAAGACCTTTTCTTTTAAAACACGAATCCTAAATTTGAAACTCAGTTCTAGAGGCCATACATCTTAAAAGATTTGATAAAATTTAAATGTGATTTTGATGTCACACATGATAAATATCAATGCTGTAATGTTAAGTGTAAAATAATTATTATAAAAGTTTTAGTTTTAAGAGTATAAACTAATGTCTAACATTGTTTCCACAGTAACGTTATCATCTTTGGACAGTACAACTTACTAGAGTTTTTAAAACACCATGTCTTGTGGTGAGGCACTTAGTCCCCCATATTTTTGCTTGGTGTTAGCACTCAAAAGAAAATTTAAATAAATACTTGACACCTTGGCAGGCAAACTGATGGCACACTGACCATGATGATTGACATTTCTGATTGACATTTGAATGGCCAATGGTTTTGAATGGCCAATGGAGAAAACCACCCACTGAATGCATGTCATGAGTAATTTACAACCATTTGAAGAAACAGTCATCTTTAGTTTGATTATATATTTCGACAATAAAATAATGAAATCAAAAGTGTTCAATTCACAGTACATGTATGTAAAATATATATGTATATCTCCATCTATAACTCTGCAACAATGGGGTCCACAACCAGAGACTGCACTATAAGCTAGGGGATGAGTTACAGAGTAAAAGTTTACTTTGACATCGAGAAAACCATGGTGAGGGTGGTGTTAGGGAATTGGGCTGTTTAATGAACGATTCCTCATTTTACAAGTACATTGATATCAATATTTAATAATGCTTTCTAATGAAGTTTGTTATTCTGTATAAAAAACATTTATTTTCAAAATGTCCATGTGAAAGATTGTTCCAATGTTTATATGAAAATCTGTGTAATATGTCATTCCTTTTTGTTTTTCTTGATGAGTCTGGTTACCATACTGGTGTTTAATAGTATCCTGCCAAATTGGGAGTCAATAGAGCAGGGAACTAGACTAACTGTTGATACACAACAAAACAAGATTTCTTTCTTTAAGAAAAAAGTGAATTTTTGTAAGTGAGACAATCAAAACTCAAATTTTGAATTGTTCAATTGGAATAATATTGATGTTGTGATTTCATCGGAAGTAATGATGAAACTTCTTATCATCCTTGAGGATATCTCTACATGCTTGTTCAGGAATTCTCTTAAACTCACTTGCCCACAATGGTCCATATCTGTGGAATCAAGCTCTTTATTTTATGAAGTATTCTTGTCACTTTGCTGCCTTGCTATCTTTCATCACAGTTATGAAAGAATCAGTTAATTTAAGCTAGTTTATGTTACAGTAACATAAGAGTTACTGACTCACCCTAACCTGACCCTGACTCCTCATTGTAAACCGATCTGACTCACCCTAACCCAACCCTGACTCTTCATCATAACCAATCTGACTCTGACTCACCCTAACCCGACCCTGACTCTTCATTGTAAACCGATCTGACTGACTCATCATAAACAAATCTGACTGACTCACCCTAACCCAACCCTGACTCATCGTAACCAATCTGACTCTGACTCACCCTAACCCAACCCTGACTCTTCATCATAAACCAATCTGACTCACCCTAAGCCAACCCTGACTCAAAGTAAACAAACCTGACTGACTCACCCTAACCCAACCCAGACTCATGGTAAACAAATCTGACTCTGACTCACCCTAACCAGGGTTCAACACTAACTTTCTTAAGTAACAAGTCTGCAGGACTTTCTGCTTTTGAAAACTGGTGGTCCTTCTGACTGATAGAAGGTCCTTCTCATTTACAGTTATAGTTACTGAAAAAAATTTATAATATGTAAAATAAAAACACATACAAGGTTGTTATTTTATTACAGTTTCCATTAAATTCATCAACAGTTCATATGCTTTGTTTTGTAATGCTGACAAATCTTGTGTGTGGTATTTATTATCTTCAAAACCATCAATGTCATCAGCAGCATCAACATGACTGACGCATCATCATTTCCCATCTATTTGTTCCCATATCTCACTGACATAAGGCCCGCAACAGCATGACCGATGGTTTCGTTGTATATCTTGAGTACATTTTTTATACCAATTAAATGATTTGGTGGTTACAATGTTATAAATTGAATGAATCTAAATTAAAATTTCTGGTTTAAGAGTTTAAATTTCTGGCTTAAGAGTCTAAATTTCTGGCTTAAGAGTCTAAATTTCTGGTTTAAGAGTTTAAATTTCTGGTTTAAGAGTTTAAATTTCTGGCTTAAGAGTTTAAATTTCTGGCTTAAGAGTCTAAATTTCTGGCTTAAGAGTTTAAATTTCTGGCTTAAGAGTCTAAATTTCTAGCTTAAGAGTTTAAATTTCTAGTTTTATAGTTTAAATTCAATAGTATAAAATGGAAGTTAATAATATAAATGTTACCCTGAATTTGAAAGTAATAATTTCTGCTTCTTTTTTAGAAGAATATGCTGAGACATCATCCATAATGACAAAAACTGACAGAAGGAAATGATATGACTCTTTGAGTATCAGGCCTGATTAAGTTCTGACAATATTGCCTATTTCCATACCTTGTCCAACTCACATAATATCACATACATGTAGTACATGTATATGGATTTTGTGACAAGATCAGCATTTCTAAACATGACACATGGTATTTCAAAGGCTGCCTTATTCAGCAATGCAACCTATTTCTCACCTTTAGAAGAACCAGGGGCTATCTTCATGGCTTTCTCTCTTAAGCTAATCCTTTGGGGCTCTCTGATGAGTTATGGGTTCTGATTACCAATTTTAAAGTTTTGCAGCTAACAATAAATATTCCACATCATTATACACAGAACAAACTGAACATGTCACCACATCCTTCTCCTAGTTGTGAGTTAGTCACGGAAATTCCTGCTTACAGGTATTATGGAATTTTCACTCTCTTTTGGCTTTATCGTACACATATTTCAGATTTCTTATCTTTTCTTATGGGGGGGGGGGGGGTGTTGAGGTGGGGGGGGGGGCAGTGGTTGTTGCTGTTGTATTGTTTAAAGCCATTTTTCAGCACATAATAGGCTATACATGGCAACCAGTATAAATGGTGGAGAAAGAACCCCAGAAAACCCCCGGAAAGAACCACCGACCTTCGAGAAGCTACTGGCAAGCTTTCTCACATATCCACATTGGCAGAATCTGTGACTCGAACCCATGCAGACAGAGGTGCGATGGCAGTGATCCATAACGGAGAGCGCTTTAGACCACTCGGCCACTACGTAAGGCACTGGGGGGGGGGGGCAGTGGAAAGACATTATCATGAAATCACCACAAATGTTAACCACATAAAATAGTCAATCATGTAAATGCTTGAACGTCTTATATGATTAACAGAGTAAGTGCCCAAACGACAATGTATGGTCAGCACTCAAATGCCAAAAACTTAGTTTAATGGTGTAGGCACGATCTTTGCTTTGTTTTCACTTTTGATTTTTGTCATGTTTGATAAGTTTATAATTAAAAGAAAAAAATTACACAATACAGTCAGACAAAGGGTTTACCATCATATATACTTGCATACCAGTAGAGTCAGACAAAGGGTTTACCATCATATATACTTGCATACCAGTAGAGTCAGACAAAGGGTTTACCATCATATATACTTGCATACCAGTAGAGTCAGACAAAGGGTTTACCATCATATATACTTGCATACCAGTAGAGTCAGACAAAGGGTTTACCATCATATATACTTGCATACCAGTAGAGTCAGACAAAGGGTTTACCATCATATATACTTGCATACCAGTAGAGTCAGACAAAGGGTTTACCATCATATATACTTGCATACCTGTAGAGTCAGACAAAGGGTTTACCATCATATATACTTGCATACCAGTAGAGTCCGATGGCATGTTTGTATAGACCCTGATCTGACATCACATAATGCACAACAGATAAAGATCCATACTCTTCCTTATCAACAAAATGCTGACCCAGATTTTCTGGAGCTTTCTACAATGGCAGATCTGGGTCTATTCGAATCTGATGCATATGGTATAAAAAGAAAATCTGATAGACAACTGTGTTAAGTCATGTTCTGCTGAATTTTTGATTAACCAATCAAAAGACAGCTTTTATATTAATGACATAAAATTCCTCATATGTATTTAAACTCATAAATCCCACAAAAATATCAGAGAAAACTAGATGACTATTTTACACTACCTGCAATGGATGAGAATCCCACAGAAGATCTTTTCCGTTCCCTGGGTCCAAAGTCCAGATTGGCTGGAGTAATATCCTGACCTGCTTTGGCCGGAGAAAACTCGAGGATTCCTGCCCCACTTTCCCGTACTTCTTCATCTGAGGAATCCTCAAAGGACATGGAAACCACTGGACCTTGTTCTATGCTTGTCTGCCTACGAAGATGCCTGATTCTGGAGGGTTTGAAACTACACTTGTAGTCATCTGAAATATGGAGAAAAAATATGGCATCAATAGTTCACTTTGATAATTAGGAGTCATAGTAGGTGACAAACTTCAATGACTTAGAATAAGTAGCTTGCAGCTTTTGATCTGACCCAGACTTTCCTGAGTCAGCTTTTAATCCATTTTAGACTTTCCTGAGTCAGCTTTTAATCCATTTTAGACTTTCCTGAGTCAGCTTTTAAACCATTTTAGACTTTCCTGAGTCAGCTTTTAATCCATTTTAGACTTGCCTGAGTCAGCTTTTAATCCATTTTAGACTTGCCTGAGTCAGCTTTTAATCCATTTTAGACTTTCCTGAGTCAGCTTTTAATCCATTTTAGACTTTCCTGAGTCAGCTTTTAATCCATTTTAGACTTGCCTGAGTCAGCTTTTAATCCATTTTAGACTTGCCTGAGTCAGCTTTTAATCCATTTTAGACTTGCCTGGGTTAACTGCAATTTCACTAGGCAAGGCATTTTTTTTTAGAAATGCCAATCTCACTGATGTGAAATACAAAAGAAAGTTCAAACAGAAAAAATCTGAACATGAAAGTGTAATATTTCAAATTTGTATCCTACAATTCATTTTAAGATTAAACTATATAAATTCAATCAATCCACTTTCTTGTTGAAATGTGCTTCCTGCACTTAGTTTGACTGATATGCTTGAAGTCCATCTACAAAGGACTGCAAACACTTGTACCATCTAAAAAGGACTGCAAATGTTTATTCCATCTAGAAAGAACTACAAATGTTTATATCATTTAGAAAGAACTGCAAATGCATATACCATCTAAAAACAACTGCAAACATACCATTTAGAAAGAACTGCAAATGCTTATACCATCTAGAAAGAACTGCAAACTTTTATGCCATCAGGAAAGGACTGCAAATGTTTATACCATCTAGAAAGGACTGCAAATGCTTATACCATCAAGAAAGGACTGCAAATGCTTATACCATCTAGAAAGGACTGCAAATGTTTATACCATCTAGAAAGGGCTGCAAACGTTTATACCATCTATAAAGGACTGCAAATGCTTATACCATCTAGATCTAGAAAGGACTGCAAATGTTTATACCATCTAGAAAGGAATGCAAAACGTTTATAACATTTAGAAAGGACTGCAAATGTTTATAACATCTAGAAAGGACTGCAAATGCTTATACCATCAAGAAAGGACTGCAAATGCTTATACCATCTAGAAAGGACTGCAAATGTTTATACCATCTAGAAAGGACTGCAAACGTTTATACCATCTATAAAGGACTGCAAATGTTTATAACATCTATAAAGGACTGCAAATGTTTATAACATCTAGAAAGGACTACAAATGTTTATACCATCTAGAAAGGAATGCAAACATTTATACCATCTAGAAAGGACTGCAAATGTTAATAACATTTAGAAAGGACTGCAAATGTTTATACCATCTAGAAAGGGCTGCAAACGTTTATACCATCTATAAAGGACTGCAAATGCTTATACCATCTAGATCTAGAAAGGACTGCAAATGTTTATACCATCTAGAAAGGAATGCAAACGTTTATACCATCTAGAAAGGACTGCAAATGTTTATAACATTTAGAAAGGACTGCAAATGTTTATACTATCTAGAAAGGGCTGCAAACGTTTATACCATCTATAAAGGACTGCAAATGCTTATACCATCTAGATCTAGAAAGGACTGCAAATGTTTATACCATCTAGAAAGGAATGCAAACGTTTATAACATTTAGAAAGGACTGCAAATGTTTATACCATCTAGAAAGGACTGCAAATGCTTATACCATCAAGAAAGGACTGCAAATGCTTATACCATCTAGAAAGGACTGCAAATGTTTATACCATCTAGAAAGGACTGCAAACATTTATACCATCTATAAAGGACTGCAAACGTTTATACCATCTATAAAGGACTGCAAATGTTTATAACATCTAGAAAGGACTGCAAATGTTTATACCATCTAGAAAGGACTGCAAATGTTTATAACATTTAGAAAGGACTGCAAATGTTTATAACATCTAGAAAGGACTGCAAATGCTTATACCATCAAGAAAGGACTGCAAATACTTATACCATCTAGAAAGGACTGCAAATGTTTATACCATCTAGAAAGGACTGCAAACGTTTATACCATCTATAAAGGACTGCAAACGTTTATACCATCTATATAGGACTGCAAATGTTTATAACATCTAGAAAGGACTGCAAATGTTTATACCATCTAGAAAGGAATGCAAACGTTTATACCATCTAGAAAGGACTGCAAATGTTTATAACATTTAGAAAGGACTGCAAATGTTTATAACATTTAGACTGCAAATGTTTATAACATCAAGAAAGGACTGCAAATACTTATACCATCTAGAAAGGACTGCAAATGTTTATACCATCTAGAAAGGACTGCAAACGTTTATACCATCTATAAAGGACTGCAAACGTTTATACCATCTATATAGGACTGCAAATGTTTATAACATCTAGAAAGGACTGCAAATGTTTATACCATCTAGAAAGGACTGCAAATGTTTATAACATTTAGAAAGGACTGCAAATGTTTATAACATTTAGAAAGGACTGTAAATGTTTATAACATCTAGAAAGGACTGCAAATGCTTGTACCATCAATAATGCTTATACCATCTAGAAAGGACTGCAAATGTTTATACAATCTAGAAAGAACTGCAAACATTTATAAAATCTAGAAAGGACTGAAAACTTTTATATTATCTTGAAAAGGATGCAAATCATTGGTGTTCGTTCAAGTCTAAATGCTTTGCATATCCTGGAATCTTTTTAGCATGTGCCATGTTTATGTTATTGTATGATACTCATCATTTCAATTTCTTTTGTGAACTTTTGCTATCGAGATTCTCAATGGTTAATATTCAGTTAACAGATATTGTGATACAATTGCTTAAGTGTATTTTGAAATTTTTTGGTTTTTACTGCCACCTACTGATAATACCTCAAATTAATAATTAATTAATTAATTGAAAATACCTCAAAATAATCCACATAATCATTTAGGTATTCAAAGTGGTTTCACTGCCTAATATTTGATTACTCAATCAACAGTGTCTGAGTACAGGTAAAACATTCCTAAGTTTACATTCAAACTTTAATTCTTTTATAAATTTTAATCAGCATTAAAGGTTGGCATCCAAATATATTGTGTAGTATCTAAAATTAATAACTGTTTTGAAAATATGGCATCAGAACTACTGGATAGTTTGACTATTTGGGCTAATTAAGGTTATTTTCATAGAATACTTCTTCAAATAAAATTTAAATGAGGCAGACATGTGAAATGGTATCTGCTGATGAGGCTGTGTTTCTATTGGCCCTAATGTTATGAATATTTGATTAAAATGAGCCAGATATGTGAAATGGTACCTGCTGATGAGGCTGTGTTTCTATTGGCCCTCCTGTTGCGAATATTTGGCTGAGCTGAATTTGTATCATCACCAAATTTATGGCCGGCAAACAAATGTTCCTGTATTGAAAAGAATAAAGTATAAAATATTATAGTGATTGGCGCACATTAAAATCTTAAAACTTACTGAAAATGGAATAAAAACAATTTACTCCAAACTGAAAATAAAATGTCTCACTTCACTTTTAGAGAATCAACATCTTCACTAGCCAAGATTCTGATAATAACCCTTTCTATATCTTGGCAGACTGAACAATTATATCAGTGTTTTGTCCTCATGATATCTTTTGGATTTCATTTGTGGTCTTCCTTAGTATGTTATACCATTTAACCAATAGCTTTGTGTATTGTAAGTCAAACAAAAATGGTAAAGATAACTGACCTAAAAAGGATACCATATAAGCTTAACATTGAAAGTACACAGGTGTATTTGAGTGAAAGATATTTGTGTACACATGGACAGACTAAAAAATTGTTTTTTTAAAAATAAG
The DNA here is from genome assembly GCA_030141615.1 of Unio pictorum. NCBI lineage: Eukaryota > Metazoa > Mollusca > Bivalvia > Unionida > Unionidae > Unio > Unio pictorum. Next base: position 2,374,382 of record JARLTB010000494.1, read on the forward strand.
TCCATTCATGTCGAGTGCTCCCCTTGACTCGATCATCTAGTAACAGTGTTGGAATTTCAACAAATTAATTTTGATTGGATGCTGTGACCTGCCATGGCAGCCAATGAAAATCACAGACCTGAAAGCACAGGAATGTCTGTTCGATTATGCCAAGGTGTAGACAGGGTTATCGGAACCTTGGCTAGTAAAGATGGAGAATCATTTAAAAGCACATAACTAAAAAGGAATTAAATTACTATGTACTTGCTGATGATAGGCATCCACAAGCATTAAAATTTCCTAAAATTATTTAATAAAGTTTAAAGTTCCAATGCTGCCATTTATCATAAATTCCACCGATCTTCCAAGTAAAGTTTGTAAGAAGGAAATGATTTTTAAAAAAATGCTATCTGGCATAAACCATTCTTTAAAATAATCAAGATATTACATTTAAAATAATCAAGATATTACATTTAAAATAATCAAGATATTACATTTAAAATAATCAAGATATTACATTTAAAATAATCAAGATATTACATTAAAAATAATCAAGATATTACATTTAAAATAATCAAGATATTACATTTAAAATAATCAAGATATTACATTAAAAATAATCAAGATATTACATTTAAAATAATCAAGATATTACATTTAAAATAATCAAGATATTACATTTAAAATAATCAAGATATTACATTTAAAATAATCAAGATATTACATTTAAAATAATCAAGATATTACATTTAAAATAATCAAGATATTACATTTAAATGACGTTCAAATATTCAGTTTAGAATTAAGAATTTCCACCTCTTAATTCAGTCAACAAGGTCACTCAAAATTCCTATATTTACCAGAGGGTTCCAAAAGGTGTTATGTGATTCATTCAATAAATTCCACTAGTGATTAATTCAATTATAACAATATTTGCACATGGCAAACAAATTTATTCAAGAGGGAATGAAGAGAGGCAGGCCTGCTTTTCTTAAGTGGATCTAAGAAGAAAGATCATTTATTAAATAAAAATAAGACTTGTGTGATATTGGTGATCAGCTGAGGTGCTGGAATATACATTGAAGTGCAAAACTGGACTGAAGACATTCTGACATAGCATGGTGTTAGACTGTTATGTTAACAATGGTAACATCATCAAATCTTGTGAGCCAGCTTTTGACCAAAAATGACTGACCCATGCATGTTGCTGATTTGGATTAATTCATACATGTGTGGAAAATAGCTGGGTATCTCTTGTTTTAATGGAACCCAAAGATGCTATGGACCAATAGCTTTAAAAAGTCACTATTACTCAGATGATTTGGTACTGTGAAGGGGCAAATTTCTGGCGATCTATCAAGAATACATTAGTTGAGACCAGAGAACCATTAATTAGATTTATGGAGACACGTGTGCATCATATCGCTATACTGCCGTGTACAGTAATGTTCCTTTATAGTGTGAATGTTGCTTCTAATTAGAACTGTTGTTTATCCGGCAGCCAGACTGACTGTTAGGGACATGGTAGACATCATTTTCATGGGAAAGTTGTCAAAATTGAGAAACCGCAGAAATTCTGTTACTTAAAACTTAAAACTACCAGGTCAGGCTGACAAGACCTAAGCGACTCTGAAAGAAAGGGTAGCAATGATATTTGATTCTGATTGGTCACGTTAAATAAGGGTTGTGTTTGCACACAAAATTTCATAGGATTTAATATCGCCTTATTGAAATTTAAGTCAGTCTGAGTTTTCCTGTGAGAGGAAAAGAGTTAAAAATTCACTACAGGCTATGAGTGGAATTTGAAAGAAATTCATTTTTAAAAAGTGTGGTCCAGGCAAGCCGCCAAAATCTGGGTGGAAGACGAAACCATAAAGGTATAGTGTCACAATTCCATGTAATTTGTTGATGCAATTTATATAATGTTTGCCGAGTCTATAGGTCTTGCATGATTTTATCTAATACATTTGTATAATAATGTGCTTTTGAATTATAGCGATGTTGAGTTACGCATAGGTTGTCGTATATTAATTCTTAGATAAGTTTGACGAATTGGTTACTTTGCTGTCGTGTTTGCATTGTTACATGCTTAGGCTCGAATAAACAGTAACATAGAAAGCGTGAAAATAACAAGCTTGTAAAACTTAATAAACAATTTATTGAGTACAAATTTTTTTCAGAAAAGAAAAATAAACTTATGGTTTTAAGAATCAATTCCAAAATTAATCCAAAATAATTCAAAATATTATCCACTAGAGAAATTACAAAAGTCCTGGTAATAAAATGTCCAAATATTTCTTAGTTCGAATTCCAGTGAAGTATCCAAGATGGAAGACAATGTCACTTGATTTAATCAGTTCTTGTTAATAAAATTTCTCGAGCACAATTCCTTTCCAGACAAATAGCAAAACAAATCCTCCTGAATCCAAATGAACTGACACAATTTCAAGTACAATGTAATTCATAATAACTCAAAAAGACACAACTTAATATTCTAAAAGGCCAATTCTTCTACTGAATAGCTCGCTCCAAAACATCACTTATATACCTGTTTTTACATAAACAAGTAAAGGGTCACGACCTTCTAGAATCTCTCAGAACAATTTTACGTTCAAGAAATCACGTAAACAGCGTATGACCCAACTAAATTAGAAAGATGTTTATATAAAGCTCCATTTTGTCCTTGGAACCAACCAATCATTTTAAAAGCTTGTTTACAACTCTGAAACTAGGTCAGAAATGAGGTCAACACCTGGTGTTTACTCTGAAAGTACAAGTCACCCCCCCTTCAATCTTAAAACTTAAAATGCCAAATTTAAATCTAACAAAATTATTGCAACCAGAGTTATCATATGTTTGCAAGTGAAGGAAATCTTCAAAAGCTTAAGGAAACATAAAAATGGCATGCACATAAAAAAAAACTTTTTATTACCTATAGTTGTCTCTTACTATAATATTGTTTACCCCAAGGAGATTAATAAAAGTGAAGTTGTCTTAAAATGAGGTCATCATCAAAACTACATTCATCTCCAAAATGAGATCCTTAACAATGCCTCTGTTATATGCAGAATTTTGCTATATTCAGGAACATTATTGTCAGGGACTGTGTTGTACTGAGGGACCATGTTAAATGAGGGACTGTACTGTAAATGATCTAAGAGTGACTATGTCATATATTGAACTACTGTGTCATACTGAAACACTGTATCATATTGAAGGACTGTGTGGAACAGAGGGTCCTTATAATGAATAACTGTTTTGTACTGAAGGATCTTATAGTGAGGGACTGAGTTGTACAATGGGACAATGTTATAGTGAGGTACTGCATTGCATATAGGTACCATTTAGTGAGGGAATGTACTATGTTGTATGATGGGACTGTGTTATAGCGAGGGACTGAGTTGTACAATGGGACAATGTTATAGTGAGGTACTGCATTGCATATAGGTACCATTTAGTGAGGGAATGTACTATGTTGTATGATGGGACTGTGTTATAGCGAGGGACTGAGTTGTACAATGGGACAATGTTATAGTGAGGTACTGCATTGCATATAGGTACCATTTAGTGAGGGAATGTACTATGTTGTATGATGGGACTGTGTTATAGCGAGGGACTGAGTTGTACAATGGGACAATGTTATAGTGAGGTACTGCATTGCATATAGGTACCATTTAGTGAGGGAATGTACTATGTTGTATGATGGGACTGTGTTATAGCGAGGGACTGAGTTGTACAATGGGACAATGTTATAGTGAGGTACTGCATTGCATATAGGTACCATTTAGTGAGGGAATGTACTATGTTGTATGATGGGACTGTGTTATAGTGAGGGACTGAGTTGTACAATGGGACAATGTTATAGTGAGGTACTGCATTGCATATAGGTACCATTTAGTGAGGGAATGTACTATGTTGTATGATGGAACTGTGTTATAGCGATGAAGTGAAGCACCTTACTGTGCAGAATCCTGTTAATATATCAAAGATCGCAAAATGACATTTGGAATTTAGTATTTGGTAGATTTTTGGAAAAGATATTTACAATAAAGTACCATACTTACATCTCTTAAATCGAAGGTGATTTCAAACATTTTAACAAAATGTTCAGCAAACTCTGGGTACATATCCAAAATTTCAAGAAGATCATCTCGATGTATCTTATGCAGATCACAATATGTCAGGGCACGTACGTTACAGCTGGACTTGCCCACGGTGCCATATTTGCATATATTCTCTCCAAACACATCATCTTTCCCTGTAAATAAAGTTAGTAAGTGTTAACATACAATGTTATTTATCTTCCACCATGAAAATAATGGAAACAATACTGAACTCCTAGTGAACCATGGATTGTACAAAATGGTATTGTACAAAATAATTATGTACATAATGGCACTCATAAATAATGAACTCATGGAGAACCATGGATTCTTAGTGGAATCCATTAATACTAACTGAAAGTGAACTATAAAATTTGTCCATTTTAACAAAATATCTAAAAACAGCAAACAAGCAATTCCAAAATTACATATCATACACATGACCAATATATTAATATATTCTTAATGCAAGTTTAACAAGTTTCCATTCCAAATTACAAACTGGATGAGTATCAGATTTCCATTCCAAATGACAAACTGGATGGGTATCAGATTTCCATTCCAAATTACAAACTGGATGGGTATCAGATTTCCATTCCAAATTACAAACTGGATGGGTATCAGATTTCCATTCCAAATTACAAACGGGGATGGGTGTCAGATTTCCATTCCAAATTACAAACTGGATGGGTATCAGATTTCCATTCCAAATTACAAACTGGATGGGTATCAGATTTCCATTCCAAATGACAAACTGGATGGGTATCAGATTTCCATTCCAAATGACAAACTGGATGGGTATCAGATTTCCATTCCAAATGACAAACTTGATGGGTATCAGATTTCCATTCCAAATGACAAACTGGATGGGTATCAGATTTCCATTCCAAATTACAAACTGGATGGGTATCAGATTTCCATTCCAAATGACAAACTGGATGGGTATCAGATTTCCATTCCAAATTACAAACGGGATGGGTGTCAGATTTCCATTCCAAGTTGCAAACTGGATGGGTATCAGATTTCCATTCCAAATTATAAACTGGATGGGTATCAGATTTCCATTCCAAGTTACAAACGGGATGGGTGTCAGATTTCCATTCCAAATGACAAACTGGATGGGTATCAAATTTCCATTCCAAATGACAAACTGGATGGGTATCAGATTTCCATTCCAAATTACAAACGGGATGGGTGTCAGATTTCATTTCCAAATTACAAACTGGATGGGTATCAGATTTCCATTCCAAATTACAAACGGGGATGGGTGTCAGATTTCCATTCCAAATTACAAACTGGATGGGTATCAGATTTCCATTCCAAATTACAAACTGGATGGGTATCAGATTTCCATTCCAAATGACAAACTGGATGGGTATCAGATTTCCATTCCAAATGACAAACTAGATGGGTATCAGATTTCCATTCCAAATGACAAACTGGATGAGTATCAGATTTCCATTCCAAATGACAAACTGGATGGGTATCAGATTTCCATTCCAAATTACAAACTGGATGGGTATCAGATTTCCATTCCAAATTACAAACTGGATGGGTATCAGATTTCCATTCCAAATTACAAACTGGATGGGTATCAGATTTCCATTCCAAATTACAAACGGGGATGGGTGTCAGATTTCCATTCCAAATTACAAACTGGATGGGTATCAGATTTCCATTCCAAATTACAAACTGGATGGGTATCAGATTTCCATTCCAAATGACAAACTGGATGGGTATCAGATTTCCATTCCAAATGACAAACTGGATGGGTATCAGATTTCCATTCCAAATGACAAACTTGATGGGTATCAGATTTCCATTCCAAATGACAAACTGGATGGGTATCAGATTTCCATTCCAAATTACAAACTGGATGGGTATCAGATTTCCATTCCAAATGACAAACTGGATGGGTATCAGATTTCCATTCCAAATTACAAACGGGATGGGTGTCAGATTTCCATTCCAAGTTGCAAACTGGATGGGTATCAGATTTCCATTCCAAATTATAAACTGGATGGGTATCAGATTTCCATTCCAAGTTACAAACGGGATGGGTGTCAGATTTCCATTCCAAATGACAAACTGGATGGGTATCAAATTTCCATTCCAAATGACAAACTGGATGGGTATCAGATTTCCATTCCAAATTACAAACGGGATGGGTGTCAGATTTCATTTCCAAATTACAAACTGGATGGGTATCAGATTTCCATTCCAAATTACAAACGGGGATGGGTGTCAGATTTCCATTCCAAATTACAAACTGGATGGGTATCAGATTTCCATTCCAAATTACAAACTGGATGGGTATCAGATTTCCATTCCAAATGACAAACTGGATGGGTATCAGATTTCCATTCCAAATGACAAACTAGATGGGTATCAGATTTCCATTCCAAATGACAAACTGGATGGGTATCAGATTTCCATTTTAAATTACAAACTGGATGGGTGTCAGATTTCCATTCCAAATTACAAACTGGATGGGTATCAGATTTCCATTCCAAATTACAAACTGGATGGGTATCAGATTTCCATTCCAAATTACAAACGGGATGGGTGTCAGATTTCCATTCCAAGTTGCAAACTGGATGGGTATCAGATTTCCATTCCAAATTACAAACTGGATGGGTATCAGATTTCCATTCCAAATGACAAACTGGATGGGTATCAGATTTCCATTCCAAATTACAAACTGGATGGGTGTCAGATTTCCATTCCAAATTACAAACTGGATGGGTATCAGATTTCCATTCCAAATTACAAACTGGATGGGTATCAGATTTCCATTCCAAATTACAAATGGGATGGGTGTCAGATTTCCATTCCAAGTTGCAAACTGGATGGGTATCAGATTTCCATTCCAAATTACAAACTGGATGGGTATCAGATTTCCATTCCAAATTACAAACGGGGATGGGTGTCAGATTTCCATTCCAAATTACAAACTGGATGGGTATCAGAATTTCAGTGTAGACTGGTCACTACATAAAAGAGAATTTATCTATGACAAGTTGTTTCACATTCAAGAATCCAGTCTGTTTTCAAAGAACTGTTTCAAGCAAAATTACTGCAAAAATTTCCATATTTACACATGTGGTGAATTTTTATTAGATTTATTTAAAAAATTATCATATTTACACATGTGGTGAATTTTTATTAGATTTATTGCAAAAATTACCATATTTACACATGTGGTGAATTTTTATTAGATTTATCGCAAAAATTACCATATTTACACATGTGGTGAATTTTTATTAGATTTATTGCAAAAATTACCATATTTACACGTGATGAATTTTTATTAGATTTATCGCAAAAATTACCATATTTACACATGTGATGAATTTTCATTAGATTTATCACAAAAATTACCATATTTACCCATGTGGTGAATTTTTATTAGATTTATCGCAAAAATTACCATATTTACACATGTGGTGAATTTTTATTAGATTTATCGCAAAAATTACCATACTTACACATGTGGTGAATTTTTATTAGATTGCAAAAATTACCATATTTACACATGTGGTGAATTTTTATTAGATTGATTTCAGTTTTTACATGAGAAAAAATTACTTTATATTTAGATATTTTAGCAAAAAAATTTCATTCTTCAGTCTGTAAAATTGTCCATTTCATTAATTTTTTTCCTAACATGGTAAAATAAGTGCATGTTACGGTAACCAAGTTTTTGTTTTACCTTTGCCATGACAAATATATCTGTCTTGGGTTTCTGAAAGAGTCCAGTAAACAAACAGGTGAACAGCAGCCCTAACTTGAACAACTAATTTATTGTTATTATTAATGGGCATGTTATTATTAATGGACAGGTTATTATTAATGGACAGGATATTATTAATGGGCAGGTTATTATTAATGGGCAGGTTATTATTAATGGACAGGTTATTATTAATGGGCAGGTTATTATTAATGGGCAGGTACCCATTGGCATCTTTATCCTACTTACAGTGAAATATCATCCATCTCAGTTAACTCAATGTAAAATGAGGTTCTTGTGAAATGTGATTACTCACCTTATCGACAGCGACCAAAATATCATATTCAAATGATCTCTCATCTTGTTGACAGTGACCTAAATGTCATATTCAAGTGGTCTCTCACCTTGTTGATAGCGACCTAAATGTAATTTTCAAGTGATCTCTCACTTTGTCGACTGTGACCTAAATGTCAATTTCAGTTTGAAAAGATAGTCTGGGTGAGCAAGGTGCTTAATTTTGTCAAAATTTCTTCAAATTCTATAGACCCTTTATGACAAAATTAGTCCCAAGTTTCTCTACTGATTTTAGAATATCTGAAAAGAGATCTATTCCATTTACATAAAATTTATAAAGGCTTCAAATCATAATGCTTTCTGCAAAATTTGAGCAAATTCTGTTCAGAAAATAAATGTCATTTAGAAGTTCTTCTGTTTCTAATATCAACATAAATAATGTAAAACATGTTTATTGACAAGTTTTTAATAGTTCATACAATTGTATTTGTTTTTTTTAAATAGTATAACCTATTAATAGAACTGTGTTATAATGAAGGGCCATATGGAACGATGTTTAAATAAAAATCCATTTACATGGTTCACACCATTTTGTGTTAATATTGGGATATGGACTTTAAACGGACTTTATAATGAAAATGTCTTGAATGTAATGAATTAAAAGGACTTTATAATGAAAACTGTCTTGAATGTAAGGACTTTAAATGAAAAATGTTTTGAATATAAGGATTTTAAAAGAACTTTATAATGAAAATTGTCTTGAATGCAAGGACTTTAAAAGGACTTTATAATGAAAAATGTCTCAAATGTAATGACTAAAGACACTGATCTCATGTCACAACTTGGTCGACTCTGTACTTCCGTATTGAAAGAGTCCATGGAATCTTTCCATATGTGCTGTTTAGTAGACAAAATGTTGTTTCCTGTTTCCAGTGAATTCTTTGTATATCATTTGATTAGAAGACTTAATATTGTTTCCTGTTTCCAGTGAATTCTTTGTATATCATTTGATTTAGTAGACTGAATTTTGTTTCCTGTTTCCAGTAAATTCTTTATTTATTATTTGATTAGTAGAATGAATTTTGTTTCCTGTTTTCAGTGAGTTCTTTGTATATCATTTGATAAAGAAAAAATATCTTTTAGTAAATGTCAGGATAAAGCTGATATGACTGATAAAAAAAATAGAAAAACAAAAAGTAAATTCTTTTAAAATAATTTTGTTTTTAAAAAAAATAAAAAGTAAGCACTTTTTATAGCCTTACTAAAGTTGAATAAAAAGTAAGCATATTTCCAGTTTGTAAGGATCAAAATGAACCAATCTTATTACCAAAGTGTTATATAATAAAGGGTCTTATAATAAAAGCTGAGTTATAATGAAGGGCCCTAAAGTGTAAGAGAGAGAGAAAACATTTTCATACCTAAAATGGCAACTACTATATCATCTTTAAGTATTTCTATGGAACCCCTTGACACAAAATACAGTGCTAGAAGAAGGTCCCCTCGATGAACTAGAGTGTCTCCAGGAGGGACATGAGTAGTTTTGAATTTCATCGATAACGCTCGTAAACAACCTGGACTGGCACCTGGAAGATGCAAGATAAAAAGTGAGTTTTGATGATCATTGTTAAAGGCTGATGGATTTCAAATAGTAAAATACAAAAGTATGTAAACTCACACAGAGGAAATCAGTACAGTATAGTTTACAATCAATACACTGTATCTAAACTTACACATGGAAATCAGTACAGTATAGTTTATACTTTATACACTGTATCTAAACTTACACATGGAAATCAGTATATTATAGTTCACACTTTATACACTGTATCTAAACTTACACATGGAAATCAGTATATTATAGTTTACACTTTATACACTGTATCTAAACTTACACATGGAAATCAGTCCAGTATAGTTTATACTTTATACACTGTATCTAAACTTACACATGGAAATCTGTACAGTATAGTTTATACTTTATACACTGTATCTAAACTTACACATGGAAATCAGTACAGTATAGTTTATACTTTATACACTGTATCTAAACTTACACATGGAAATCTGTACAGTACAGTTTATACTTTATACACTGTATCTAAACTTACACATGGAAATAAGTACAGTATAGTTTATACACTGTATCTAAACTTACACATGGAAACCAGTACAGTATAGTTTATACTTTATACACTGTATCTAAACTTACACATGGAAATCAGTACAGTATAGTTTACACTTTATACACTGTATCTAAACTTACACTGAGGAAATCAGTACAGTATAGTTTATACTTTATACACTGTATCTAAATTTACACATGGAAATCTGTACAGTATAGCTTACACTTTATACACTGTATCTAAACTTACACACAGGAAATTAGTACAGTATAGTTTACAATCAACAGACCGTATCTAAACTTACACTGAAGAAATCAGAATACAGTTATGCAGTTCACAATTAATTTTATTCATCTCTAAGAGATGACAAATAATGTCAATACCCTAATGCAATCCAACTGAACACAAAATAACTTAGATAATATGTGAATTTACATCATAGGCCAATCCAATTTAATTCAAAATATCTCCGATGATATACCTGTAATTAATGCCATTTTAAACTTACCTTTAAAAGCTGGACAATTATTCAAGAGTGTTCTATTCAGATGAAGACATATGTCTGCCTGCAAGCATTCTGGGAAACTTTTTAAAACCTGAAAAAATGTAAAGAGTAAATTTTTCAACATTCAATCATTTAAAAAACAAAACCTTAAAAATATAAACAGCAGACTTTACAACCCTCAATCATGTAGAAGTGGAATTTTTATTAAACGTTTCTTTGAGAAGGACTTTATCAAATGCCGAACAAAATATGTTGACACCTATCTTAAAGAGACATCATTCATGGATGATTCCCCTCTCCAGTATTCAAGCCTGTGTAACACACATGAATAATTGTGCCGAGTCAATAATCAAATCTGCTGTCACATGATTTACGATTGCATTATAGACAAGTGTTGAATATGATCTGTCACTAGATCTGTCATTATATTATAAAACAGCATTTAAAAATATCTGCTGTCACATGATGTGCTATCACATTTATAGAATAGTATTAAAAATGTTTTCACATGTCATTACATATCAAACAACATTAAAAAATATCTACTGTCTGATGATGTGTAATCAGATTAATTGATAATGTTAAACAGATACAGTAACCATCATCTAAAATTGTGCTTTATTTCCTAATTTTGATCAACCTATATGATATTAGATGTCACTAATGACGAATTTTAGTTTCTCCCCCAAATAATCTCTCCAAACTAGTTTGTAAAGGTCTTCCAAGATGATAACAATATTTAGAACAGTGTTTTTTTATTCCTTGACTTTTAGTCATTAATTATTAGCCCTTGTAAAATGGTATGATTTGTCTGCAGTAATATATTAATAGTATGAAAGAAATTGTTTAATATCTTCTGTACACATGAGTAACGGTCCAGACTGATTGCAACTATTTCAAATTCCATGAATGGAAGATTGATATATCTAAGTTTGATATGATTTGTCTAGGAGAAATTTACCCCTTATCCAGTCATTTGAAACAATGGCACAGTTAGAAGAAACAGAAATTTATTTGCGTCTCCTAGTGAACAAAAATTTAGATGAGAATGTTAACCATACGTTAGGTTGGACTTCATTTGAAATGTGGTGTTTGGGATACTCAATACTTTTGGACTAGTAAAAGAATTTTTAGGATTACAGTCACAATACAAGAAGTTATTTTTAATTTTTAACTTTGTATTTTTGGCAAATAATATGTCTGTTGACATTGACAAAACTTGTTGGTTTTCACTCTTTTACATTATTTAGTTTAAGAACCATAGAGTCATAACAATATCAAACAACAGAAGCCATACATAGTGACTTGTGACCTTAACCTTGAAGATAGGATATGCAAAGATCACAAAACCTCCTTATATCTATCAAACAACTGATATTAATCATTGTAATTATCTTTTGATATTAATCATTGTAATTATCTTTTGATATTAATCAATTAATTATAATTAATTGTACTACATGGTACTTGCTATCTTTATTCTAATCAAGGTGACAAATGACAATCACCTGTTGTCAAACAGGAAAAAGATCACTGGATCTCCTGCTTTTGTCAGCAGGCTGTTAACAAACATTAAGACACAGAAGTAACAGTTGGCTTTATTGTTACAAATGGGGTCATTCTGAGAAAATGGAGACCACTTGAGGTACCCACTTGTGACAAATGGTCAGTGAACTATCAAATTTCTGTTCTTAAGTAGTAAAGACAGGAATTCTTAGTCTGGCCCATGAAACCTCTTTGTTTGGATTTATCATTTGAAACATTTAATCATTTTTATTTGCCAAAATATTAAAACTGATGTTTGTAAATACTGTAGATCTTGTCATACTTGTCTGATGGTAGAAAAAATCCAATCAGAATATACCTCATGTCATCTCTTCCTGAATTTGATGAACCATTTAGTAGAAAAATGGTAGACTGCATCTGTCCCTTACCAAAGACAAGCCAGGCAACCAACATTTATTTACCATAATGTATGCATCCAAAAGATTTCCCCGAGGTAATTCCTATGATGAATATTAAAACTAAAAGCTCTGATAAAGTTTTGTTTAATTTGGCTGTTACAGATCTGTACAATCTGAGAAGGGGTCAAATTTCATGTATGGAATTTTCCAGCATTATACATGAATTAGGTATCCAGCAATTTAAATCTTCTGTCACCCATATAGTCAAAGGGCTTTAAAAAGTTTTCATCAAACTTTTAAAAAAATATGATTTGATCACATTGCTTTGATAGAAAAAGACTGTGACAAAGGTAATCATTTAAAGTTGTTAGAGAATCAGTTCAAGAATCATTAGGATTTAGTCGTTTTGAACTAGTTTCTGGACATAGCTACCAAGGACCACTGAAATTAATAAAAAGAAGGAAAAAAAATTCAATGAAGACTGAGAAATTAATTTTCAAATGAAGACTGAGAAGTTAATTTTCAAATGAAGATTCAGAAATTAATCATCAATGTTTCTTACTGCAATTGCTAGTTGTCGAAGACTTGAGAAGGGTTAGCAAGTAGCAAAAATACAACCTCAGCTGAGTCACAGAAAAACTGTACAAGGAACTGCCTCGCTAGGTGCTTAGCATTAAGATGCTAGTGTTAGGATTGGTCAGCCTGGAGTCAAGATAATGTGACTGGGTGGTACATCAATCTGCCTGCCTGCCTGCAGCAGCATGATGCCCCAGTACTAGACATCACCATAAACTATTATACTACAGACATTGTAGTGATATGACTGTAAAATAATTAAAGCTATGTAAAAAAATTCAAATAACATACACACTCTATCCAAGGAAAAGTTTCTTGCAATGCCTAATTGATTCAGTGCTGGTTATTTCTGTACCTACAACTTTCTGCACTATGTTAAGTTAGCATCAAACCATTAGACCTTTCTAATGTCAATCTTTGTAGCTAATCTTACTGTCTCCCTGACTTTTCTGAAGTTATCTTTCCTTTCTGAAGTTATCTTTCCTTTCTGAAGTTATCTTTCCTTTCTGCAAGACTTACTTCTGGTATGCCTAATTGCTGATCAATTTGCTATACCCCTGATCTTAATCATAAAGGTGTAACAGTATTCAGTGTGAGACTTAATTTAGCAATTTGCTATACCCCTGATCTTAATCATAAAGGTGTAACAATATTCAGTGTGAGACTTAATTTAGCAATTTGCTATACCCCTGATCTTAATCATAAAGGTGTAACAGTATTCACTGTGAGACTAGCTGAGATCATGGATAGAAGAAACAAAATACAACAATATTTTCAACCTTAATTTATAGCTTACAACCAAAAATATTGTGCATTGGGTACAATAAACTGGTGAAACTGCATGATCTTTCCACTATTGGATTTTAAGGGCTGTATGAGTCTTGATTATTTTTGTAAGAAACCAGCAATGCCATGGCCTGGCAACTTTTCTAATTTTTTAGTGAACTGGTAAAGAATTTATGTAGGCCAGTGTGTGTGTGCGTGATATCTCAAATTTACATAACACCAATCAAGCAATGTTACATTGATATGAAGATATTAAATAACAATACTAGAAGCAATTAATAAAAGCTATTTACCATATTCATATCGATCCCATTTGTGTATGACCAAGCATGTTGGAAATATTCCTCAAGCCTCTGCCTGAGTGGGTTTGGAATTTGATGGAAGCGGATGAATTCCTTGATACGGAGCATTTGCGTGTGATACCTGGCAGTACCCGAATATAAGCGCTGAATGATTGCAGATACATTACCAAAGATGCTGGCATACATCAATGCTGGAGGAAAATACAAAATTTGCAATAAATATTTGAAAATACAGTAGACAGTTGAATAAATGTATATAAACAAGCAGTTCTGTATGGCGACCCATGCTAAATTAGAAAAGATTATCTTTAATGATACATTTTGCATTTACCATGTGTTTATTAGTCCTTAATGTAAATAACAGTACAGGAAACACTTTTGTTCTTTAAGCTGCAATGACACTGACCTTTGATCTTTCTGACCCCTGACCCTAACCCTGAAAGGCTTCTTCCTTACCACAAGTGTAAGCCATCCACAAAGTTTTGTCCAAGTTTTCTTTTAGTCAGAGACCTTGACCTTTGATAATTTAATTCCAAAATCAATAGGCTTCTGCCAAGTGCCATCCATTGTTTGTGACTTTGACTTTTTGACACCAAATCAAAAGGGTTTTTCCTCAAGTGCCAGTTATCCCCTATGTTTAGTAACTTTTGATGAAGGAGAATTCAAATATTGAGTAAAAACCAATTTACTTTTTACGGTCAATCACACTGACCTTTGAAATTTTAACCCAAAGATCAACAAGACATTTCAATACTCCAAATACATGCCAACCAGAAAGTTTGGTAACTGTTGATGGCAGATAGAAATATAAAAAGGTGACAACAGAGTAACATAATATGCTCTGCCTTACAGCTGACATACAAAAACTTGAACCAAAACCATTGCACAACTGGCTTCAGGGGAGATTACTTGTCACTGATTAACAATATTAGTGATAGAGTTAACCATAATGTGGTCACTGACCAATGTGGCACATGGGTTTTCATCTGATAGTCCCAGTGTTTCAACTAATGTGGCCACCAAACTTTCAATCAATATAATGCCATGGCTAAGCAAAGAGTTATTAGACTTGATACAAAGCTATATATAAACTTAAAATAAGTAGTTTTCCAGAATGTTCATTATTGTAAGATTCTACTTAAAACAATGTTCTGGTCAAACTATGTTATCAGCCAAGAGAGCCTGACATCATTTTGTCACATGATAATATTTCACACATAGAGGTCACTCTTTAAAATACATTCGACTCAAAGAAACAATGTTGCCTTTACATAGTTATTACCAAGACAGTAATAAAACTTTAAACTGTGGTTAATGGCAATATGTACTTAAAGTCTAATTTGATAATCAATCTGGGTGATGAAATCATTGTCATGCAGAATAGCATGAATTATTGGATGAAATCATTGTCATGCAGAATAGCATGAATTATTGGATGAAATCATTGTCATGCAGAATAGCATGAATTATTGGATGAAATCATTGTCATGCAGAATAGCATGAATTATTGGATGAAATCATTGTCATGCATAATGACATGAATTATTGGATGAAATCATTGTCATGCAGAATAGCATGAATTATTGGATGAAATCATTGTCATGCAGAATAGCATGAATTATTGGATGAAATCATTGTCATGCATAATGACATGAATTATTGGATGAAATCATTGTCATGCATAATAGCATGAATTATTGGATGAAATCATTGTCATGCAGAATAGCATGAATTATTGGATGAAATCATTGTCATGCAGAATAGCATGAATTATTGGATGAAATCATTGTCATGCATAATAGCATGAATTATTGGATGAAATCATTGTCATGCAGAATAGCATGAATTATTGGATGAAATCATTGTCATGCAGAATAGCATGAATTATTGGATGAAATCATTGTCATGCAGAATAGCATGAATTATTGGATGAAATCATTGTCATGCATAATAGCATGAATTATTGGATGAAATCATTGTCATGCAGAATAGCATGAATTATTGGATGAAATCATTGTCGTGCAGAATAGCATGAATTATTGGATGAAATCATTGTCATGCATAATAGCATGAATTATTGGATGAAATCATTGTCATGCAGAATAGCATGAATTATTGGATGAAATCATTGTCATGCATAATAGCATGAATTATTGGATGAAATCATTGTCATGCAGAATAGCATGAATTATTGGATGAAATCATTGTCATGCAGAATAGCATGAATTATTGGATGAAATCATTGTCATGCATAATAGCATGAATTATTGGATGAAATCATTGTCATGCAGAATAGCATGAATTATTGGATGAAATCATTGTCATGCATAATAGCATGAATTATTGGATGAAATCATTGTCATGCAGAATAGCATGAATTATTGGATGAAATCATTGTCATGCATAATAGCATGAATTATTGGATGAAATCATTGTCATGCAGAATAGCATGAATTATTGGATGAAATCATTGTCATGCAGAATAGCATGAATTATTGTATGAAATCATTGTCATGCATAATAGCATGAATTATTGGATGAAATCATTGTCATGCATAATAGCATGAATTATTGTATGAAATCATTGTCATGCATAATAGCATGAATTATTGGATGAAATCATTGTCATGCATAATAGCATGAATTATTGGATGAAATCATTGTCATGCAGAATAGCATGAATTATTGGATGAAATCATTGTCATGCAGAATAGCATGAATTATTGGATGAAATCATTGTCATGCATAATAGCATGAATTATTGGATGAAATCATTGTCATGCATAATAGCATGAATTATTGGATGAAATCATTGTCATGCATAATAGCATGAATTATTGGATGAAATCATTGTCATGCATAATAGCATGAATTATTGGATGAAATCATTGTCATGCATAATAGCATGAATTATTGGATGAAATCATTGTCATGCATAATAGCATGAATTTTTGGATGAAATCATTGTCATGCATAATAGCATGAATTATTGGATGAAATCATTGTCATGCATAATAGCATGAATTATTGGATTACTGCACTAGCAAGAGATGGCAGACAACAGCCTAGTTTGAGTTAAGCAAGGACCATAACTGTGGTATTTCACTAACAGATAATGGAAAATAGCCTAGTTTGAGTTAAGCAAGGACCATAACTGAGGTACTTCACTAACAGAAAATGGAAAATAGCATAGTTTGAGTTAAGCAAGGACCATAATTGTGGTACTTCACTAACAGATAATGGAAAATAGCATAGTTTGAGTTAAGCAAGGACCATAACTGTGGTACTTCACTAACAGATAATGGAAAATAGCATAGTTTGAGTTAAACAAGGACCATAACTGAGGTACTTCACTAACAGATAAAGGAAAATAGCCTAGTTTGAGTTAAGCAAGGACCATACTGTGGTACTTCACTAACTGATAATGGAAAATAGCCTAGTTTGAGTTAAACAAGGACCATAACTGTGGTACTTCACTAACAGATAATGGAAAATAGCCTAGTTTGAGTTAAACAAGGACCATAACTGAGGTACTTCACTAACAGATAATGGAAAATAGCCTAGTTTGAGTTAAGCAAGGACCATAACTGAGGTACTTCACTAACAGATAATGGAAAATAGCCTAGTTTGAGTTAAGCAAGGACCATAACTGAGGTACTTCACTAACAGATAATGGAAAAAACCATAGTTTGAGTTAAGCAAGGACCATAACTGAGGTACTTCACTAACAGATAATTTAAAATAGCCTAGTTTGAGTTAAGCAAGGACCATAACTGTGGTACTTCACTAACAGATAATGGAAAATAGCCTAGTTTGAGTTAAGCAAGGACCATAACTGAGGTACTTCACTAAAAAAAAATGGAAAATAGCATAGTTTGAGTTAAGCAAGGACCATAATTGTGGTACTTCACTAACAGATAATGGAAAATAGCCTAGTTTGAGTTAAGCAAGGACCATAACTGGTACTTCACTAACAGATAATGAAAAATAGCCTAATTTGAGTTAAGCAAAGACCATAACTGTGGTACTTCACTAACAGATAATGGAAAATAGCCTAGTTTGAGTTAAGCAAGGACCATAACTGAGGTACTTCACTAACAGAAAATGGAAAATAGCATAGTTTGAGTTAAGCAAGTACCATAACTGAGGTACTTCACTAACAGATAATGGAAAAAACCATAGTTTGAGTTAAGCAAGGACCATAACTGAGGTACTTCACTAACAGATAATGGAAAATAGCATAGTTTGAGTTAAGCAAGGACCATAACTGAGGTACTTCACTAACAGATAATGGAAAATAGCATAGTTTGGGTTAAGCAAAGACCATAACTGAGGTACTTCACTAACAGATGATAGACAACAGAATAGTCTAAGTTAAGCCTATAACTGTAGCATTTCAAAACAAAGACCATAACATGTTTGAGGCAAAGACCATGTCCAAGTTAATAAAGGGTCATATCAGTCGTATTGTACTAACTGGAGAGGTTGTGAAATGGTCCAAGTCTAAGTTAAGAAAGGGCCATAACTCTGGTATTGTACTAACTGGATAGGCTGAGCAATGGCCAAGTCTGAGTTAAGAAAGGGCCATAACTCTGGTATTGTACTAACTGGATAGGCTGTGAAATGGTCCAAGTCTAAGTTAAGAAAGGGCCATAACTCTGGTATTGCACTAACTGGATAGGCTGTGAAATGGTCCAAGTCTAAGTTAAGAAAGGGCCATAACTGTGGTATTGTACTAACTGGATAGGCTGAGCAATGGCCAAGTCTGAGTTAAGAAAGGGCCATAACTCTGGTATTGTACTAACTGGATAGGCTGAGCAATGGCCAAGTCTGAGTTAAGAAAGAGCCATAACTGTGGTACCACACTAACAAGAGATGATGGGCAATGGCCTAGTCAGAGTTAAGAATGGGTTGTAACTGTGTTACTGCACAAAAAGAAGAGGATCAATAAGATTCTAGTAGGAGTTAAGAAAGTATCATAACCCTAACCTAATAACATTCTAGTAGGAGTTAAGAAAGTATCATAACTTCATGAAAGGTTCCTAGGAAATTCAAACCTAATGAGACCTAAATACATAAATGTCTATTGTTTGGATACAAATGTAATTATGAGACCTAAATACATAAATGTCTATTGTTTGGATACAAATGTAATTATGAGACCTAAATACATAAATGTCTATTGTTTGGATACAAATGTAATTATGCAATTGTGGGTGATCCATCCACAAAAGGACTCGAGTATAATGCATCTGTATTGTACATTATTTAATTGCATGGCAGTTTTGCAATTAAATTGGTCAAATAATAATGTATTATGATGAAAATTAAAATATAATCATGTTTCCATTGCTTTTCTTCAGCCCATTATGTCTTAGATTTTACAGACCAAGTATGATGGACAGATTTTATTCACAGGGTCAAGCATGTCAGGCATCAGATCCTACATCATGTTATAATGAAGAGCATTACAACTATGGACAATTGTACAAAGAAATTTCTTTTTTTCTAGCATACAAAATATTTCTTACTGCCACTGGAAGTTACTGAAAAAAATAAGTAACTTGGTACTTACATCCTATGAGCATTATAAGTATAGAAAAAACCTTCTCCGAGTTGGTGTTGGGGGAGACATTTCCAAAGCCCACACTGGTCAAACTACTAAATGTGAAGTAGAGGGCTGTCACATATTTTGATTTTATCGTGGGTCCACCAGTTTCATTATGATAATACTGATGAGTCTGACGTGCAAGTTCGTCTAACCAGCCAATTTTTGGCTCATCTAGATGAGGTCTCTCCACATTTGCTATTGCATACCATATGCATGCTAGCCAATGGGCTATCAGAGCAAAAGTTGCCATCAGTAACATTAGCACTGCGGCTCCATACTCAGAATACCGGTCCAATTTTCGAGCCACTCGTACAAGTCGTAACAATCTGGCCGTTTTGAGGAGTCCAATCAGCGTTGTTGTCTAGAAAATAAATAAAATTCTGTTACTGCTAGTGCTGATAATAGTGATGATCATACCAATAATGTTATCTTACACTTCATACCAATAATGTTATCTTTAACTTCATACCAATAGTGTTATCCTTAACTTCATACCAATAATGTTATCTTACACTTCATACCAATAATGTTATCTTACACTTCATACCAATAATGTTATCTTACACTTCATGCCAATGTTATCTTAAACTTCATACACTTCATACCAATGTTATCTTACACTTCATACCAATGTTACCTTTAACTTCATACCAATGTTATCTTACACTTCATACCAATAATGTTATCTTTAACTTCATACCAATAATGTTATCTTTAACTTCATACCAATAACATTATCTTTAACTTCATATAATTAATGCTATCTTTAACTTCATACCAATAATGTTATCTTTAACATCTTACCAATAATGTTATCTTTACCTTCATACCAATAATGTTATCTTTAACATCATACCAATAAGGTTATCTTAGCTTCATACCAATAATGTTATCTTAATGTCATACCAATAATGTTATCTTTAACGTCATACCAATAATGTTATCTTACACTTCATGCCAATGTTATCTTAGACTTCATACCAATAATGTTATCTTACACTTCATACCAATGATGTTATCTTTAACTTCATACCAATAATGTTATCTTAACTTCATACCAATAATGTTATCTTACACTTCAAACCAATGTTATCTTACACTTCATACCAATAATGTTATGTTTAACTTCATACCAATAATGGTATCTTTAACTTAATACCAATAATGTTATCTTTAACTTCATACCAATAATGTTATTTTTATCTTCATATCAATAATGTTCATATGTGTGTGATTAGGATTTTTAATGTAGCTAGCTTTAAAAAAATTAAGTCATATCACTACGATGTATGCAGTGAGGCAGTTGCTAGTGAGGTCTAGCAGTGGGGCATCATGCTGCAGACATGCAGCATGATGTCCAACCCAGTCACATGATGTCCCACCCAGTTATCCTGACACCAGGCCGACCAGTCCCAACACTAACCTCTTAATGCTGAGCGCCGAGCGAGGCAGCTGTTAGTATCATTATTGCAAGTCCTGGTGCGACGTGGCTGGGGATCGAACCCACAACCTCCCACTTCCACAGCAGACGCTCTAACCTGACTCTTAAAAAAATCTAACACTTTTTCTATTAAAATGTATCTATCATCTCATTTCCAAAGTTATTACATTAGAAACTTTGAGTAAAATGTTGCTGAATCTGATTTTGTCTTTTTCTTTTGAGATTCACCTGTATCAATATTATTGTACTCAACCCTCCTCTCACCTAAATATACACCCAGATATACATTATGACTGATGCCATTATCACACCCTGACTGATGCTATTATACACCCTGCCTGATGCTATTATCACACCCTGAATAATGCTATTATCACACCCTGAATGATGCTATTATCACACATTGACTCTGATGCGATGATCACAAACTGATGTCATTATCACACCCAATTCAGATGCTCTTACATCTTGAAACTGATGTTTATTATCACATCCTGAGTGATGCTTTTATTACACCCGGAGTGATGCTATTATTTACATCCAGTCATGCTATTATCACATCCCAAGTGGTTTTCATCACACCCTGAGTGATGCTTTATCACATCCTGAGTGATATTTTTATCACACCCTGAGAGATGTGATTATCTCAGCCTAAGTGATGCTTTTATCACACCCTGATTCCAAAACATTTCTATATTATACACAGCTCTTTAGATCATATACAGGAAACCTTTCTTGATGATGGAACAGGTAGACTAGCAAATTCTTCCAGGGCATAGGATATAAATGCTTTTTAAAGCCACAACCTATGATGTAAAGTAATGGCCTGCTGTTGAGGTAAATAGTACACCTTCTTGCTGACACAATAATAAAATTAAAAACTTTTTGAATCCCTTAATAACTAAGCGAAGCATCATTCACACTGGGCAACAAGTGATTATTTTTTTTTTACACTTATATGTCCTAATATTAATGCTTTTTCCATCCAATATCTTTTGATTTTATAGATATTCTATACTTTAGAGATGCACGAGTAAATGAAATGTCACTTCAAACTTTTTTGTATTTATTTTGAAAAATATCCTGGTGTTATTGATGTTTAAAAATGATTAAGGATATCATTGACTTTCTTAACTGTCACAGAGTGTTATTCTCAACACTAATCATTAAGGATATCACTGACTTTCTGAATTGTCACAGAGCGTTATTCTCAACACTAATCATTAAGGATATCACTGACTTTCTGAATTGTCACAGATCGTTATTCTTGACACTAATCATTAAGGATATCACTGACTTTCTGAATTGTCACAAAGCATTATTCTCAACACTAATCATTAAGGATAATTACTCAACACTAATCGTTAAGGATAATTGTTAATTACTAGATTTAAATGTCTAAATGAAGCATCTAGGGAGCTTTGTTAATTGCTTGATCTAAGTATCTAAAATGAGGCATCGAAGAAGTTTTGTTAATTGCTCGATTTAAATGTCTAAAATGAGGCATCTAGGGAGTTTTGTTAATTACTCGATTTAAATGTCTAAAATGAGGCTTCTAAGGAGTTTTGTTAATTACTTGATTTAAATGTCTAGAATGAGGCATCTAGGGAGTTTTGTTAATTACTCAATTTAAGTGTCTAAAATGAGGCATCTAGGGAGTTTTGTTAATTACTCAATTTAAATGTCTGAAATGAGGCATCTAGGGAGTTTTGTTAATTACTCGATTTAAATGTCTAAAATGAGGCATCTAAGGAGTTTTGTTAATTACTCGATTTAAATGTCTAGAATAAGGCATCTAGGGAGTTTTGTTAATTACTCAATTTAAATGTCTAAAATGAGGCATATAGGGAGTTTTGTTAATTACTCAATTTAAATGTCTAAAATGAGGCATCTAGGGAGTTTTGTTAATTACTCGATTTAAGTGTCTAAAATGAGGCATCTAAGGAGTTTTGTTAAATACTCGATTTAAGTGTCTAAAATGAAACATCTAGGGAGTTTTGTTAATTACCTAATTATATTGCCTTCAATGAGACATCTAGGAAGGTCACATTCTTTGGTAAAAAAAAAGCAAAGATTGAATGTTGTCTACTAAAAAGCCATTATACATTTACCCAGCTTTCCCTGCTATTCTAACCAAACCACAATGAGTTTTTGGGAAGAAATCATTTTAATGAACAAACTAGATTTACAATTAACTGTAAAAATTTAGCTGCAATGAAATTTATGTTCACATACTTTCTCATCATAAGGCTCTTAATTATACCATGGTTCGTATTAAGAGGCCCTAAGGTCCTTAATTATACCATGGTTCATGTTAGAAGGACATAAGACCCTTAATTATACCATGGTTCCTATTAAGAGGCCCTAAGGTCCTTTATTATACCATGGCTCATGTTAGAAGGCCCTAAGACCCTTAATTATACCATGGTTCATGTTTGAAGGCCCTACGACCTTTAATTATACAATGGTTCATGTTTGAAGGCCTAAGGCCCTTAATTATACCATGGTTCATGTTTGAAGGCCCTAAGATCCTTAATTATACCATGGTCCTTGTTTAAAGGCCCCAAGGCCCTTAATTATACCATGGTTCATGTTATAGTGTCCTTGACCCACAATTATACCATGGTTCCTATTAAGAGGCCCTAAGACCCTTAATTATACCATGGTTCCTATTAAGAGGCCCTAAGACCTTTAATTATACCATGGTTCCTATTAAGAGGCCCTAAGATCCTTAATTATACCATGGTTCCTATTAAGAGGCCCTAAAACCCTTAATTATACAATGGTTCATGTTAAAAGGCCTTAAGACCCTTAATTATACCATGGTTCATGTTAGAAGGCCCTAAGACCCTTAATTATACCATGGTTCATGTTATAGTGTCCTTGACCCACAATTATACCATGGTTCCCATTACATGGCTCTAGGCCCTTAATTATAACATGGTACCTGTTACATGGCCCTAGTCCCTTACTTATACCATGGTTCATATAATAAGGTCCGTAATGTTACCATGGTTCCTGTTATAAAGCGAGTCTATTCATGGATCCGATTTCATTAATTGGGTGTATAATTCTCTATACCAGTGTCATAATGAGTACTGTATCATGTCCTCCATTAATTTTGAACTTATCATAAGGCTATCTTACTATAAGGTGACATAATTTATTACTCATATGGACAGTGTCATAATGAGTACTGTATCATGTCCTCCATTAATTTTGAACTTATCATAAGGCTATCTTACTATAAGGTGACATAATTTATTACTCATATGGACAGTGTCATAATGAGTACTGTATCATGTACTCCATTATCATGTACTCCATTATAACATGGTTTAACTATAACATGGTATATACTCCATGACTTTCATTATAACAAGGGAATACTGTATCATGTTCTTCAGTATCATGTTCTCCATTATAAAGTGGTTTTACTATAAAGTGGAATCCATTATAAAGTGGTTTTACTATAAAGTGGAATCCATTATAAAGTGGTTTTACTATAAAGTGGAATCCATTATAAAGTGGTTTTACTATAAAGTGGAATCCATTATAAAGTGGTTATACATGTACTATAAAGTGGAATCCATTATAAAGTGGTTTTACTACAAAGTGGAATCCATTATAAAGTGGTTTTAATATAAAGTGGAATCCATTATAAAGTGGTTTTACTATAAAGTGGAATCCATTATAAAGTGGTTTTACTATAAAGTGGAATCTATTATAAAGTGGTTTTACTACAAAGTGGAATCCATTATAAAGTGGTTTTACTATAAAGTGGAATCCATTATAAAGTGGTTTTACTACAAAGTGGAATCCATTATAAAGTGGTTTTACTATAAAGTGGAATCCATTATAAAGTGGTTTTACTATAAAGTGGAATCCATTATAAAGTGGTTTTACTACAAAGTGGAATCCATTATAAAGTGGTTTTACTATAAAGTGGAGTCCATTATAAAGTGGTTTTACTATAAAGTGGAATCCATTATAAAGTGGTTTTACTATAAAGTGGAATCCATTATAAAGTGGTTTTACTATAAAGTGGAATCCATTATAAAGTGGTTTTACTACAAAGTGGAATCCATTATAAAGTGGTTTTACTACAAAGTGGAATCCATTATAAAGTGGTTTTACTATAAAGTGGAATCCATTATAAAGTGGTTTTACTATAAAGTGGAATCCATTATAAAGTGGTTTTACTACAAAGTGGAATCCATTATAAAGTGGTTTTATTATAAAGTGGAATCCATTATAAAGTGGTTTTACTATAATGTGGAGTCAATAGGAGTACATGTAGTACCAACCCAAAGCAGACTTCACTATCAAGGTCTCTTAGTGCATTATTTGGTTATGCATCTGGATTTAAGCTGTAATCACAGTTTGCACGTTGTAACACATGGGTGCAGTCGATAGTACACAAACCCTAGTTTCTCTAGCAAGCACCATGTCATTTCACATCAACATTCAAATTCAGTGAATACACAACTACTAGGCCAACTACACAAACAATATTATTCTTTCTTCATGTCATGAATTAACCTTCATCTGGAATTACCTGAGAAATATACCAGGTTTTAACTTAGTGTACCAGGTATTTCATCACTATGGGGTTTTCTTGTGTCTGATGTTATCTAAGCTTGTTGCTGCCAACTGACACAAATCTTAATTCTTATTACTTTCTTTTATCTCTTCCAAGGCTGAGCATCTTCATTTTGTGAAAGTTATTTTAGTGTACAATCAAACTAAAAGACATATGAAGATCAATGGTATGATAGAGCTTTTATCACAAATGTCAGTACTTAACTTTTAGCATAGAGTACTAGTACTTGGCACCAATACATGTACTCTGAATGTTGCATTTAGTACATGGCATTACTAAAATGACTTATTTTGTCCCCCCCAAAAGCCATTCATTTGTCTTAAACTTAGAAAAAATGGCTTGACTGTACATGACAATATGGATGGGATTCACTTTGGCTTGATAGTGTACATGGCACTATAAATGAATAGTTATATTGGACATGTCTCCAATGACTGCTATGACCTAAGCCTGGTCTATTTGACTAATTTATCTTTTGGCTCATTTATACTGTACTGGGTATAATACTATCAATACAGCCTTATCACATTTCTATTTTGTTAGATGGTTCAAATAATTCACAACACCCAAAGCTGACATGTTTCTGGAGATAAAGCAAAGATCTAATTTATCCAGGAATGTGCAAGGATAATTAATTTGCTTCTACCAGTTTGCAAGCTTTCCATTAAGTTTCACCTGAAAACATCGCTTCTGGCATTGCTTAAGAATAATGAAACTATATTGTTGTTCTTTTCCATGCACCTTTTAGGGCAGTGAACAAGGACATTATTTCAAGATGGTTAAATTCCACCTTGTATGCAGCAGACATAACTACTGATATCCTATAAATAGCATTTACTAGTACTGCTTTTTATCAGACATTGTTGTAGTTGTAGGGTTTAATGCCATTTTTAAGCACATGATAGGCTATACATGGCGGCCAGTATTATTGGTGGAGGAAGAACCTGAGAAAACCCCCGGAAAGAACCACTGACCCATGAAAAGCTAATGGCAAGCTTTCTCACATAACTACATTTGCCGAATCTTAGACTCGAACCCACGCAGACAGAGGTGAGATGGCAGTGATCTGAAACGGAGAGCGCTTTAGACCACTCGGGGTCCCTTCAGACAAGGTACCTTTGGGTACAACACTAAAACAACTGGTTGAACAAAGACCGTATCTTCTTGAGAAATTATCAGAAACCTATCCTGTCAGACTCGTCATTCTGTGTAAACCTAGTGGCCTAGTGGTTAGAGCATCTGGCTCCGATGTGGGAGGTAGTGTGTTTAAACCCTGGCTGAGCCATATCAACAACTTATAAAAACTGTACTAACAGATGCCTCACTAAGTATTCAGCATTAAGATGTTAGTGTTAGGGCTGGTTGATCTGGTGTTGGTAAAATGCAAATGGGAGGGACATCATATTACATGTCTATAGCATGTTGCCCCTGTGCTAGACATCACTATAAACTGCCATACACCAGACATCACAGCCATGTGACTGAAACATTGTTAAAGCTACATTAAACTCACACAGTGTAAACCCAACCCATTGTTATTAAATTTAGTGCATGCATTTATCATGTTGCATAAAACATTTCACGATTTACTAACCCTACTATAGATCTGTCAAGGATACAATATCTCATGGGTACAATATCATAGGATACAATATCTCATGGGGTCCAATGAAATTGGAAAAAATAAATGATACTTACCATGCTGAAGTTTAATGATAAATTAATTTCTTAGCTTTTAGTACCCTAATGGATCACATGCCAATCCACTCTCCCTTCCTGAGTCTCATGTCATATCCTGTGACTGTTTGAAGGACTTATCCAGTCACATGACCTATGCATAACCTTGTGTGATCCTTAAGGGTACTACAGGTTAGATGAAATTATAATCAAACTTTCTTGTGGTAAGTATTGCTTAATTTTCCAATTTTTGATTCTAAATTGTCAGTTTCATTATTTCTGTGAGAAAACTATTTCATCCAGCATTCTTTATTTCCACTTTACTGACTGAAAATGTATTACTGAAAGCAAGCAGAGTTCAAACCTAAAAATTCATATCATGGATGTATTTTTGTTAATAAAACCATTCATGATTTTTTTCCCTGGAATGATATGCATCTCCAAAACTGAAAAACAACTGATATGTACCCCTTTCAAATCAGCACCAAACCTGTTTAAAACAACCAAAAACCAAGAAATGCACTGAAAGTCATTTATTTGTATGGGATCTTTAGACTAGAATCAGTTACCACTTGAATTAAAGCAGGCTGACATTCTTGCCATGTTCAAAAGCAAGCTAACAAATCTGACCAAGTTCATATGCAAGCTGACATTCATGCCATATTCAAAAGCAGGCTGACATTCTTGCCATATTCAAAAGCAAGCTGACATTCTTGCCATTATTCAAAAGAAAGCTGACATTCTTGCCATATTCAAAAGCAGGCTGACATTCTTGTAATTATTTTAAAGCTGACAAATCTGACCATATTAAAAAATAATGACATTGTTGCCATATTCAAAAATAAGCTGACATTATTGCCATATTCAAAAACAAGTTGACATTCAAAAACAAGTTGACATTCTTGCCATATTCAAAAGCATGCTGACATTCTTGCCATTATTTTAAAGCTGTTAAATCTGACCATGTTCAAAAGCAAGTTGACATTCTTGCCATGTTCAAAAACAAGCTGACATTCTTGCCATATTAAAAAACAAGCTGACATTCTTGTCATATTAAAAAACAAGCTGACATTCTTGTCATATTCAAAAACAAGCTGACATTCTTGCCATATTAAAAAACAAGCTGACATTCTTGTCATATTCAAAAACAAGCTGACATTCTTGTCATATTCAAAAACAAGCTGACATTCTTGTCATATTCAAAAACAAGCTGACATTCTTGCCATGTTCAAAAACAAGCTGACATTCTTGCCATGTTCAAAAACAAGCTGACATTCTTGCCATGTTCAAAAACAAGCTGACATTCTTGCCATGTTAAAAAACAAGCTGACATTCTTGCCATGTTCAAAAACAAGCTGACATTCTTGCCATGTTCAAAAACAAGCTGACATTCTTGCCATGTTCAAAAACAAGCTGACATTCTTGCCATGTTCAAAAACAAGCTGACATTCTTGCCATGTTAAAAAACAAGCTGACATTCTTGCCATGTTCAAAAACAAGCTAACATTCTTGCCATGTTAAAAAACAAGCTAACATTCTTGCCATGTTCAAAAACAAGCTGACATTCTTGCCATGTTCAAAAACAAGCTGACATTCTTGTCTTTATTCAAAGTGTGATGTTTTAATTAAGTATATAATATCTATTTCCATACATTACAGTACAGTATTAATTAAGTATATAATATCTATTTCCATACATTACAGTACAGTATTCATTTGCTCTTATGAGTAAACATAAATTAATAACAAATATGAGGTGTTGATGAGCTATTTATGTGATATTAAACCTGCAATTCATAATAAAGTTAACAAAAAAAACTTCTGCTTTCTTTTAAATGAAGCATTGTACACGTCTTTTGTTTTTCTGTTTCTTTAATCTTCTTTTTCGTTATTTCTGTCAATAGATTATATTTAATATGCCATCATATCAAATTCTTGTTGATATTTTTTAACTTAGACCTCAAATAATAGCTGATCTGATGAAGGAGGGAGGTTAATGGAATTAGACCAGGCATGTACATGTCAGTACCTACCTGATGTTGTTCAGTGCTATAAACCATAGTATAGTTGTATAATCCCCATCAATCTTTAAAATTGGTGGATTGCTCAACCATATACCGGTAAACATGCCAAAATTATTTTTAGAATATAAATTATTTTTAGAATATAAATTATTTTTAGAATATAAATTATTTTTAGAATATAAATAGATACAGCTATTAAGATGAGTGCATTTAGAATAATTCAGTACTAATATTGATGAGCCTCTCTTGTCAGACCACCCTATCTGCCAAAGAAATATGGTCTCTCAAGACAGGTGGTCTCTCATAACAAGTAATATCACTATATAGTCAATAAATCTATGCATTGAGAATATGGTATCATATACAGACATGACTTTTGTCTTCCATATAAAAAGCTGAACAAATTTAAAGGGGGGTTTGGGGTCCTCCCCCAACAGGGTCTCGAGGGGCAGTATCTCGATATGGTTTTAATTTGAAGATAGCAGTGACTAACTTTCAAAATGGCTGGCATGTCAACCCTACTTCATAAATCTTTCAGTGGAAATCCCATTTTGATATGACCATTGTATTAAGAAGGAGTAGCAAGAACAAGATTTTCAAAAGGCAGAAAGATCAATAATAAGTCAAAATTTCCCACCTTTTTGGGTGGAGGATAGAAAAGGTTAGGAGTAGAAGGCTGGGGACTAGAAGGCTGGGGACTAGAAGGATGGGGACTAACTGTAAACATTGTCTCTAATGCACCCCTCCCAAAGAAGAAGTACAACTCTTCCTTTAATCATACCACAAGAATGTTCTTGCCAGAAGAACAAGTTCCCAGAACTGGAACCAGTATGCTCCATATATGTTGGACAGAAGCCACCCATCATTTATCTACTAACAAGCTTCAGGTTCTAAGTGGGTGTGGCTCTTTCCTTATCAGGGTGGTGGTGGTGGGCAAACATGAAGGCATGATCTATATCAATAAGAAGATCATTCTCCTCCCTCATAATGGAGTGAGACTCACATTCTATTCTGTGAGACTCCTCCATCACCAGAAGGCACAAACTGTCTCTCTACCATTTATATCTTCTCCAGGAGGGATCCCATGGGCCTTACAAGTCTCCAAAATGACTGATTCAATATACCCCACCAAGGAGAGCCCTTCTACCCCAAAGGACATACAGAATTCTTCAGAGACTCTGAGATGGAGAAACCTGGAAACTTAGATAACAAAGAAGAAAACCCTTTCTTCTTCCCTTGTAGATCTGTTGTTTTCAGTAATTTCCCAGAATTTGTCTGATCAGAAACAACAAAAAAGCACAACATTATGTCCTTATAAAACTGGTGCATGCCAGGTACAAAAGGAATGTGTCTTAAGGCGCTTTCTTGTTCATAAATTTCCTCATACATTGTTCATAGACATTGCTGTAAAAGAGACCCTGAAAACATGAACAATAATCTTGTACAATAATGAAGTAGAATTTGCATGGAACTAGAATAAAAGTGTTATTATTTATGTCAGAAAATGGTGCAAAAGTAAATTTGATCTAAGTCTTTTTTAAATGTAAAATTAGCAGGCATTTTAGTTAGTAATGTACCATCTGCCACAAAAAACACCCATATCAAATCAAAGCCAGACTAAAATAAGACAAACCCCACTTACCTCATCAGTCTCTGATCCAAACAGTAGCAGATCAAATGGAATGGCAGCAACGACATCGATAAGAAACCATCCCTTGAAGTAGTGAACAGCAATTTTTCCAGGGTGGCTAACAACTTCATCATTTTTGTTTACATATGTTGTTCGGAAATTTATCAAAATATCGATAATAAACATAATATCTACAATGAGGTCTATGATTGTCAAAGGATCCTGGTACTGACTCTCCACTTCTTCCTTATCATGTTTTCGCTGTTCACTGAGTAAGAATGCCGCTACGTACGGTGTAAAAATGGCAGTGTATATCACTAAGAGAAGAATAATCCAATCCCATATTGCCTTGAATGGAGAGTAATGTAAAATCGTACACCTGGGTATCCTTGGTGACTGAAGCTTGTACTCAGGTAAGACATCTGCTCCAAGTGACAACACCTGATGAAGAAAAACATGGCTGATGTGAAGAAAAGGTCTTTTATTGTTAAACAGGTGCATGATACAAATTTCTGTTGACGTTATCTCATAATGCAGAATCTGCTTAGCACGACACTCTTACAAAGACAGAGTGTTAAGCATACCAAAGACACTCTTACCAAGACACAGTGTATGCATACCAGTAACAGTGTATGCATACCAATAGCAGTGTATGCATACCAGTAACAGTGTATGCATACCAAAGACACTCTTACCAAGACAAAGTGTATGCATACCAGTAACAGTGTATGCATACCAAAGACACTCTTACCAAGACACAGTGTATGCATACCAGTAACAGTGTATGCATACCAGTAACAGTGTATGCATACCAATGCAGTGTATGCATACCAGTAACAGTGTATGCATACCAGTAACAGTGTATGCATACCAGTAACAGTGTATGCATACCAATGCAGTGTATGCATACCAAAGACACTCTTACCAAGACACAGTGTATGCATACCAGTAACAGTGTATGCATACCAAAGACACTCTTACCAAGACACAGTGTATGCATACCAGTAACAGTGTATGCATACCAGTAACAGTGTATGCATACCAGTAACAGTGTATGCATACCAAAGACACTCTTACCAAGACAAAGTGTATGCATACCAGTAACAGTGTATGCATACCAGTAACAGTGTATGCATACCAATGCAGTGTATGCATACCAGTAACAGTGTATCCAAAGGCACTCTTACAAAAACACAGTATATGTATACCAGATGCAGTGTATGCATACCAGTAACAGTGTATACATACCAAAGGCATTAGCAGCATACAGACAAAACTATTATTAGGGAAGCATGTTCAAGTGCATGGTGCAAGAGACAAATTATTGCTACATTTTTTACAGGACTAGAAATGCTCATTCTCTATTACAAGAAAGCCTCCATCGGCTTTCTAGCTGAAGATACAAACTTACTGTAAACATTTTAATAATGAAGGACATGTAAGTCATAAAACCTTGTGAGTTTGCTAGCTGTCCATTTTGATTAAAATGATTAAGTCCTTTAATAACTGTCATAAATTTATAATAAGAATTTTTTAACCTATCAATATTTACCAAATATAATGATTAAGTTTCATCAATATTATCAACATTTACCAACTATGATGATCAAATTTCATCAATATTATTATTTACCATACATGATGACTAAATTTCATCAATATTATCAACATTAACCATATATGATGATTAAATTTCATCAATATTATCAACATTTTAATCATATATGATAACCAAATGTCATCAATGTTATCAACACTAATGAAATATGATGACTAAATTTCATCAATATTATCAACATTTAACATATATGATGACTAAATTTCATCAATATTATCAACATTAACCATATATGATGGCTAAATTTCATCAATATTATCAACATTTATCAACAATGATGACTAAATTTCATCAATATTATCAACATTAACCATACATGATGACTAAATTTCATCAATATTATCAACATTTAACATATATGATGACTAAATTTCATCACTGTTATCAACACTTATCAACTATGATGACTAAATTTCATCAATATTATCAACTTTTATCAACTATGATGACTAAATTTCATCAATATTATCAACATTAACCATACATGATGACTAAATTTCATCAATATTATCAACATTTACCATACATGATGACTAAATTTCATCACTATTATCAACACTTATCAACTATGATGACTAAATTTCATCACTATTATCAACACTTATCAACTATGATGACAAATTTCATCAATATTATCAACTTTTATCAACTATGATGACTAAATTTCATCAATATTATCAACATTTTTATCTAATATGATAACCAAATGTCATCAATGTTATCAACACTAACGAAATATGATGACTAAATTTCATCAATATTATCAACATTAACCATATATGATGGCTAAATTTCATCAATATTATCAACATTTAACATATATGATGACTAAATTTCATCGATATTATCAACATTAACCATATATGATGGCTAAATTTCATCAATATTATCAACATTTATCAACTATGATGACTAAATTTCATCAATATTATCAACATTAACCATACATGATGACTAAATTTCATCAATATTATCAACATTTAACATATATGATGACTAAATTTCATCACTATTATCAACACTTATCAACTATGATGACTAAATTTCATCAATATTATCAACATTTATCAACTATGATGACTAAATTTCATCACTATTATCAACACTTATCAACTATGATGACTAAATTTCATCAATATTATCAACTTTTATCAACTATGATGACTAAATTTCATCAATATTATCAACATTAACCATACATGATGACTAAATTTCATCAATATTATCAACATTTTTATCATATATGATAACCAAATGTCATCAATGTTATCAACACTAACAAAATATGATGACTAAATTTCATCAATATTATCAACATTTAACATATATGATGACTAAATTTCATCAATATTATCAACATTAACCATATATGATGGCTAAATTTCATCAATATTATCAACATTTAACATATATGATGACTAAATTTCATCAATATTATCAACATTAACCATATATGATGGCTAAATTTCATCAATATTATCAACATTTATCAACTATGATGACTAAATTTCATCAATATTATCAACATTAACCATACATGATGACTAAATTTCATCAATATTATCAACATTTAACATATATGATGACTAAATTTCATCAATATTATCAACTTTTATCAACTATGATGACTAAATTTCATCAATATTATCAACATTAACCATACATGATGACTAAATTTCATCAATATTATCAACATTTACCATACATGATGACTAAATTTCATCACTATTATCAACACTTATCAACTATGATGACTAAATTTCATCAATATTATCAACATTTATCAACTATGATGACTAAATTTCATCACTATTATCAACACTTATCAACTATGATGACTAAATTTCATCAATATTATCAACTTTTATCAACTATGATGACTAAATTTCATCAATATTATCAACATTAACCATACATGATGACTAAATTTCATCAATATTATCAACATTTACCATACATGATGACTAAATTTCATCACTATTATCAACACTTATCAACTATGATGACTAAATTTCATCAATATTATCAACATTTATCAACTATGATGACTAAATTTCATCAATATTATCAACATTTATCAACTATGATGGCTAAATTTCATCAATATTATCAACATTTAACCCTAACCCAACAACTATAACCATATATGATGACTAAATTTCATCACTGTTATCAACACTTATCAACTATCAATATTATCAACATTTTTATCATATATGATAACCAAATGTCATCAATGTTATCAACACTAACGAAATATGATGACTAAATTTCATCAATATTATCAACATTTAACATACATGATGACTAAATTTCATCAATATTATCAACATTTACCAACTATGATGATCAAATTTCATCAATATTATTAACATTTACCATACATGATGACTAAATTTCATCAATATTATCAACATTTATCAACTATGATGACTAAATTTCATCAATATTATCAACATTTATCAACTATGATGACTAAATTTCATCAATATTATCAACATTTACCAACTATGATGATCAAATTTCATCAATATTATTAACATTTACCATACATGATGACTAAATTTCATCAATATTATCAACATTTATCAACTATGATGACTAAATTTCATCAATATTATCAACATTTATCAACTATGATGACAAAATGTCATCAATATTAACCATAACTAAATGTTATCAATTGGAATAAATATCAATGACTTTTTCATTTGAATCATTTCTCTTAGTGTAGATATTTATGAGAAGACTGTAAAGATTGGCAGCCATAATTACAACCTAGAACATGACTGGATGCAACCAATTTCTTGTTTGAGTTCACAAGTCAGTTGGAGTAAAAGAATTGACAAGAACCAACATCTATAAATAGAGAATTGACAAGAACCAACATCTATAAATATACAATTGACAAGAACCAACATCTATAAAAAGACAGTGGACATTAAATAGAAGAGTTGAGTGAAAGAATTGACAAGAACCAACATCTATAAATAGACAATTGACAAGAACCAACATCTATAAATAGACAATTGACAAGAACCAACATCTATAAATAGACAACTGACAAGAACCTAAATCTATAAATAGACAATTGACAATAACCAGCATCTATAAATAGACAATTGACAAGAACCAACATCTATAAAAAGACAGTGGACATTAAATAGAAGAGTTGAGTGAAAGAATTGACAAGAACCAACATCTATAAATAGACAATTGACAAGAACCAACATCTATAAAAAGATAGTGGACATTAAATAGAAGAGTTGAGTGAAAGAATTGAAAAGAACCAACATCTATAAATAGACACTGGACATTAAATAGAAGAGTTGAGTGAAAGAATTGACAAGAACCAACATCTATAAAAAGACAGCGGTCATTAAATAGAAGAGTTGAGTGAAAAATATTTGCAAGGCAGAGCCAAAACCATGCATGGTGTTATAAATGGAAAATAAATGAAGAAAGCTATCTATCCTTTTCTACTGTCATAACTAATACAACTTAATACTTTAAAAACTTTCTGTAGTATTTTATTTAAACATCCCTTGTGAGGCATTACATATACGAGTTATTACGGGATCAAAGAGCTCTCATCAATAAAATATAGAGATCATGCAAACCATGTGGATAACTTGACATGTATCTTTAAGGAATTTATCATGTCTAACATTTATGGTAAGCTTTTTGTTCAACACCCTAACCCATGTCTAACATTTATGGTAAGCTCTCTGTTCAATGCCCTAACCCATGTCTAACATTTATGGTAAGCTCTTTGTTCAACACCCAAACCCTTGTCCACCATTTATTGTACACTATTGTACAATATTTGTTTATCTATAGCTTTTTCATTTCTAATTTGTCTGTTATTTTGAGATTGTAAATAAAAAACTTCACATTTCATAAAAATATCAAATATAAAAATTTTATTAAAATGTAAGACCTTTATTATGACATGCATATGGTTGCAAATTATAGGAAAGCCAGTTTTACTTTCCAGTCACTGTCACAGGAAAAACTTCACAGATAAAGATGAATAAAACAGTTCTCAAAATCTATTAGTTTCACAATGAAAATTACTTTCTTGTGACCATGACATTGTGAACTGTTCCATAGTTTTGCTATATATTTATATTTGTGCCTTTAATATTAATATTTAGTCATAAATACTTCAAGAAAATTCATTAATGAAGCTCTCATAGATGAAAAACAAGCTCAAACTATAGTTACTCAAATGGACAGAATTTGTAGGAATTTCAAGGTAAGATAATTTTTTCTTTGCAACAGACAAGTGTTGATACTATGTCGGACATTTTTGAGTGATAATACCAAATTGGCTGCTGAAGCCTCTTTGTGAATGTTGATATGCCCATCAATTCAGGTAACATGCCCATCAATTCAGGTAACATGCCCATCAATTCAGATAACAATACAGTTTTGCTGATATGCCCATCAATTCAGGTAACATGCCCATCAATTCAGGTAACAATACAGTTTTGTTGATATGCCCATCAATTCAAGTAACAATACAGTTTTGTTGATATGCCCATCAATTCAGGTAACATGCCCATCAATTCAGGTAACAATACAGTTTTGTTGATATGCCCATCAATTCAGGTAACAATACAGTTTTGTTGATATGCCCATCAATTCAGGTAACAATACAGTTTTGTTGATATGCCCATCAATTCAGGTAACAATACAGTTTTGTTGATATGCCCATCAATTCAGGTAACAATACAGTTTTGTTGATATGCCCATCAATTCAGGTGGAGTAACAATACAGTTTTGTTGATATGCCCATCAATTCAGGTGGAGTAACAATACAGTTTTCCCAAACTGGATGCAGGATTGGTCCCATTTTCAGTTAGGACAAACTATGTAGTTTAAGAACTACATTCTGTAAAAAAAAAACCTTGTCAATATGACAAATCCATTCACGAGGGGTAACAATAACAAAAACTTCAACATGGCCACCAATGTGACCATAGCAGATGTTTAGGACTAACATAACCAATAAGACAGAACACACACACAAAAATCGTCTGATGAAAATGTGTTACTCTAGCATTTACTTTTATGTTTTGAAAAGCCTCGTCCTTTTAATGTGAAAACCTCTTCCCACAAATCGGAGAATTGCCAATAAGTCATGGTTAACTTGTGCACCTTGCATGTCGATGTACAGAACTGTCATCTCTTCCATTGATAATGCCAAGATGTTCAAGTGGGGTGGGATGAGTTCATTCAGCAATCACACTAGGTGAGTATAATTAAACAAGTTTTACCTCCTTTGTACAAAAAAATTCTACATTTTAATAGCAGTAATAACTTGCACATCACAATGGCATAGGTGAATTTATCAGTTAGGTCTGTATTTTGACCCTAACCCTAACCCCAGTATCAAAGAACAATGAATTAATCTTGCTGCATCTTCTTGCAGATGCCTAAGAGAGCAGTTTGAAAGAAAGCCCCATGTATATATAAGTAGGAAATGTATGATGGCATTAGAAAAGTTTTTCTTTAGTAAATCATTTGGATATACAGATTGTAATATACACAGATTGTAATATACAGGGTTCTGTGAAATACTGTCTTACTGGCAAAGAACCTGATGATATAAGACTATCAAATACAATCTTAACATTTTTGACAATGCCAGAAATCATGTTGGCACAACTATTTTGCCAAAATTGCAGGCAACTGAAAGTTTCCAGATGATGATTCATTTCAATATAAAAATCATATTTAGTTATTGACAATTTATAAGTCTGTTATCTACAGATTATTGCATTTAATGTTTAGTTATTGACAATTTATAAGTCTGTACTGTTATCTACAGATTATTGCATTTCATGTTTAGTTATTGATAATTTATAAGTCTGTGCTGTTATCTACAAATTATTGCATTCAATGTTTCTAACATCCGCTAGTGTAAGGCATTTTATAGGCTGTATGAATGACGCAAGGAACGATCCTTCAGCAAATGAACATGCAAAATGCATATTTTAGCAATAAATCCAATTTTCATTATTTTTGAAAGAAAATAGACATATAATGAAGAGGGTATTGCAAGAAAAAAAAACGTACTTATGATCTGCTGCATGTAAATCACAATGTTAAATTGACATTATATAGCCTGTATTATGCTGATGTGCCATTAAAACATACATACACGCATCCATCCATACATACAAAAATGCATACATACACCCATCCATACACATACCTACCTACCTACATCCTTTAAACTCCAGCAAGACAAAAGTCTTCTAAATGTATATATATACAATATGTATGTTGTAACCAACTTTTAATGTCATGCACACCTACCTCAGTTATTGCAGATCTTCGTCGATGGTAGCGATGGGTTTTAATTGCTTCCTCTGACAATTTTTTATCCTGTCTCTTCCGTTTATTTTGCATCAATAAAGACTTTAATTCCCCCATTGAAATTAATTCAAATGTCATACAGCAAGTACACAGTCTTGTCTAAGCTTTAATTCTCCCACTGAAATACATATGTTATACAGCAAGTACACAGCCTTAAACTGATTTTAAATTCTCCATATGAAATCCATATTTCCAAAAAGCATGCATAGATGCCTTGTCTGAAGTGATGAAGAACAAAATATCACCATAGAGCCAAGCTGGTATGATGTGATAATTATTTTGAACATTTCCTCTTAATGGAGCTTAAAATATTTTCAAATTATAACTTATGAATATCATTCTTTGTTTGAATATTAAGTCTCACTCTTTTGCACTTATGTTTTCCTGCAACATATCAAACAAAACCAGTTACATTGATTAAGTCCAATCAGTAATCTAATTCTGCATGTTCACCCATTATTCTAACTTGCGAGGAATTTTTAAAACAGTTTAAATAAAGATACACCAACAGCAAATTCCTTAAACTGGTATCAAAGACAAATCTGGTAAACAAAGACAATTATGAAATTTCAGTACAGAAAAACATTAATTAAATGTTACCTGCTTTGGAGTACTCTTGGTTATTTGCAAATGAAACAAAACACATATAACACATATAACACATATAACACTAGAATTTCTGCATTTCATAAATCAGATTTTTCTTTAATATTATGCATGAAAGTGTCTGTATCATAAAGTTTGAACAATGTCTCAAAATTAATCAATTTATATTTTGAAAAATGTCAAATTGATTAAACAAATGTCTGCCAATTACAGTGCTTGTTTTTAGGTCTAGCTAAAGTACGACATAGATATATCCTTATACAAGTCTGTGGTAATGGCTTTAGTCAAAAGTACCACACAGATATATCATTACAAGTCAGTGGCAATGGCTTTAGTCAAAAGCACCACACAGATATATCATTACAAGTCAGTGGCAATGGCTTTAGTCAAAAGCACCACACAGATATATCATTACAAGTCAGTGGCAATGGCTTTAGTCAAAAGCACCACACAGATATATCATTACAAGTCAGTGGCAATGGTTTTAGTCAAAGAACCACATATATATCCTTATAAGTCTTTGGTAATGGCTTTAGCCAAAGTACCACATAGATATATCCTTACACAAGTCTGTGGTAATGGCTTTAGTCAAAAGTACCACACAGATATATCATTACAAGTCAGTGGCAATGGTTTTAGTCAAAGAACCACATATATATCCTTATAAGTCTTTGGTAATGGCTTTAGTCAAAGTACCATATAGATATACAGTCAACTCCACTTAACTGCACATCGGTTAACTGCACACTCCTGATAACTGCACGTAGTTTCACCGGTCCCATTTTTTCCTAATGCTTTTCAGTGGGAACAAACTTTGGATAACTGCACTTCGCTTAAATGCACACTCCGGATAATAGCACGATAAATTTTCTGAATGTGGCACATTATGCAATACATTTTTACTTCGGTTAACTGCACAATGTATATTCATGATCAGTTATTGCCAGTCCACTGCTGTAGCGCTTCAAATAAGCTGACAATTAAGCCGGTAAATGCAACTTTGTAAATGATTGACATGTAAAGGATGTAATAGGTGGTATATACATGTATATCCGCGCCCACTAGGGAGCAATAGCATGGGAAAAATCAGAGTACAGCATGGGAAACATTGCTCTAAACCGTTCGGGTTTGCATGATTTCAAACCAACAAATGGATGGTTGGAAAAATGGAAAATTCGCAACAAAATTCAATTTAAATGACAACACAGCAAAAAACAAGATGCAGACAACTTTGGAGCTGAATAATTTTTCTTCAGGAGATGACCCATCAATGTCTGACAGCAGTTTTCGAATAACAAGCGATCTATAGAATTTCTTGAAATTCGCTATATTTCCTTGATCCATTGGTTGAATTAGTGAAGTTGTGTTCGGAGAAAGGAAAACAAGCTTAACATTTAAGTAAAAGTTGAAATAGTGAATTTTAATCATTGTTTAAATTTATTATTCACCCATATTTGTGCCGTGCTGATTTAAAGTAGTACTATAACGTACTTCGGTTAACTGCACACTCCGGTTAACTGCAGGGTCTCGTTACGGACCAGAGGCTGTGCAGTTAACCGGAGTTGACTGTATCCTTACAAGTCTGTGGCAATGGTTTTAGTCAAAGTACCATATATATATATATATATATATATATATATATATATATATATATATTTATACACAAGTCTGTGGTAATGGCTTAGTCAAAATACTACTTATATATCCTTAAAAGTCTGTGGTGATAGCTTTAGTCAAAGTACTTCATATATATCCTTAAAAGTATGTGGCAATGGCTTTAGTCAAAAGTACCACACAGATATATCATTACAAGTCAGTGGCAATGGTTTTAGTCAAAGTACCACACAGATATATCATTACAAGTCAGTGGCAATGGCTTTAGTCAAAAGTACCACACAGATATATCATTACAAGTCAGTGGCAATGGTTTTAGTCAAAAGTACCACACAGATATATCATTACAAGTCAGTGGCAATGGTTTTAGTCAAATAACCACATATATATCCTTATAAGTCTGCGGTAATGGCTTTAGCCAAAGTACCACATATATATATATATATATATATATATATATATATATATATATATATATATATATATATATATATATATATATATATATATCCTTACAAGTTTGTGGTAATGGCTTAGTCAAAGTACTTCATATATATATCCTTACAAGTTTGTGGTAATGGCTTAGTCAAAGTACTTCATATATATATCCTTACAAGTCTGTGGTAATAGCTTAGTCAAAGTACTACTTATATATCCTTACAAGTCTGTGGCAATGGCTTTAGTCAAAGTACCACATATATATATCCTTACACAAGTCTGTGGTAATGGCTTTTAGTCAAAGTACCACAAAGATGTATCCTTAAAAGTCTTTGGTAATGGCTTTAGCCAAAGTACCACACATTTTATCCTTTCAATTATGGGGTAATAGCTATAGCCAAAGTACCACATAAATATCATTACATGTACGTGCAAATGTATAAATCATAGACCCTGATCTGCCATCATATAATGAGCCAGACGATCAGAATTTATTCAACTGATTAGTCTGTACAGGTCACAGACCCAGATCTGCCAATACATTGTGTACCATAGTCTGTACAGGTCACAGACCCAGATCTGCCAATACATTGTGTACCATAGTCTGTACAGGTCACAGACCCAGATCTGCCAATTCATTGTGTACCGTAGTCTGTACAGGTCATAGACCCAGATCTGCCAATACATTGTGTACCGTAGTCTGTACAGGTCACAGACCCAGATCTGCCAATTCATTGTGTACCGTAGTCTGTACAGGTCACAGACCCAGATCTGCCAATTCATTGTGTACCGTAGTCTGTACAGGTCACAGACCCAGATCTGCCAATACATTGTGTACCGTAGTCTGTACAGGTCACAGACCCAGATCTGCCAATACATTGTGTACCGGTATATAAAGATACAAGATGAAACTGGTTACAAAATCATTCTCCCTGGGGTTTGGCTTGGTTAGTGATCACTTTAGGGTCCAGTTATTTTGGTATAATCTATTGTAAACAACTATCAAAAGTTGAGATGTTCACCATTAGGCAGGCTTTCAACATTGATTTGTGGTAATGGCATATGTTGTACTAGTGTATACACTCCCATATGAAGTCCAATGGCAAACAACATGGCATCTGATATGCCATTGCATAATGCACCAGCAGATCAGGGTCTGTTTAATCTACCAATTAGTCTGTGTTGACCAATATGTACCAATTAGTCTGTGTTGACCAATATGTACCAATTAGTCTGTGTTGACCAATATCTACCAATTAGTCTGTGTTGACCAATATCTACTGGTACATCAGGTGACTGCAGATTTGGATGAGTTTGTATTGGATATAACATATAAGTGAGTATATACGGTATATTTGCTCTTTCAGGGCTTTTAATGTATTCATAGCCAGATAGCTTGCTATGTGTAGAGAACCATTCAGCCTACTTGAATTAGACATATTAGCTAATAACTATTCTTGATTTTATTTATATACATGATTTTATTTATTTACATGTTTGTATTTGTTACTTCTCTGGTAGACTGTCACAAAAGTTGAAAAGTATTTCATTGCATTTGTCATCCATCATAATTTGTTTTAAAATATGAAGGCATATTTAAAATAGATGTATAGTTTATATACTTTAGAGAAAGATTATGATAGATTCATACATGTCAATTAACAAGAATAAGCTGTATTTATAGAGATATGTTAAAAATAATTGTTTTTTACTTTCTTTGCATTTTTAAAAAAGCAATAAGGTAGTCCACTTGTCATTTTACAAAAGAGTAAATTCTATGAAATGTTGCCATCAGCCAAAATTTGCAAAAGAGTAAATTCTATGAAATGTTGCTATCACCCAAAATTTACAAACATTTGAACATTTGAACTGACTGATCCTGTTAGTAGATTAGTAGAGTAACAAAACAAAAATGTCTGAAATTATCATTCCAATAAAAGATGCTGGATTGTAATGTAGTGAAAACATTTAAAAGTAAAGGTGTAAAATAAATTTCAGAACAACTTACGATCATTTATAATTGATAGGAAAATCTTCATTGAATCTTATGTCAATTCACTCTTCTGACCAAATCTTCAATTGTTTTAATTTTTAACTGATCTTTAACATAAAAAGCATGATAAATTTCTGATATTAAATATATATACAACAAGTCTATATAAAATAATATCACAAATCTGTAGTTCATGCATTTTACACCAAAATGTTTGCTTTCTCACACTTGTACAAAAAGAATAGAGATACAAGAAATGTGTGACAGCTTTTAAATCTTCTAGCATTTGAAAAGTTCAACTTGAATATTGTGTATT
This sequence comes from Unio pictorum, assembly GCA_030141615.1. Lineage (NCBI taxonomy): Eukaryota > Metazoa > Mollusca > Bivalvia > Unionida > Unionidae > Unio > Unio pictorum. Next base: position 2,418,642 of record JARLTB010000494.1, read on the forward strand.
TGATATTGGTACCAAAAGGTACCAACCAAAGCAGTAACTAACTCTATTTTTATAAAAGTGGTACCCATCATGCAGGCCCGCACCTAGGGGGGGGACAACCATGGCACTTGTCAGGGGCCTGAGCTAGATAGGGGCCTGCCCTTTTTCGAGTTTTAAAATATACGCATATATTTGAAACACGAAAGTGGCTCGAACTCTGTCAGCTGCCTGGGGCCCAGAATATCCTAGGTGCGGGCCTGTATCATGGCACCCTGACTTTTTTTAGTACCCATGTTTTAGGCTCTTAAATTTTGTACCCCAAATTATCCATTTTACGAACTGATAATAATGAATGATGAATGCTGCAATAAGAGCCAGGAACATTAATAACCCTAACCCTAACCCTTAACCCTATAAACTTATAAAAAAAAACTATACATATGCTAAGGTATATCAGAGTTTGTAAGTATTGCCATTCTCACATAAACTTACAAACAGTTTGGGGAACACTGCTGTATACAAATCCTTTACACATCTTCTGTCAAACTGTATACAAATCCTTTACACATCTTCTGTCAAACTGTATACAAATCCTTTACACATCTTCTGTCAAACTGTATACAAATCCTTTACACATCTTCTGTCAAACTGTATATAAATCCTTTACACATCTTCTGTCAAACTGTATACAAATCCTTTACACATCTTCTGTCAAACTGTATACAAATCCTTTACACATCTTCTGTCAAACTGTATACAAATCCTTTACACATCTTCTGTCAAACTGTATACAAATCCTTTACACATCTTCTGCCAAACTGTATACAAATCCTTTACACATCTTCTGTCAAACTGTATACAAATCCTTTACACATCTTCTGTCAAACTGTATACAAATCCTTTACACATCTTCTGTCAAACAGTATACAAATCCTTTACACATCTTCTGTCAAACGGTTTGCAAATAACCAAGAATACAAATTTATATCAAGGATTATAATGTCAAAGAATTATGTCTGAAGAAAAATTTTAAAGCAAAGATGGTGCAAAAAAACGAAGCAAAAAGTCTGGGAAAAATTTTTGAATTTAGAATGATGGCATTCTTACTTGATGTAGACCAGGTCTGCCAAATGAAGCTAAAATTTATCCTTAAATGAATGTCAAGTGACCAAGATTTTTGCCAGCATCAAATCATTTATTTATTTAGTTGTATGGGTGAAAAGATTCACCATGTCCATATATATTAAAGCTGGAGAATTCAAATGATACTTACCTTATACAAATTACTTTTAATCTTGAAGTGCTTTGAATAATTATTAGTTGTCTATTTGTTCTTAAATGTATTGTATCTTAGATTATATATTATCAATCATTACACATGCTTATTGTTTCACCCCTACTGTGTGTTAAATTCTCCCATGTTGAAATTATTTCATGATTCAAGAAACTATTCAAAGAAAAGAGCAAATAGATTATGAAGAAACTTCTAACAGCTCTAATTCAAGCATATACTGACATCAGCATCAAGCTTTTATCAAGTTAACTTCATGTGAGGAGAATAATAAGATTAAACATGTCCCTGCTACAAACCCCTCAAGTATTGTTTTTTTATGAATCAGAATTTCCATCCAATGTGATGCAAAGCATTCCCATTAAATCCACATACACTGAAAAATATCCAATCTTTGGTAACAGACTGAAGCCCAGTCCAAAACACTGTGTTATTCTAGACCCAGCACTATGGCCTGAAAAATATCCAATCTTTGGTACTAGACTGAAGCCCAGTCCAAAACACTGTTATTCTAGACCCAGCACTATGGCCTGAGACTGGGTTAACTAAAATCATGTGCTGAGAGGCTGGCAGGCACTATATGGCTGATAAAAATTATACAGACAACCAGTCTAAATGCTCAGCATACAAATATCAGCTGGAATCAAATTAATAAGAAGGGAAAATGCACAAATCAAAATATAAATGCCAGCAATTGGATAAGAAGGGTATCACTGTCCATGGAATTTATAATGTACTTATAACTTAATACAATTTATGTACCAGTGACTGTCTAACACAGCATTAACAGACAATATGATAATGTAAGATAGAAGCAGGCTTTACATTTTCAAAAATCTGACATGCATTTCTCAAGCAATACATATGGAATAATAAGATCTACATATATTATAGATATTTCTGTACCAAATTATATATACAGTATATGTTTTGGCAATATTTGAACAAACAGATAGGATACAAAAATACTTCATTGTTAAAGAATGAACTATTGATGACATGGTTTGGTTCTTGAGATCATTTCTACAAATGCTGCACAGCAAATGCATTAGAATCAAACTTGACTAAATAAAAGAATGTCTGGATTTTGTTACATTTCAAGTTTCATGTATGAAGGTGTCTGGTAAATACTGACAGAAAAGAATGTTAAGATTTGCAAAACTGTGTAGTCTGTTTGACAGGGTAATGGTAAATACTGACATAAAAGAATGTTAAGATTTGCCAAACTGTGTAGTCTGTTTGACAGGGTAATGGTAAATACTGACAGAAAAGAATGTTAAGATTTGCCAAACTGTGTAGTCTGTTTGACAGGGTAATGATAACGGAAGCAGCCAGCTCAGATTGAATTGAGTGAACCACCTTTGCCATATGACTGTCAAGACAACTGAGGTCATCCAAAGTTAAACACAAAAGACAGGACCATAAATTAGCTAGTTCTAACTGACTGACACAAATACATTGCAAGTTATACAGCTCCAAAGGTAATAGTGCCCAACAAACACAATAATCTCAACAAACAAGTCACAACAAATCATTGAATGATGTGCTTCCAGTTATTCAATTTTTGTGGGAAATTGAATTATACTAAATGACACATCAGCCATCTTTGCCTTATGTTCTGGATGCCAAAAACAACTAGAAAACCTTTTGGGAAAAGAAAATATTAATATGTCTGTGCAAAACTTGAGAATTTATGGTTGAGGCGTGTGCGAAGCAAGATCAGCTAGTTATATATGAATGTATACATTTGTATGTAATCAACACTTTTAACCTCTTGTATGTAAATACTTTTGTTTCAAAACAATACACTAAAAGACCAGCATGTCAAATGTAAGTAACAGTTTAGCCATGCTCTGCACATTATGCATAAGATTACACTATTAAACCAACAAAGACCACTGAAGCCTTCATTCTAAAACCTGCAACATATTCCGTTTTTCATGATTCAAATTTTAACCACATGACCCACTGTATTGTGCACTGCCATTATAATAAAAACTAAACAATTAACCAACCAATATCTGCACTGTAATGAACCATTGATAAAGTAAACATCAACATGCAGAACTGCAGTATATGTATGATGTTTTTCATCAATTCTACCTTTCATTTTACTAATCTTTGTGTTTTTTCTTTGGAGAAACAGTTATTCAATACTAACATTTCTGAAAAAAGACCTAAAAGAGAACCCTAGCTCAGGCGTGATGACAAATGATGCTAGCTGAGTCATGATGCCAAATGTCACAAGCTCAGTCCTGATGCCAAATTTCCCTACCTCAGCATTGATGCCAAATGTCACTAGCTCGGTCCTGATACCAAATGTCACAAGCTCAGTCCTGATGCCAAATTTCCCTACCTCAGCATTGATGCCAAATGTCACTAGCTCAGTCCTGATGACAAAAGTCGCTGGCTCCGTCCTGATGCCAAATGTCCCAGCAGAATACCATCATGAATCTAAAAAGCTAAAATGGCTTTAAATCTCGACAAGACTGTGGGTTTTCTGGAGTGGAGTAAACTCCCTATTAGAAACATATTATTAACGTCAGTCAAACTGTAGTATAACAGTACTGAAAAATAATAAGAAATAATGAACACTTATTTTCTCAAAAAGAGGGATCCGTTACAAATACATGAAAAACATGGCTGTACACTTGCATTTGCCAAATTACAATAGTATGTCACTATTTTGATTTTAAAAGTTAAAAATATTGAACATTTTGATTGAATTTTAACCACAGTATTCAAATGGAGAAAACAGTTAGTTGAAACAGCTATGGAGGAATTGGGGCAATACAGCCTAAGTGACTGCTTTATAATTGGACACCACCTAAGTGACCGTTATTGCTTAAATTTATGAAAATTTCTGTATCTCTAACAAACTGAAATAAAGCTAAAACACTGTGTTATGATATATAAAAAAAATTATGAAAATTTGCTCAGATACATAATTACTGAGTGATGAACACTGCCCTTCACAAATCCCCAAACTTTTGCTATCAGCTAAATTTATCACTGCCCTTCACAAATCCCCAAACTTTTGCTATCAGCTAAATTCATCACTGCCCTTTATAAATTCCCAAACTTTTGCCATCAGCTAAATTCATCACTGCCCTGCACAAATCCCCAAACTTTTGCCATCAGCTAAATTCATCACTGCCCTTTACAAATTCGCAATCTTTTGCTATCAGCTAAATTCATCACTGCCCTTCTCAAATTCTCAATTTTTTGCCATCAGCTAAATTCATTACTGCCCTTCAGAAATCTTCTGTCTTCAGCTATCATGGTAGAAGTCACAATCTAGGTTGATCATGAAAACCTAAGTTGGAAAAAATGCAAAAACAAGCACAAACACTTTTTTGGTTCAACAAATTGTCAACAAAATTCCATTTGTGTTTATTGTGCTCAAGAGTTTTGGCAGGCCAAGTATCTTGTACAGTATTTCAAACCTTTTATGTATGTTTTCATCACTACTCTGTATAAAACTAAATATTATTTCAGTCTTCAGTATTCTTGTCAAGTGAAATACTAATGTTAATTTTAAACACATCGTGAATATTGTCTTTATGAATAACGCTGGCAAAATTACAACTACCCCCCCCCCCAACAAATACGAAATTTGGACACGGAAATAATTGCCATGTGATTAAGGAAGAATTGGTAGATCATTTAGTGCAGCATGAGAATCATAATGCAAGGGTTGCAGGTTTGATATCTGCCTAGGCCATGTCTGGAAGGCTGTTTCAATGCATCTTTCAGAAAGACACTTACCGTAATTCCCATTCTTCTAACATGATATAGCCAATAATGTGTCAAAAAATGCCATAAAAACCACAGACACCTTCATGTGATCATTAATGAAATTGCTACATATTAAAAACCACCAATGTAACAACAATGCAAGAAAGTAATTTAAGGAGTGTCTAGAAATATGAAACTAACTAAATAGTGTTTCTTTTCTCTATATGCATCTTTATTAGAGCTAAAGTAAAATCCTACTATAGCACTCTTCATTGTAACACATGGTGATAAATGTTAATTTATTATTGAGCCATCAACAATACAGTGATAACTGTTAATCTATTGCTGAGTCGTCAACAATAAGGTTACAATTCTGTAGACCCAAATCATTAATGGCATTATACAGACCCATATCATTAATGGCACACTGGTGGACCCTGGTCATTAATGTCACACTGTGGACCCAGGTCATTAATGGCTCTGTAGACCCAGATCATTAATTGCATTATATGGACCCATATCATTAATGGCAATCAGTGGACCCAGATCATTAATGGCACTATGTGGATCCAGATCATTAATGGCTCTGTAGACCCAGATCATTAATGACTAAAGAGGGATTTCACGGAATTGTTCTTCACTACAGTGATTTAATATAATTCATGCTGATCCTTGAAATAAGCTGAAGATGACATTACAGTGAAGTTGCTGTACTTACACCTAATTAGTACTGACTAATTAGTTTGCTTGCTTGAAAAGGATTTTTAATGTATCTTTAACAATTTTTCAGTTATATTGCTACGATGTCTGCAGTGAGGCAGTTTATAGTGATGTTCAGCACTGGGGCATCATGCCGCAGACACGAAGCATGATGTCCCACCCAGTTACATTATCCTGACACCAGGCTGACCAGTCCTAACACTAACCTCTTAATGCTGAGCACCAAGTAAGGCAGCTGTTAGTACCATTATTTTAAGTCTTTGGTACGACTCGACTGGGGATCAAAACCACGCCCACCTGCTTCCGCAGTGGACACTCTAACCACTAGGCCACCAGAGCAGTTGAATAATTAGTATTAACATTAATTCTGGGCCATTGGAGTTATTCCTCTTGTGAAATAAAAAACTTCTGTGCATAGGCAGTTTCTAAGGGTGGGAGGTTCAGCCTTTAAAAATAACTGATTATGTTTTAAAATTCTTAAAGCTCTTTGCTAGATCTGCCATATATACTGACTTCTAAGTTCAACTGCAAACTGACCCTGCTCTTTCTTTAAATACTGTGTCAACATATCAGGGTTTATGATTCCTCCCAACAAACTGCATATATCAAGTTATCTCTGCTCTTTACCATAGGGTTTGCTATACAAGAATAAATCATCATAGACATGCTGGCATAAATTACAGAATGAGATTTATTAGCCCAGTTCACTTTGCTATCCTCCTAAAGTGCATACCTTATCTCTGTGTGCAATGCTGTCCATCCCATAGGTCCCATTATTATTACTGGAGATAACTATCTTCCCTCAAAACCATCAAGAAAATATCATTACTACTGCCACATAGAAACTCTGGTATTATTTCAGAAATGCTGCTTAAAAATGTTTGTCTGTCTACTACATACATATAGCAGTATACATGCATTAGGCCTTAATGGCACATTAGCACGATACTGACTATCTTGCTGACTAAATGTTTAAGTTAAACAAAATGTAAAGATACAGAAATACAAAACAAAATTTAAAAGATAAATGTTTACAAAATAAATGTAAACTTTAAGTACCCAAAGATAGATGGTACATATGCTGTATAATTTCAAATAACAAATAAATGCAAAATATTTATCAAATAATAATCTGTCAAAATCTGTTAGACTATCATCTGCTTAAACATGTATGCAAAGATAAATTCTTGTCCGATCCTTCTCTTAAATGAAAGACATAAAGCTGTTTAAAACATTAAATATCATCATTATTGTTTTTGGAGGTAGGGGTGTAGTCGGCACAGATGAGTCATAATTTATATTCATAATTATACACCGATTCTTCAGAAAGAAGCTTTAGACTGGCTTTTAATAACCTGAGACATGTTGAAAGGATTTTACATTTCTTACTTTTAACGTTAATACATATTCAGGATTTCTTACCTTGACCTTTCATTTTATATACATGTACATTGTAAAGGATTTCTTACCTTGACCTTTCATTTTACATGTATATACATGTACATTGTACAGGATTTCTAACTTTTACATTTATTTTATATTATAAATGTTTTTCTTCCCAAATGTTTTTGTGCAATTCATTTTTACATATTCTTAATTGTCACCATACAAACACTAGTAAGCTTAAGTGCCATACAAATATACCACCAGTTATACATACAAATATACCACCAGTTATACATACAAATATACCACCAGTTATACATACAAATATACCACCAGTTATACATACAAATATACCACTTGTTATATACTCCACCTGACTGTGTCATTCCTTCTTGACAAACGTGGACATGGCTGTACTGTAGATGACACCTTCATGACATTCAATTGGCTGTGGTATCGTGCTCTGGTAGGTCCTGGAGAGCTTTGTTGAGGGCGCACAGATGTCAGTCCCCTCCAAGCCCACCATGGGAGGGGACCGACATCTGTGCAGTGTTTATGTGAGGGTGTCCTTTTGGTTTTGAGCAGTGTAGTGTGTGTGTGGCTGTAGTCGCATCCAGTTTCACACGAGATCATGGTCGGAGTCACAGTCTGCACTATGGTAGGTTCTGGTGGAGAAGACGCTGTTAACGGCAGAGTACCTGGTGATGACCAAGTCGACTTAGTGCCAGTGATGGGACCTGGGGTGTTTCCATGACACTTTGGATTTTCTGTCTGGGTTTACTCCCATAGCCTTTCCTTCCCATACATACATACAAACATACATACATACTAACATATATACATACAACAATACAACCAACCACTCCGGTGGCCTAGTGGTTAGAGCATCCACTGCGTAATCAGGAGGTCGTGGTTTCGATCCCCAGCTGAGTCATACCAACAACTTACAAAAATGGTACTAACAGCTGCCTTGCTTGCCGCTCAGCATTAAGAGGTTAGTGTAAGGACTGGTGGGCCTGGTGTCAGGATAATGTGACTGTGTGGGACATCATGCTACATGTCTGCGTCATGATGCTCCAGTGCTAGTCATCACTACAAACTGCCTCACTGCAGGCATCGTAGTGACATGACTGAAACATTGTTAAAGCTACTTTAAGAATCCTAATCAAACAAACATACATACATACTATATGTCCATCCATCCATCTGACCTGGTTATGTTTATACATTCTACCGATAATAAACTGGTTATAATTAGTTTTAATATAGTTACTCGATTTAATTTTAATTCACGGCTTATGATGTCAATTCACATATTAACTCATACTTGTATGTGTCTGTCATAAAAAAAAATCACCTTGTTACAATGTCCCCCTGTATAAGACTGCCTCATTTATAACATGGCTTCCATAAACTGCTTTGTAAAGATGGCACAGCATTACATTACAATCATCTTGTAATTTTGTCATAGAGCATTATGGTAAGCTCATTCGACAAGGGTTTGGGTTAACCAACAACCTCCCCACCCCCCAAAAAAATTTAGAAAACATAAAAAAAAAAAAAAGATGAAAATATTTAAGTTAGGAAACATTAATTAGGTCTTTAAGATTGTTCTGCAGTCGAAAAAGGTGAGTTTTAAGAGCACTCTAGAAATGGATCACTACTACTAATAATAATAATAATAATAATAATAATAATAATAATAATAATATTAATGAAGGACTTTGTATAGTGCCTAATCTTTAGAAAGTGTAAGCACTTTACAACATTTGAAAACACCTAAAATATAAAAAAATAATAATAATATGAATACAGAAAACAAACACTATGAAATTAGAAAACATACAACATGCTGAAAATATTTAAGGTAGGAAGCATTGTTAGGTCTTTAAATTTCTTCTTGCTTTCAAATTAGGCAATTTTTAAGAGTACTCTTAAAAGGGATCACTGAGTCTTTGTGTCTAATTTTAATGGGCAATTAATTCCACATTGCTGTGACCTGGTATGCAAATGAATGTTGTCCATATGACTTCATTTTCATAGTGGGAATAATGAGTATACGATTGTCAGAAGTGAAGCACAAGTATCTTGCTGGTGTGTACACATAGGTGAGGTCGCATAGGTATGTTGGACTGGAGTCCGTCAGTGAAACGTAGCACAGAGAACAATATTTGTGTTTGATTCTGGATCAAATGGATAGCCAGTGTACATAGCAGGGGGAAGTGTGCTCTGATCGTCATACTCTAAGGATGATCTGAGCAGCTGTGTTTTAAATGTTTTCAAGTTTTTGGAGTAGATACTGAGACGAACTAGACAGAATTGAGTTACAATAGTACAGTCTTGAAAGTACTAATGAACACACGTGTTTTAGTGGCATCAACTGAAAGATATTTGCGAATTGAGCTGAAGTGTCTCAGCTCAAGATATGCAGTCTTGCATTGTTCATATGTTGATGCAATGTGAGAGTACTGTTCAGAGCATTACCTAGGTTTCATACTGTGAATTTAATGTTGGTGTTGCTGATATTTGTTATTTGAGACAAAGGATGCGAATTAAAAAGTATTTGTGTTGAGATCAGAATGGCTTCAGTTTTATCATCATTCATCTGTGGCTTATTAGATTTCATCCATGATTTCAGAAGAGAAATGCACCTCTCTACTCCTTGGATGGTAGCATCAACTTCAGTTGGGTGGCTAGATTTGTATAATTGGTGTACATCAGTGTACATCTAGTGAGACACTGGGTGATGATTTATGAAGTTTGAGAGCAGCTGAGTGTATAGAATGAAAAGAACAGGTCCAAGAACAGATGCCTGTACAACACCACAACATAGATCAACTGTGCTGGAGTGTATTCCAGTTGCAGATCCAATTTCTGTCCTGTTGACAAAGTAGAACTTGAACATCAGGAAGGCTGTATTGTGGATGCAAAATACATGCTGGAGATGGTGAAGTAATATATCTTGGTCTATTGTGTCAAAATCTGCAGACAAATCAAGGAGGGTGAGGAATGTATTCTTTCTGCTATCCAAAGCAGTGACAATGTCTTTCAGAAGAGTAGTTTCAGTGCTGTGGCAAAGGCGATATGCAGACTGTACAATGCTAAGAAGACTATTTCAACTCAGAAGTGATACAATTTGGGATACAGCATCTTTTTAAATTTTTTTAAAATATCAATGGGAGATTAGAAACTAGGCAGTAGTTCTTTAAATCATTATGGTCAAGTGTTGTTTTTTTCAGCAGAGGCTTTACAACGGCAGTTTTGAAAAATGATGGGAATTCCCCGGATGAGAGAGAAGTATTAATAACAACTGTTAGTGAAGGCAATAGTTAAAATGACCTTGGTGCACTCTTCATCATGATTGCACATATTAAATCCATAGAGACAGGCTCAGATGCTGCAATCGATTCCCACTGAAATTCTGTATCAAAACTGTATGGTGATGACGAGTCAACTGAAATTGTATTGTCAAGCTTTTCTCAAATGATTTATACTTTGTCATGGAAGAAATTTGCAAATAGGTCTGGAAGGTCAACTGGAAAGAAGATCATTACCAAATCTTAACCTGTTATAAATTGTACTGACAAATCAGTGTCTGTTCTGTTGTCTCATTTTAGGTACACAGTGTAGACCCTGATCTGGCAACATGTTAAGTAGAACAGCCTCTAACAGCAGTAGCTCTTAAGACAATGCCAAAAGAAAAGCAATATTTTGACAAGACTTAAGTTTTCATTAGTTCTGCAAGTCTAGTAATTGTAAAGCACGGGGCTAATAATTTCCAACAATTTATCCATAAATTATATAAGTACTATATATAATAACTAATGTTTGTTGGTTATATTTTAAAAAATCATTGCAGTGAAGTAATATATATATATATAACTACCGCTCATTCAATTAAAAAACAATATTTTGACTTAATTAGTATTGTAACATTGTCATCAGAAAAAGAATTATGTTCAAAACTTGCAATTTTAATAATAAAATGAAGAGAGCATATATTATCACCAAAAATGCATCCATCTTGTTTTTAATCATCTTATAATAAGTCATACAATTTATGTTGATAATAATTTACAGAACAAAATTTTGAGATCTGTTTAGGTTCTGTAAACTCATGTGTACCATATGATTTATGCATCCTGCTGAATTTCAGAATGTTTACATCCCAAAATATAAATAGACTTACTTCCCAAACTTAATGATGTCTAGAGTTCTAGTTTACGGTATACTTCAGATGATGAAAAACCCCATTCCTTTTGAGTTAACAGCAGAATGCTAAAAAGTCAGAAATTAACAAAAAAACAATGTTAAAATAAACCAACATTAATAAATAAATGTTAAAATAAATCAACATTAATGAATAAATGTTAAAATAAATGAACATGAATGAATAAATGTTAAAATAAATCAACATCAATAAATAAATGAAATCAACATTAATGAATAAATGTTAAAATAAATCAACATTAATAAATAAATGTTAAAAAAAATCAAAATTAATAATAAATGTTAAAATAAATCAACATTATTAAATAAATGTTAAAATAAATCAACATTAATAAGTAAATGTTAAAATAAATCAACATTAATAAATAAATGTTAAAATAAATCAACATTAATAAATAAATGTTAAAATAAATCAACATTAATGAATAAATGTTAAAATAAATCAACATTAATGAATAAATGTTAAAATAAATCAACATTAATGAATAAATGTTAAAATAAATCAACATTAATACCTGTAAAGTCTATTCAAGAGATAGATGCAAGTTTGCATTCTTTTCTATAATAATTGAGATCTAAGCTTCTTAATTTACTATCCAAAATATGTGACAGCAAAACTTCCTTTGTTTAGAAAATGCACAAAAAGAAATATTGCTTGGGTAAGCGAGGACTATATACCTACAATGGAAGTTGACGAATACCAGAAGTCATATTATTTCCATTTTATCATTCCATACAGTGTATATATGTATGTACATAACTGCATCATGTATGTGTGGTCCAATGTATCTGTGTTTGTCTATATCATGCAAAATTCATCTATGATCATTTAAATTTATAAAAGATCTAAATGTAACATGGTAACTTCAGTCCATTAACTACCATAGTTGGGGCTGGGGATTCCAAAATATGTTCTGTTGAATTTCAATCAGATAAGATGCTAGAGTTTGATGCAAAGTTAGACATACACTTGTAGATATCTCAAGTAATATTAACTGCCAGTAATTATTCCCACTCCCTCTGAAGAGAGTGTACAGATTTCTAAAAGGTTTTTTACACCCTGTGAATATGCATCTGTAAAAGGTATCTAACACTGTAGTTACAATCATAAGATGTTTTGGGTGTCTACAAGAGGTTGACACAAACATTAAGAAAAAAATATCTCAGGCCTAAGTAAATAGGGGTATTAGCTATTTTAAAGACAACATTAAGTATAAAATATCTCAGGCCTAAGTAAATACGGGGTAATAGCTATTTTAAAGACAACATTAAGTAAAAAATATCTCAGGCCTAAGTAAATACGGGGTAATAGCTATTTTAAAGACAACATTAAGTAAAAAATATCTCAGGCCTAAGTAAATACGGGGTAATAGCTATTTTAAAGACAACATTAAGTATAAAATATCTCAGGCCTAAGTAAATATGGGGTATTGGCTATTTTAAAGACAACATTAAGTATAAAATATCTCAAGCCTAAGTAAATACGGGGTAATCGCTAATTTAAAGACAACATTAAGTATAAAATATCTCAGGCCTAAGTAAATACGGGGTATTGGCTATTTTAAAGACAACATTAAGTATAAAATATCTCAAGCCTAAGTAAATACGGGTTAATCGCTAATTTAAAGACAACATTAAGTATAAAATATCTCAGGCCTAAGTAAATAAGGGGTATTGGCTATTTTAAAGACAACATTAAGTATAAAATATCTCAGGCCTAAGTAAATACGGGGTAATAGCTAATTTAAAGAAAAATAAAGCCTTAGCTGAATATTCTCCATCAATTCTTTCTGAAACTGCCGACCACAAAATATGTTACACATGGAATGATGATGATTGTGCTATATGCTAGGTTTGTATGCATTTTTTCCCCCTGATAGTATCATTATTCAAATAGAATTTGGTCTGGACCTTTGTTAAAACTAATTGATTTATGGATTCCTCACAGCCCAGTCCCAGCACATACCCAAACTTAATTACCTTGAGTTGTGACTGCTCTGGTGGCCTGGTGGTTAGAGTGTCCACCCTGGTTGTGGGAAGTTGTGGGTTCAAACCCTGGCTAAGTCATACCAAAAACTTCTAAAAATGGTACTAACAGGCACTCAGTATTAAGAGATTAGTGTCAGGATAATGTCACTGGGTGGGGCATCATGCTACATGTCTACCCCAGTTCTAGATGTCACATAAATCTGCCATACTGCAGACATCATAACGATATGACTGGAAAATTGTTAAAGCTAGGTTAAAACTCTAAATCACACAAACACATTCACCTAACACTTCACAATCCAGACCCTAACCCTACACAAACACACTCACCTAACACTTCACAACCCAGACCCTAACCCTACACAAACACATTTACCTAACACTTCACAACCCAGACCCTAACCCTACACAAACACACTCACCTAACACTTCACAACCCAGACCCTAAACAATCTGCCATTCTTTATTTATGGATACCACACAGCCCAGACCCTAACCTAATTGCCCATCTTTATTTATGGATACCCCACATCCCAGACCCTAACCTAACTACAGTTGTTTATTTATGGATACCCCACATGCCAGACCCTAACCTAACTGCCATCCTTTATTTATGTATACCCCACATGCCAGACCCTAACCGAACTACCATTTTTTATTTATGGATACCCCACATCCCAGACCCTAACCTAACTGCCATTCTTTATTTATGGACACCATACATGCCAGACCCTAACCTAACTGCCATTCTTTATTTATGGATACCCCACATGCCAGACCCTAACCTGTCATTCTTTATTTATGGATACCCCACATGCCAGACCCTAATCTAATTGTATTTCTTTATTTATGGATACCCCACATCCCAGACCCTAATCTAATTGTATTTCTTTATTTATGGATACCCCACATCCCAGACCCTAATCTAATTGCCTTTATTTATAGATACTCAACATCACAGAGACTTGGATGAAGCTAAAAAAAAAGGCCTTTATGTCTTTTATCCCTGTACAATTTTTTTTGTGTTTGGGTATTTTAGGCCTTTCTTGGTTTCTATTTGTATTTTTTTGGCTTGTAAAAAGTTCTGCTGTTTAGGTTTCTAGGCCTTTTCAGAAATTTTGGCAGCTAAGTAAATTGTCTTGGGCATACATGATGGGTAAAATGTTATCTTTGATGTATGGGTATACGAAAGGAACATTAGTATGACCTGTTGACCTTTCAGCATAGCCTTCAGATTTATTAGCAGCAACATGGCTGCTGATGCTCATCTAGTTGTACTAATGATTGTGAAATTTATACCAGAGAACATAATCTTCTAAATACTCATTTAAACTAAGTTACCAATCCACAAAGACCATGACTGTTGTCATATGACCACAGAATAAATGTTTAATTCAAACTATGATTAAAAACTGTATAGGAGACCCTAATTATCCAAGGTGGAAAAAATTACGTTCTATTTTTAATTTTACACACCAGTAGTAAAGAGATGACAGTAAAAGGCTGGAGAAGTAAAAATCATAATTCTTTCCAGTTTGTAATGTTCTATTTGTAAGAATGTACATAGCAAAGAGTTCTTAAGTCTAATGATGCAAACCCAAAAACCTCTTGAATTACTAATTAAAATTATCAGTAAAGCACACACTTTGCCTTAACTACCTATTTATTACCCAAAGGATGGATGATTTACTGTTTTTCTAATCAAAATGGCTGCTTATCTCTCATACACAGGATGTCATGGGATTTGTGATGAAGAGCAAACATTTACTGATTGGTTCTCATGAAATAAAAGTAATGTTACAGATATTATATGTTGAGTAGTTATAACTCCAAACTGCTATATCAATGTCAAAATAAAATTGTACTCATATATAAAATTTTAAAAATCAGTTACGTGATAATTAGTAATAAAGGGACAATTTACTTCATACATAGGTAATGGTTATTATCAGCTTTGTTGCATTATAAAAGTAATGTAATGCACATGTACTTTAATTTCCATATTGTAAAAGTAATGTAATGCACATGTACTTTAATTTCCATATTGTAAAAGTAATGTAATGCACATGTACTTTAATTTCCATATTGTAAAAGTAATGTAATGCACATGTACTTTAATTTCCACATTGTAAAAGTAATGTAATGCACATGTACTTTAATTTCCACATTGTAAAAGTAATGTAATGCACATTACTTTAATTTCCACATTGTAAAAGTAATGTAATGCACATGTACTTTAATTTCCACATTGTAAAAGTAATGTAATGCACATGTACTTTAATTTCCACATTGTAAAAGTAATGTAATGCACATGTACTTTAATTTCCACATTGTAAAAGTAATGTAATGCACATGTACTTTAATTTCCACATTGTAAAAGTAATGTAATGCACATGTACTTTAATTTCCATATTGTAAGTTGTAAAAGTAATGTAATGCACATGTACTTTAATTTCCATATTGTAAAAGTAATGTAATCCACATTGTAAAAGTAATGTAATGCACATGTACTTTAATTTCCACATTGTAAAAGTAATGGAATGCACATGTACTTTAATTTCCACATTGTAAAAGTAATGTAATGCACATGTACTTTAATTTCCACATTGTAAAAGTAATGTAATGCACATGTACTTTAATTTCCACATTATAAAAGTAATGTAATGCACATGTACTTTAATTTCCACATTATAAAAGTAATGTAATGCACATGTACTTTAATTTCCACATTATAAAAGTAATGTAATGCACATGTACTTTAATTTCCACATTATAAAAATAATGTAATGCACATGTACTTAAATTTCCACATTATAGAAGTAATGTAATGCACATGTACTTTAATTTCCACATTATAAAAGTAATGTAATGCACATGTACTTTAATTTCCACACTGTAAAAGTAATGTAATGCACATGTACTTTAATTTCCACACTGTAAAAGTAATGTAATGCACATGTACTTTAATTTCCATATTGTAAAAGTAATGTAATCCACATTGTAAAAGTAATGTAATGCACATGTACTTTAATTTCCACACTGTAAAAGTAATGTAATGCACATGTACTTTAATTTCCACATTATAAAAGTAATGTAATGCACATGTACTTTAATTTCCACTGTAAAAGTAATGTAATGCACATCTACTTTAATTTCCACATTGTAAAAAGTTTGTGTTATTGTAGTGGTTGCATGTGTGTATTTTTTTCAAGGTCAAAATTACATTGCTTAGCTATAATAATTTTGACAAGCTTTTAATATAATGCTCAATTTTGATTGGTTTAGAATTTTAGGTGTGTCATTCAGTGCCAAGGCATTTCAATTTTTTATGGGGGGGGGGGGGCAGCAAAATTTGATGAGCTTTTTAATTTTCATATATAGGCTACAGCAATTTTGCAGCACATGCAAACCCAATGTGGGGTGGGATGGAGAAAATCCTTCATCCCCGCCCACCTCAATGACGTCTCTGGCCAAGGCAAATTGTAGTAAACTGCCTTGCCCATGGATGCACCATGTTAGTTGACCCAGGCTGATCCAATGATACTTGATCAAGAGTGAACAAATGATATTTAATCAAGGCTGATCCAATAATACTTGATCCAAGCTGATCCAATCATACTTCATCCAGGCTAATCCAATGATACTTGATCCAGGCTGATCTAATATTTGATCTAGACTGATCCAATGATATTTGATCCAGGCTGACCCAATGGTACTTGATCAAATTATACTTGATCAAGGCTGATCCAATGATACTTGATCCATTTATACTTGATCAAGGCTGATTCAATGATACTTGATACAGGCTGATCTGATGATACTTGATTCAATTATACTTGATCTAGGCTGATCCAATGATATTTGATCCAGGCTGATCCGATGTTATTTGATCCAGGCTGATTTGATGGCACTTGACCCAGGCTGATCCAATGATACATGATCCAGGCTGATCTGATTGATCCAACGATACTTGATCCAGCCTGATCTGATGATACTTGATCCAATGATACATGATCCAGGCTGATCCTATGATACTTGATCCAGGCTGATCTGATATTTTATCTAGGCTGATCTGATGCTATTTGATCCAGACTGATCCAATGGTACTTGATCCAATTATACTTGATCCAGGCTGTTCCAATGATACTTGATCCAATGATACATAATCCAGGCTGATCCGATGCTACAGGCTGATCTGATGATACTTGATCCAGGCTGATCCAATAATACTTGATCCAGGCTGATCTGATGATACTTGATCCAATGATACATGATCCAGGCTGATCCTATGATACTTGATCCAGGCTGATCTGATATTTTATCTAGGCTGATCTGATGCTATTTGATCCAGACTGATCCAATGGTACTTGATCCAATTATACTTGATCCAGGCTGTTCCAATGATACTTGATCCAATGATACATAATCCAGGCTGATCCGATGCTACAGGCTGATCTGATGATACTTGATCCAGGCTGATCCAATGATACTTGATCCAGGCTGATCTGATGATACTTGATCTAATTATACATGATCCAGGCTGATCTGATGATACTTGATCCAGGCTGATCTGATACTTGATCCAGGCTTATCTGATACTTGATCCAGGCTGATCTGATGATACTTGATTTAGGCTGATTTGAGGGCACTTGACCCAGGCTATCCAATGATACTTGATCTAGGCTGATCTGAGGGCACTTGACCCAGGCTATCCAATGATACTTGATCTAGGCTGATCCAATGATACTTGATCTAGGCTGATCTGATGATACTTGATCCAGGCTGATCCAATGATACATGATCTAGACTGATCTGAGGGCATTTGACCCATGCTGATCTGATGATACTTGATCCAGGCTGTTCTGATGATACTTGATCTAGGTTGATCTGATGGCACTTGGTCCAGGCTATCCAATGATACTTGATCTAGGCTGATAGGATGGTAGGATCAGCCTAGATTAACTAACAACTGATCAATCTTGAGCATAGTAAAAACTGAGCCACCAAAATTGTTTTGGTTGAAATACTTGTGGCAGTAGAACTAAAACTAAAGCAGGCTGACTTTAGAATTGCAAAAAATTACAGAGCAGAAGATATGTTGTTTGAATTGTTGGGGGTAAGCTATGACAACCAACTTCTTTATTGATTTCCTCTAAATGTCAACTGTCTTCAATAACTGAATTATTTTGGGGATGCTCTGACATCCAAGTTCCTTTATGATCTCCTCTAAATGCCAACTGTCTTCAGTAATTTAAAACAAAAGTAAAGATTTGTAGTTACTCTGGCATTTTATAAAGTTTGTAAACAAGGTATTTCATACAAACATATTCTTTGACTTTTTAAAATTCTCATATTTACCTCAACCAAACTGCTTTCAATATTCTTATGGTGAATTAAACAAAATATCCATACAGGCCCTTATAAACATACACCCTTCTTATTTTAGTTAAAACTTGCTTTAAAAAAATATAATAACAAGGACCTTGTATAGCGCCTAATCTTTAGAAGCTCTAAGAGCTTTACATCTAAAACGATTTGATTACCAAAACACCCCAAAACACCATGAAATTAGAAAACATTTTTAAAAAAATGCTGAAAATATTTAAGGTAGGAAACGTCATTAGGTCTTTAAGTTTGTTCTTGCAGTCAAAAAAGGTGTTTTTAAGAGAATAATAACAAACCATGTGTCTCCATTCTGGCATACCTGGATGGAGGGAAGCAGTTGCTAAAGTCTGTCTGGATCACTGTGATTTTCTTGTAACTTACAACCATGACTGGTTTCTGTTACTAGTGTACTTACCACAATGCATGACTGGTATATTAGTTACATGCACAATTATACTATTTATGAACATACAGTTTGATGGGTACATTGTTTATAAACATACAATTTGATAGGGACATTTTTGTACATGTATTTATATTGTTTATAATACAAAATTTGATGGATATATTATTGATAAACATAAAGTTTGATAATGTAATTTTTGTATGTATATTGTTTATAATACAAAATTTGATAGGTACATTATTAATAAACATACAATTTGATAGGGACATTTTTTGTATTTTTATTGTTGATGGATGTAGAGATGTAGTTTATAACACATGATGTGTAGGTTTTATAATGAGCTTTCAATTCATAAAACTTTCTCAAATAAGAACTTTTTTCTAAGTATACATTACAAATACAGTAAATCTAATCCAGCATGGGAAGAGGCAAACATGGCCCTTTCAGACAGATGACCTCTGAAGGCAGGTTTGGCTCTCAAAGTTAGTTCATGAAAAATATATAAAACCATAAACTGAAATATATTGGTATTATAACAAGTACAGCAAATATTTGTCTGGAAATATCACTGCTATAAACAACCACCTGTTTTGAGAGACCATGATCTACAGGCACATATTTATTGATTATATAGTGCTATGACCTGTTAATAGAGACCATATGTCTTGAGGGAACAATATTTTAGACAACACATGTACTACTCTAGAAAAGAAATTTTTCACATAAGGATACCATATCTTCACTTCGATCCAATATGTACATTAAATCATAAATAAGCCTTAAAAAAGTCACTGATCTTAACACATTGTTATGAATATCTGTATCACATATATTAATTTATAATATAGTTTTATTTAAGTAATTTGAGTTTACCACATTTATATTTTAATTCTTTAAATTGAGTAGCTACTTGTGTTTTATTAAAAGTACATCAACAAGTAAAATTTCATTCATAAATCAAGGCTGATTCTCAAGGTCAAGTCAACAACTATTTTGTCAATGTAGTGAGACACTCAGAGTACATTTGTCCTGTAGAAATATTATGCACACTCTAGTTCTTGGTTAGCTCAATAATTAGAAAGATCAGAACTATTAAGCATGTCAGTTTCAGGTTATATATATTCAAGAAATCTTCACAGTGATTCAGAATTTGCTGATTTGGTGTGCACACAGAGACTGTATAAGAGAATAAAAGCACCATATTAGGACTCTTCAGTTCATTTAAGTTTTATACAAGTCATATTAGGACTCTTCAGTTCATATAACAGTTTTATACAAGTCATATAGGACTCTTCAGTTCATATAACAGTTTTATTCCAGTCATATTAGGACTCTTCAGTTCATATAACAGTTTTATTCAAGTCATATTAGGACTCTTCAGTTCATATAACAGTTTTATTCAAGTCATATTAGGACTCTTCAGTTCATATAACAGTTTTATTCAAGTCATATAGGACTCTTCAGTTCATATAACAGTTTTATACAAGTCATATAGGACTCTTCAGTTCATATAAGTTTTATACAAGTCATATTAGGACTCTTCAGTTCATATAAGTTTTATACAAGTCATATTAGGAAATCATGATTTGTTTATAATATGTTTGTTGGACTTGGAAAATATTCTAAAACTTACAGTATCTTGATGATTATAACATTTAAATAATTATGATGGATTGTTTAAAACTTTCAAGGACTTAAGTGATATTATACTTTCATGGGATTTCCTTGATGTAAAATCATTTTGGATTCATAACTGTGACTCTTCAGTGGTGCTAGCATTGAAAGTACAATTTAGGATAATCAGGAAATTCATACACCTGAAGTTATTTTAAGTTCTTCCACTTAGCTTTTATATTTAGGGAAATAAATTTTTATTTGGAAATTGAATACTTGCTGGGTTCTAGTTTGTCTTGTTACTTTGAGCTCCTAGATATAGGAATATCTACATCAACATTTCACTTTCAATGTCTAAAACTTCCAACAGTCATTTCAGCATGTTTGCTTGCCATACGAATTGCAAACACTTTCAGTCTATGTATGCATTCCTGTATTTCATGTAAGATGCACATGCCTCAAGTTTTGTTAGTGTATATATATATATATATATATATATATATATATATATATATATATATATAGACATGAAAATAGGTGTTCAAACTTAACTACTGATGTATTATGCTGTTGCTCAAATTCTCAAAGAACATGAGTCAGCATTTATTTGCAACCTCCGACATTTAAGGAATAAAAATAAGCTTATTGTTAGTAGCATTTAAACGGTTTTAAACGGTATGGGATATCTCTAGTGCAGTGTACCTCTACTCAGAGATTACATGTATTTTTCTTTTCATCAGTGATAGCTTTGATTCTGAATTTTAAAATAATAATTAACATATTCATACTATTAACCAAGAAAAACAAAGAAAATTAATCTAAATCAGAAAAACAAAGAAAATTAATCTAAATCAGAACTTCTTTGGTCCTCTCCTGTAATGATAACCATCTTGCTTTTGAAGCCAACATGTTGACACCTTTATGTTTCACCAGATTACAGCAATTACAATTGAAATATGAAACATTAAAACATCAATTCACATAATATACCTTTATATATACCATATTATACCTTTATATATGCTATAATATACCTTAATATATGCCATAATATACCTTTATATACATCATAATATACCTTATATATGCCATACTATACCTTTATATATGCCATATTATACCTTTTTATATGCTGTAATATACCTTTATATATGCTGTAATATACCTTTATATATGCTGTAATATACCTTTATATATACCATAATATACCTTTATATATGCCATAATATACCTTTATATATGCTGTAATATACCTTTATATATGTTGTAATATACCTTTATATGTGCTGTAATATACCTTTATATATGCCGTAATATACCTTTATATATGCCATATTATACCTTTATACATACCATAATATACCTTTATATATGCCATAATATACCTTTATATATGCCATAATATACCTTTATATATGCTGTAATATACCTTTATATATGCCATAATATACCTTTATATATGCCATAATATACCTTTATATATACCATAATATACCTTTATATATGCCATATTATACCTTTATATATGCCATAATATACCTTTATATATGCCATAATATACCTTTATATATGTCATAATATACCTTAATATATGCCATAATATACCTTTATATATGCCATACTATACCTTTAGATATGCCATATTATACCTTTATATATGCCATACTATACCTTTATATATACCATAATATACCTTTATATATGCCATACTATACCTTTAGATATACCATAATATACCTTTATATATACCATAATATACCTTTATATATGCCATAATATACCTTTATATATGCCATAATATACCTTTATATATGCCATATTATACCTTTATATATGCCATAATATACACCATGCCTTGCTCATCAAACAAAAGAAGTGTAATTTGCATATTTGGAGTGCTTACTGCTTACACACTCCAGTGACAGAAGATTGGATGAAACCACTGCTTGGTTAAAAAACACATGACTACTGACTGTAGAAGACAGATGACCTCTGATCAATTGAGATTTCTATTGTTTTATTATGCCAATTGTGAAGATCATTAATACAGAAATGAAAAGGAATGGTCATTGCAAAAAATGGCCCATTACATAAATTGCCTTAAACTGTACTAAATAGTATTTATGAAAACAAAGCTTCTGGTATGATTTTCTGCCTAATATGTGATTTGATCTGAATTCAAACTAATCATCTTCTCATATCCCATGTCTTGGATGCTATCTGGTTTATAAATGTTATTATATGTACTGGCCAATATTGTATCAGTTTTGACACATTTTAGAGCAACTGATTTTTTTGTCAGGATGTTGTTTTGAGTTTTTCTAATTTAATATTCTGGTGCATTCTCATGGGTCCCACTTCACAGCAGTCACATAAAGCAAATTTCTGATTATTATGCGAGAATTCCTGAATTGTACATTTTTTTTGGTTCCTCTTGGCTCTGACATATTTATTGATTGTAAAAATTATGACCATTTTATTATGCATGTTGCGCTTGGTCAAGCTATAAGAATGAACCCAAAAGATGATCATTAAATGTTACTTTTATCTTCTTTAATTTCATACTGGTTTTAAAGCCATTTCACACCAAACTTATATCAGTAACTAGGGCTTTTATACTAAAGTTATGTCTTTAAGAAATCATCATATCATTTTGGCTTCTTAAAACTATATCTAAATTTTGGAAATTTTGTTGGAAAGTTTCAACACGAGACCCCCAAAGGGGGTTTCCACATCATATAAAAGAAACCCTTAGAAGGCCTTTATTGTTGTTAAGAGGTTAAGTAGGCCACATTGGGGAATGTATCCGGTAACTGGCAGTATAATCCAGGGGTCTTAACATCGAGTGAGAGATGGACCAGCCACAACATTTCTGTGTGCTGAGAACCTTAGAGAGATTTTCTTAATTCAAGAGCTCTTGCTCAAGTTTCACCCATGGTATATGGAAAGTATCTTCTTGGAATGTGTGCTAGATGGTTTCCAGGTGAAGTCTTGGGGGTAGGAGGCAGCAGACCTAATTTACTGCCTTATAAAAAACCCAGACCTCATTGTCATCATCAAACTGAGAGGTAGGAGTGGGCTGTAAAGTCATCAATAGTGCTCAAACTAATTGGAGTCAACAAGGATAGAGAGCCATCATTGATAGCATACTTTGGACTGAGCATTGGTTGGGCATCAGCACACTTTGAACTGAGCGTTGGTTGGGCATCAGCACACTTTGGACTGAGCATTGGTTGGGCATCATCACACTTTGGAGGATTGAGCATTGGTTGGGCATCAGCACACTGAACAGAGCATTGGTTGGGTATCAGCACAATTTGGACTGAGCATTGGTTGGGCATCAGAAAAGGAATCAGTACACTTTGAATTAAGCATTGGTTGGGCATCAGCACACTTCAGACTGAGCATTGGTTGGGTATCAGAAAAGGCATCCAAACACTTTGAACTGAGCATTGTTTGGGCATCAGAATGGGCATTAGCACACTTTGGACTGAGCATCAGTTGGGCATCAGAAAAGGCATCAGAACACTTTGAACTGCACATTGGTTGGGCATCAGCACACTGTATCACATTCTGTGATTGAGTGCAGTGAGTGTGTATGTGGGGAAATGAGATCATCTGCCTGCCCTGGATGGTGAGACACCCCAAGCCTTTCAATCTCATTTGACCTGGTGAGGAGGTGAAGGGGATAGGGGTCTGGGTTCTCAGTTGGTACCCTAATCCTTATTGTATTCACACTGACCTATAGACTGTCCTGATTTAAAATAAAACCATATATATTTAAATATAAAACCATATATATTTAAATATCAAACCATATATATTTAAATATAAACCATATATATTTAAAATAAAACCATATATATTTAAATATAAAACCATATATATTTAAAATAAAACCATATATATTTAAAATAAAACCATATATATTTAAATATAAAACCATATATATTTAAATATCGCATGTAACACTCAGCTGGTTGTAGGCTGTGCATACTAAGTATGTACTTGTGGTAAATAAATTATGACACATTCTTTCTATTTACTTTTGCTTAGTAAAGATGATTATTCTCACTGTCATAACATTTTTATTGTGGACAAATTCAAAGACATACACAATATCAGTGGAGTGTGAGAATATAGACATTTATAATAAATGTGTTGAAAATAACAATTACAACTAGATTTTACAATGTACTCAATGTCACAGAATTAGAAATATTATTGTCTCTCATGCTTTTTAATGCTCTTCTTCATTAACACTTTTAAGGACTTGACCTATCTATTCATTAACACTTTTAAAGACTTGACCTACCTATTCATTAACACTTTTAAGGACTTGAACTACCTTAGTTGCATGTTTTAGGAGAGTGTACCCAACCCCCTAAATAATAATTCTAAAAGGGAGAAATATGAATGAATAGTATAACACTGACATTTTATTATTTCAGGCAAATTTTCTCTGGTGATCAACATAATGTCCATTCAGCATGGCATCTTTGAAAAAGATGACCATTCTACACCAGATGCACAAGTGGATTGTATCACACTCACAATTTTCCGGTCTGTAGCAGGATGTATTCACATCAAACGGACCACGACTTTTCAGCATGAAAAGCATAAAGCTGCACATTAATCATAGGTAATTTCTGATATTCAAATGTTATTCTTCTAAGATAGTTTTGCTTGGTAAAATTAAGAAATACATGTACATGTACATTCTTTTAAGATCATTTTGCTTGGTAAAATTAAGAGATACATGTACTTCTATTCTTCTAAGATAGTTTTGCTTGGTAAAATTAAGAAATACATGTACTTCTATTCTTCTAAGATAGTTTTGTTTGGTAAAATTAAGAAATACATGTACTTCTATTCTTCTAAGATCGTTTTGCTTGGTAAAATTAAGAAATACATGTACTTCTATTCTTCTAAGATCGCTTTGCTTGGTAAAATTAAGAGATACATGTACTTCTATTCTTCTAAGATAGTTTTGTTTGGTAAAATTAAGAAATACATGTACATTCTTCTAAGATCGTTTTGCTTGGTAAAATTAAGAGATACATGTACATGTACTTCTATTCTTCTAAGATAGTTTTAAGAAATACATGTACATTCTTCTAAGATAGTTTTGCTTGGTAAAATTAAGAGATACATGTACTTCTATTCTTCTAAGATAGTTTTGTTTGGTAAAATTAAGAAATACATGTACTTCTATTCTTCTAAGATCGTTTTGCTTGGTAAAATTAAGAAATACATGTACTCCTATTCTTTTAAGATAGTTTTGCTCGGTAAAATTAAGAAATACATGTACTTCCCTTCTAATGTCAGAATCCTATATGTTAATGCATATACTGAATGTCTGATGTCAGAATCATACATGTTAATGCATATACTGAATGTCTGATGTCAGAATCCTATATGTTAATGCATATACTGAACCAGTTCTGGATTAAAACCTCAATGCAAGAAGAAAATGCTCCAGGACAAGAGATTTTCATAAATTTTTTAAATTAAAAAAACAGTTCAGCACATATACTTCTATACACACATTTGATTAAACTTCTTAACCCTATACATGTAGACTAGACTCTATACATGTACACTAAACACTCTAGGTGTAGACCAGACTCAATACATGTACACAAAACACAATACATGTATACTAGACTCTATACATGACAATATACCCTATACATGTAGACTAAACACTATACATGTATATTAGACTCTATACATGTACACTGGACACTATACATGTAGACTAAACTCTATACATGACAATATACCCTATAAATGTACACTAAACACTATACATGTATATTTGACTCTATACATGTACACTGGACACTATACATGTAGACTAGACTCTATATATGATAATAGACCCTATACATGTACACTAAACACTATACATGTAGACTAGAATCTACATGTATACTAGACTCTATCCATGTACACCAGACTATACATGTATAATACTCTTTTGATGCTGGAAATCTGCTAGCAAAGTGCATTTCAATAAAAGTTTTAGATCTTCAGGGCTTCTTGTCTGGGACAGTTTGACTTTTCTCATAAAACAACCAAAATTTATCAGCTTTTAAAAATAAATACATGAACCCCATGTCAAAAAAAAGAAATAAACATTATTTTTGAAGCAAGTGTTAAAAATCTAAATATTGTACATAGGTTGTAGAGAAGGGAAGAATAGAATTTTTACTAATTGTGATACCTTCAACAAATAAAGTATTATTATGATTAGTATTATTATAAATGGATACAAGTTTCCAAGGGAAAGTAATAGTCACTTTCAGTATGAAAAATAAAAGAAGCATTCTGGGATTGTTTCCCTTTACTTTCCCTGCCATTTTGTATAGAAGTTGTGTACATAATAATATGGATGATGATGGCCAACCGTTCAAAATCATGGTTTATATGCAACAGATGCTTATATTACACAAAATCCCAAATACCTGATTTCTATTAGTCTGCCTCCTCCAAGCAATACAAAATATGTCATACATAATGAAGGCTTTTTCAGCACTGTCCCAAATTTGATAATGCTTTTCTTGGAAAATAAATTTATGGCAAAAGAATTCCAAAACAAATGTGTGTTGGCAGGGAAAAAATTATAAAAATTGAAAACATTTGGAATAAATGTTAAAACATTTAAAGAACTACAAATGTAATGTGTAATTCCCATGCACTGTTTGACATCTTGAGTGAGTGGCAGAAAATGGTGCATGTACAAAAAGAATGCAAGTAGAAATAAGTACAAACAGGAAAAAGTACAGGTAGTTCTGAGTACAAGTAAATAACAGCAAATGTCAAAACAGTACATACAAAAACATTTTAAGTATAAAAAAACAAGTAATGGAAGATTTAAAATGGAGAAAACATTGCATGTACAAAAAGCCAAGTAATGGAAAATTTAAAATGGAGAAAACATTGCATGGATAAAAAACCAAGCAAAGGAAAATTTAAAATGGAGAAAACATTGCATGTATAAAAAACCAAGTAAAGGAAAATTTAAAATGGAGAAAACATTGCATGTATAAAAAACCAAGTAAAGGAAAATTTAAAATGGAGAAAACATTGCATAGATAAAACAAAAAAATAAAGAAAATTTAAAATGGAGAAAACATTGCATGTATAAAAAAACAAGTAAAGGAAAATTTAAAATGGAGAAAACATTGCATGTATAAAAAACCAAGTAAAGGAAAATTTAAAATGGAGAAAACATTGCATGGATAAAACAAAAAAATAAAGAAAATTTAAAATGGAGAAAACATTGCATGTATAAAAAAACAAGTAAAGGAAAATTTAAAATGGAGAAAACATTGCATGGATAAAAAAGCAAGTAAAGGAAATCTTAAAATGGAGAAAACATTGCATGTATAAAAAACCAAGTAAAGGAAAATTTAAAATGGAGAAAACATTGCATGTATAAAAAAAACAAGTAAAGGAAAATTTAAAATGGAGAAAACATTGCATGTATAAAAAAACAAGTAAAGGAAAATTGAAATTGGAGAAAACATTGTCATTAACAAGGTCACTGTCCCTTGATGCCTTCCTTTATAATTCTGGAGGACTGGGAACTCAATGTTGTATGGAATCCATCAAAGGTAATAAGTCTGCGAACTATGCTCAGAATCTTGGTTGAAATGGACATCACCCAAGATCTTACCAAATATGATGCTTTAAAGATAAACAGAGAAATATGAATAGAAGTTTTCACAAGCAATAAATTACTGAACTCATCTCAGATAATGTAAAGATGTAACCATGATCCAAGCTTTGAAGTCTTTACATGAATGTTCATGTCAATAAAAACATCCATTCAGAAGTAGCATTAATAAGTCCATGTCAGGGGCCCCGAGTGGCCGAGTGGTCTAAAGCGCTGTCCATTACGGATCACTGCCATCTCACCTCTGTCTGCGTGGGTTCAAGTCTAAGATTCGGCTAATGTAGTTATGTGAAAAAGCTTGCCAGTAGCTTCTCGTGGGTTGGTGGTTCTTTCTGGGGGTTTCCCCAGGTTCTTCCTCCACCAATAATGCTGGCCGCCATGTATAGCCTATATTGTGCTTAAAAATGGCGTTAAACCATAAATAAAAAAAAAAAAAAGAAAAAAAAAACATCCATGTCAATACAACCATCCAATCAGAAGTAGCATTAATAAGTCCATGTCAATACAACCATCCATTCAAAAGTAGCATTAATAAGTCCATGTCAATACAACCATCTATTCAGAAGTAGCATTAATAAATCCATGTCAATATAACCATCCATTCAGAATCAATCAGAAGTAGCATTAATAAATCCATGTCAATACAACCATCCATTCAGAAGTAGCATTACTAAGTCCATGTCAATACAACCATTCAATCAGAAGTAGCATTAATAAATCCATGTCAATACAACCATCCATTCAGAAGTAGCATTACTAAGTCCATGTCAATACAACCATTCAATCAGAAGTAGCATTAATAAATCCATGTCAATACAACCATCCATTCAGAAGTAGCATTAATAAATCCATGTCAATACAACCATCCATTCAGAAGAAATAGCATTAACAAGTCCATGTCAATACAACCATCCATTCAGAAGTAGCATTAATAAGTCCATGTCAATACAACCATCCATTCTGAAATAGTGGCAATCATGAATTTTACATGGGACCATTTTTATTTAGGAGCAACCAGAGATCCCAAGTGCAAAAACCCATGTCAAAATAATCTATTTAGTAGTAGCAATAACAAGAATTTTCAAGATGGCCACCATGTTGGTCATACTGGATGCCAAATCCACACCCATTTCATTCAGGACCACCAATCAAGACGTTTTCATCCAAAAAGACATCACAAGACGTATTTTGGTGAAAACTCTATGTTATTAAGACCATCAAGGTGGAACAATAACACGATGCCAATATGGCTGTCATAATGACACAGTTTTCATTTAGGATTAACCAGATCTCATAAGAAGCCTATCAGTAAATATCTCATTTTAAAATGACCATCTGTAAATATTTCATTTTAAAATGACCATCTGTAAATATCTCATTTTAAAATGACCATCTGTAAATATCTCATTTTAAAATGACCATCTGTAAATATCTCATTTTAAAATGACCATCTATTCAAAAGATGTAGTCATAACAATGTGGAACTGTAACTGTCCACCATTTGCATACAGGAAGAACCAGACAGCACAAGATAAAAAACACAATGATGATATATAACTGTAACTGTCCACCATTTGTATACTGGAAGAACCAGACAGCACAAATTAAAAGCACAATGCTGATAATAATAATAATAATAATAATAATAATAATAATAATAATAATAATAAATAATAATAATAATAATAATAAAGACTTTATTTATGGAAGGTAACTCAATTAGTTACAGAACTAATCTACCTTGAGGCCTTCTAAAATATAACTAACTGTCAACCATTTGTATTTAGCAAGAACCAAACAGCACAAGATTAAAAACACAATGCTGATGTATAAATGTAACTGTCCACCATTTGCATATAGGAAGAACCAGACAGCACAAGATTTATAATACAATGCTGATATATAACTGTTCAGGAGTTGAAATTGAAAGATTTTCAAAATGGATGCCATGGTGGTCACACTGACCATCATTTTATCATTTTCATTTACAAACTAGATCACTGACTATAAAAGGGGTTATCATTTTCATTCACAAACTAGATCTTGGTATGATTTTTGTAAATTTTCATGTCATTCTGCCTACCAGGGAGGCAGTGATATAAATTTGGACAAACACATCATTCTGGTATATGACCAATAGAGCTTAAAAGTTCAGAAGTAAAGTGATTTCTTGTTATGCACATCTTCAGGTGATGATCATCAAGAAGAAGGCTGAGTAGGCTAGATTTCACTCACCTGGTTTATATAACTTAATAACTGACCATTTTCATTAGATTTCACTCACCTGGTTTATATAACTTAATAACTGATCATTTTCATTAGATTTCACTCACCTCGTTATGTAACTTAATAACTGACCATTTTCATTAGATTACACTCACCTGGTTTATATAATTTAATAACTGACCATTTTCATTAGATTTCACTCACCTGGTTTTCAGTTAACTGACCATTTTCATTAGATTACACTCACCTGCATGGTTTATATAACTTAATAACTGACCATTTTCATTAGATTTCACTCACCTGGTTTATATAACTTAGTAACTGACCATTTTCATTAGATGTCACTCACCTGGTTTATATAACTTTATAACTGACCATTTTCATTGGATTTCACTCACCTGGTTTATATAACTTTATAACTGACCATTTTCATTAGATTTCACTCACCTAGTTTATATAACTTAATAACGTACCATTTTCATTAGATTTCACTCCCCTGTTTTATATAACTTAAAAACTGACCATTTTATTAAGAAGGCTTGAGTAAGGAACAAGCAAATGTTGGCAGATGAAGGGTGATGCATTCTGGGCTGTACAATAAGCTTACATGACTATGCTGCATTCTATGTTAAGCCTTGATATAGATGCGACTTTTGATCTAACACACATACATGACACAAATATTGAGAAAAAACTTGTATCATGAAATTAAAGTTCTTGTGATTTTAAATCATTAATACATGGCACAAACTTGTTAAGTACTGGTGACAAGGTAACTAAGAATATTATCACAGTCAAGGTCACAGTCAAGGTGAGGGAACATATCGGCTTAATTGTCTGTAATATGATTCACTATTTCTTCATGATAAACAAATAAAATCCTTGACCTACTTTAAATATTTATTAAATAATAAGATGTCCAAGGTATGCAACTGCTTAATTTTTGTCCAAATGTATCAGGGTTTCTCTGGTACAAAATGTATCGGGGTTTCTCTGGTACAAAATGTATTAGGGTTTCTCTGGTACAAAATGTATCAGGGTTTCTCTGGTACAAAATGTATCGGGGTTTCTCTGGTACAAAATGTATCAGGGTTTCTCTGGTACAAAATGTATCGGGGTTTCTCTGGTACAAAATGTATCGGAGTTTCTCTGGTACAAAACGTATTGGGGTTTCATCTCTGGCCCTGTGGGTTGTGCAGGGTTTTCTCTTGTAGAGAAATACATAATATCTAACTAGATTTATGTCTCTGGTACATATGTGTGTCATCTCTGGCCTTGTGGGTTGTGCAAGGTTTCCTCTGGTAGAGAAATACATATTATCTAACTAGATTTGTATCTTTGGTACAAATGTGAGTCATCTCCAGACGTATGGGTTGTGCAGGGGTATTTATGTCTGTGTTTTCTCTATCTAAACCTGTGTTTCTAAAACATACGGTATCCTTTAGTTATTCTAATAGACGCCCTGCGGGTGTGTGTACAATTGCCAGGCGAAATACTATACATAACTGTTTAAATAATAAATTTTGCAAAGTTGTTTTGATGTTTCTAACAGTCATTGGACATATCTCTAAGCATCGATAAGACAGGAAAGTAATTTATTTATGGATTGATGGCAGGGGGCAGGGGATTATAAAGGGTATGTTGTGCTTCTATTAGAATAACTATGCAATGCCTCCACTGCTAAATAAAAAGTCTCAAAGTCCAAAAAGCATATACATTCATAAAAAAGTGAAAAACTGCTTAAAGATCATTAAAATCCAAACACATATTCTATCTATACTTACATGCTTATTTTCCATTTTACAGCAGCTATGTGTATTATTGTATCCTATATCATCCACACACCAATAAACCAACACCAATAAACCAAAATCAATAAACCAACACCAATAAACCAACACCAATAACCAACACCATCAAGTTTATTCCAGTTTATATTTAATATCTGTTTGTGATATGATTTATCAAATGAATAGGTGATGATTTTTACCACACCGGTTGCAACTGTTCCCATAACCACTTGTCTTGTAAAAAAAAAAATTCCATAATTCCAGAACCAACATGGCAGATTATATGTATGCAGTCTTTTTCAGTGTGTATCAAAGAAGTGGTGGTGTTGTAAATGTTGATATAACTGGTGTTGAAATGATTTGTGTCAAATGAATTTGGTAATATAGGAAATGTTCATGCAAAACTTTGACTGACCTACAGAAGCAGATATTAATTGCAATGCTGAGCTGAATACACTACAATTAACATCTGGAACGAATGCAGTACGTCAGGTGCCCACATTAAGATATCAGGTGCAAGTATCAAAATTTGCCTCTCATATTTATTTTGATTATGCCGTACTATTGAATAAACTGTTCAATTATTTGTTACATTATTATTTGTTAAATTGATTCTGATACATCGTTACATAAAATCATTTCTGACATATAAGGAAAATTACTTAACACATTATCAATGCATATACATTCATGGCAATGTTGTTCACTGATGTTATGAAAGTATAAGCATTTGGGAATTAATCTTTAGAATATCTTGATTATTCCAAAAATAATTTTAAAAAACAACAGCAATAAAACAGCCAGATATGTAGTGTGAAGGTGACAAATAACCAAATCTGACCAGGATATTTTCCGATCAATTTGATTGAAATCAGATCTCCACTTAACTGGATGATAGCAATTGCTCAGGGGTCATTTTCTGGTTACCACTGAATTAGCCAATGGAAATTCAGCTATCAGAAATTTTAAAGTTAAATCAAATCGATAGGCACCGATGTCTTCATGTATAGTGTTCAGTCTCCAAAACATGGAGATATATGACTTCATCTGATTGGCTGAACAAATTAGCAATTTGGCTAAAATCAGGTCACCAGAACATGACCCTTAAGCGATTGCAAATGTGCTTAACAAAATAATACAAAACAGGATTGTTGTTAGGTTAAAGGCTTGAACATTTTCAAAACATTGGAAATAATTGTTGGATATTGGCAGCTCAAATGTCTTACAAGGTATGATTTATGACCTATCTGATCTAATTCTCACCTTTTTCCTAATAAAAATATTACCACTCAGCTAAAAACATCATGTCTACAAAATAATGTTTATAATACTTAAATAAAATTACCGCATAGACTTGACTGCCTTAGTCTCAAATTTTATGACTTTAAATTATGAATTTAAAGGAGCTGGGTATCATTCCAAACTTGGGTACCATGATGTTATATTTGTATCTGTAATTTGTTAAGTATATTTAATTTATTCTGTGTGCCTGACCTTTGTCCTTGATTGACGGTAGAGTTGTTATGGCCTATTTGACAGTAAAAAGTTGTTTACTGATAATGGAGTTCAAGGTCTAGCCTTATTAACAAAATTAGAATGTTCTATAGAAGCAAAACTGTGACCCACCTCGTGGTCATTTTATTGTCTAAGGTTTTTATATATAAGATCGTGGTAGACAAAATGTTTCATTTCTATCTTAAGATCAGTATATGCAATCATTTTCAGATATAATCTTGAATTCATTCAGAATGCTCTATACTCCTGGGCTTGTGAAAGAACATGTAGAATAATTTTGGGATTTAATTCACAATACTGTATACAAGTTACTCTTAAAATTTTACTTTGTAACTTTTATAAATAAATTTATTTTTAAGTTTTAATAAACTTTTTGGTTTTGCTTTTTACTATTACTTTGTTTAAGACCAAAGAGTTGTAACAAACTGCATATGCTGGTACATAAGTTGATTCACATTTCTTTTCCCCTTTAATACTTGTTTGCTCTTGTCACTGTAGCCTTGGTTTGATATCCTTTCATTTTATTAACTAGCCAATATTATGCCTGCCTGTCCTTCCTTATCTTGCTAATACTGCCCAAGCCAAAAACTAATACTTGCCTCAAATCAGCATTGCAAATTAAAATTTAAAGTGTTATAGTATTTATCTATAAGACTGCAAGCAAATGGCACTGACCTTGATCAACCAGAGAATTTTACAAAGGCAGATCAGGGTCCATTGTGTCTATATTTAGCATTGATACTTTGTACACAGCAATCCCAATACTACACTACATCCATTAACATTGCAAGAAAAAAAAAATTACCAAGATTGGGGACCCATAGTATTCCTTGGTTCTTTTCTGGAAATAACCATCACAATAACATCAGGCATTAATTTCATGAATCTAAACAGCTGATTGGTGAATATTATACCAGAATTAAATTTAAATCTATAATTTTAGGTTCTGCAGGTGAAATACATCTTTAAACAAATGTCTCTACATTTTCAGCACACACACAAAAAACCAACAATGCTTTACTATGCCTAAATAATCTTGTGAAGAGGGATTTTTACCTACATTTTCAGCACACACACACACAAAAAACCAACAATGCTTTACTATGCCTAAATAATCTTGTGAAGAGTGTTTTTTCACCCTACATTTTTGAGGTAAGATAGTTGTATGATACATTTGAATAAAGCTACTGAAAAGTTACAATATACAAAATTATATTCATATTTTCTTTATTATTATACAATATACAGGTATATATTAGAGTTTTCTGTTATTATTATACAATCTACAGAGTTATATTAGAGCTTTCAGTTTTTATTATGCAATATAATTATATTAGAATTATCTGTTATCATTATACAATATACAGGTATATATTAGAGTTTTCTGTTATTATTATACAATATACAGAGTTACATTAGAATTTTATGTTATCATTATACAATATACAGGTATATATTAGAGTTTTCTGTTATTATTATACAATATACAGAGTTACATTAGAATTTTATGTTATTATTATACAATCTACAGAGTTATATTAGAGCTTTCAGTTTTTATTATGCAATATAATTATATTAGAATTATCTGTTATCATTATACAATATACAGGTATATATTAGAGTTTTCTGTTATTATTATACAATATACAGAGTTATATAAGAGCTTTTGGTTTTTATTATGCAATACATGTATAATTATATTAGTTTTCTGTTATACAATTCATAGAATTATATTAGTTTTCTATTATTATTATTATTATTATTATTATTATTATTATTATTATTATTATTATTATTATTGTTATTATTATTATTGTTATTATTATTATTATTGTTATTATTATTATTATTATTATTATTATTGTTATTATTATTATTATTATTATTATTATTATAATACAAATCTTGATCTTTTAATAAAGTTTCAGGTTTCCTTTGATAAAAAAGTTGCAAAGAACAAAACGTAACAGGATCTGAAAATACGAACACAAAGAACTTGGCATCATAACCTATTTCACTTACTACTTAAATAATCAACTTAAGATTATCTACAATCTTCTTGTATTCTTTTTTTATTTGTTGTTTTTGTTTGCCTTTTTTGGTCTTTCAAAAATTAACTCACCTTTCAAAAATAAATTTCATTTTTCCTAAATATTTATTGTTGAAACAAAGTTATTTACAGGTTTTATATATTGAGTAATGGCACTAACATTCGATCAAGCATCATTAATTATTTAAATTTTGAAGTCCTAAATGCCTGCATGCTCTTCACAAAATCAAATACAAATTTGTAAAATGATTTCTCAGAAAAGGTTATACATAACAACTGTGAAGGACTATACCAAAGTCTCACTTGGCTTTATGGCAAGAGGCTTTTGCTAAAACTCGAAAGGGATAATTTCCTGAAAATTCTGTCATTTTCATGAAAAGACAAGTCAAAGTAAATGTAAGAGAAACTTCACTGGAATATAAAATGCTTGATACAACCAATGAAATATCTGATCAAGATGTGTAAAGAATATTCCACAAAATGTGAAGACCAAAATGTCAAGTTCAAATTGTGGCAACTCACAAGGCAAGTTTTCAAACATGCACCTTAATTAAATCAAAAATGTTAATGAATAAAACAAAAATCAAAATACAGTAAAACCTTCTTTATCCAAACAACTCAGGGGTTAGGATAAAAGGTCTGATAAAAACGTCACCTGGCTGTTAAGAGGGGGGGGGGGGGTCAAACTTATGGCTTGATTCAAGAATTAATTTAAATGCTGCATCCAAAGTAATACCCACTATTTATCACTGGGAAATTATTTAGAATGTCATTGATGTGTCCAATGTTAATATTTCAAGTATATCATGTGGGTATTATTTCAAATACAGTTAAATTATATTTGGATAAATGAGGTTATCTGTAACTCCAAACACACTTTGTCAGGTACTGTAAATGTTGAGTTGCAGTCCACTTTACCTGTAGATAAATAAAACCAAACTTCCTATTTCATACAAGGTTTTATTTACGTAATAGATTCTATCCAAAGATAAAAACTCAAAAGAGCCCGGAAATCTAATTGTTTATCAGTACAAACAAGCCTACCCAGTTTCATTTAGTATACCTGCAGCAATTCTAGCTTGATTGTGCTTACAAGAATTTGGTCAAAAATGTGAAAAAAATCCATCGAGTTTAAAAAAAAATTCAGTAAATGTTTTTGGATAAAAACTACAACAATGGCCAGAAAATCTAATCAGATCATCAACAAAAGAATAAAATATATATCTCAAAATCTCCAAAAATTGAATCTAATCAGGTCTTGGGGACCCACAAAAGGTATCTAAATATCAAATTTGGTCTGGTTTGACAGTTATTTTTTATAGCTATCTTGTTTACAAGAAAGCGTGACTAACAAAGAGATGGAAAGATGACACACATTCAGAGGGATAGTTGTACAACACAATACCCAAGTTGTATTTGCTTTTGTTTGTGTGTGTATGTGTGTGTACAAATGTGCATGTGTTGAGTTGGTAAAGACAAAAATAAGTTTTCTGAGGGTGACTTAAATAATTTCTGGTGTTAGCTAAGGTAAGTTTGTTTGTTTGACTATATACGACTATCTACCTACCATCTATACTTGCATAAAACTTGCGTCCATCTGACACAGACTAAGATCTGCTGGCACATAATGCAATGGCACATCAGAGCCTTTTTTTTTCTTTTCTTCAAAAGATTATTTCTAAAAAACTGCACACACCCATATCTAACCCTAACCCTAACCCTAACCCACACCCATATTTAACCCTAACCCACACCCATATTTAACCCTAACCCTAACCCACACCCATATCTGACCCTAACCCACACCCATATCTAACCCTAACCCATACCCATATCTAACCCTAACCCACACCCATATATAACCCTAACACTAACCCACACCCATATATAACCCTAACCCACACCCATATCTAACCCTAACCCACACCCATATATAACCCTAACACTAACCCACACCCATATATAACCCTAACCCACACCCATATCTAACCCTAACCCACACCCTTATCTAACCCTAACCCACACCCATATATAACCCTAACCCACACCCATATCTAGCCCTAACCCTAATATAACCCTAACCCTAACCCACACCCATATCTAGCCCTAACCCTAACCCACACCCATATCTGCCATCATATTAAACAACAGCAGATTACTTTGTAATTTTAAAAACTACAGTCCCACCATATCCACCAAGTACACATGTAATTCAAAATTAATTTGTCCATTTAATATATAATATAAAATTTATACAATGAGTGGTATATCATTGATACAGCATACATACTAAACACATATTTTATTTTTATCACATACAAATACATGTATTTGCACTTTGAATGGAGTTACAATATGTTTCTGGCAACTGTGTATTGACTGAGTGAATGAACTCCTCACATCCATGTGAGTGTATCCGCTACAAAATGTAGTTCTATGATTTTTCTTCTTGTTCAGAAGCACATATGCAAATTTATAAATTGATTTTCTTTTTCAGTTTTTATTTAAATTCATATTTTTTTAAATCAATATAAAATACACTCATGATTTCAACACAGCTTCTTGTATTTAAATTTGCTGCATAGCAACACTTTAAATACTATGTTAATTTTAATGTATCTCTCTCTCTCTCTTTATATATATATATATATATATATATATATATATATATATATACTCACTCCAGCACTAGAAGACACCCCCCCATTACCTAATTATACCACCAATAAAACGCGCTTGGATTACCCTCAGTTGTCTCATTCTTTGACATACAGTGATCACTGACTAGTATATATGTATGTATGTGTGTGTGTCTGTATATATATAATGTACTTAAGCCACTTACACGCTATGGCTCCAAAGGGTATCAGCATCATATAGTAATGTATTTGCTACATTAACTATGAAGAATTTGACTTTAACTTGGGTTTTAATGGTAACAGAATTCATGACTTTATTCCTCATATATATATATATATATATATATATATATATATATATATATACCTCATTTATCTAACACCTTTATTTAAACTGCATTGACAACTAATATAGTTCATAATTCTAATCTCATTAAAGTAGTTATTTGAATAAAATTTACAGTTATTTGTGATTTGAAGAACTGAAAACAAGGAACATTTCAAATCCCCTTTACTCTTGTTTGTCCAACTGAATGGTACATCACAATAATACTGCTTCATTTTGATGAAAAAGGTGTACTACACTGCCAGGAATTCATTACTAAGATACACTTATTATTAAATTGATACTTGGACTAATAACTGTACCTACAGATCAATAGTATCTACATTTCATTATGCCTTATCCACTTTTTAATAATCAATCAGTCAGTCATACATGGATTGCAATACAACACAATTCCAATTCAAGAGATATAAAGAGTGCAAAATTACAGCTATTTACAATAGATACATAAAAAAAGAGCCTTGCTCATTACCACTTGCAATTTGACAAGTTTTCTTGTCATTATTTTTAGCAGCACTTTAAGTACCTTATTGGCAATATCATGATAATGAAACAGGAGCCAAGTACCTTTCCCATGGACAAACCAAGGCAGGCAACCAGGACTGGCCAGGATGGAATCAAACACATGACTCTTGGTTATGAGTTTAACACTAAACCAACTGAACTATTGTGTTGTCTGTTTAATAAAGTCTGAAACAGATGTGTCGACAAGGCCTTAAACAAAAATGGCAGTCAAAATGGAGCAGACAAAATGAAACCCACAAAGATATATATATATATATATATATATATATATATATATATATATATATATATATATATATATGTGTGTGTCAAAGAGTTAACAACAAAAACTGAATGGTTCTTGTTGAATACAACATTTCATGTGAAGATATGAAGCTTATTGTTATGGGCCATAACTCTGTCCAGATGAGACAAATCCCACAAAAGGTATAAACAGAAAATATAATGACGAAATTCCATCAGAATATTTTGAAGATAATGTTATTAGCCAATTTCCATCATAATATGTTGAATACTGGCATTACCAAATTCTATCAGAATAAATTGAATACTCACTGACAATGTTATTACCAAATTCCATCAGAATAAATTGAATAGAATGTATTCATAGAATGTAATTACCAAATTCCCTTATAATAAATTGAATACTCATTGACAATGTTATTACCAAATTCCTTCAGAATAAATTGAATACTCATTGACAATGTTATTACCAAATTCCTTCAGAATACATTGATTACCCATTGACAATGTTATTACCAAATTCCTTCAGAATAAATTGAATACCCATTGACAATGTTATTAACAAATTCCATCAGAATAAATTGAATTACTCATTGACAATGTTATTAACAAATTCCATCAGAATAAATTGAATACTCATTGACAATGTTATTAACAAATTCCATCAGAATAATTGAATTACTCATTGACAATGTTATTACCAAATTCCATCAGAATATGTTAAATACTTGTAGTTCTTGAGCTATCTGGATTGCAAGCAACATTCCAAGTTTCCTTGTGAAGATAAGAATTTGTCCAATATAGTGAATAATGCTGAAACACAACATTCAAGGCACATGTACAGAATAATATTGAGACCAAATGGCATCAGAATATGGTTCTTTGGTCATGCAGTCTACAAGCAAAATGCCACAAGACATATTGTTATTATGTCACTATTGAGAACTCTGTCCAAAACAGAGTACATAAGACTCTAAACACAAAATGCACATGACAAGATAATGTTCATAGCAAAATGCATCCAAATAATTTCAGTGGTTCTTGAACTGTTCCATGTTAACATTAATATCAAATAAAATGTAGAGTTCCATGTCAAGGCCATTACTCTACCTAAAGTGGATTTGAATTGTTTTTCATGGTCATTAAAACATGGACAATAATTTAACATTTTAAACAGCTTTTAATAAAGTCAGCAACTCTTCCATTCCATTGTGTGTGACTGTATACAAGCATTTGTGGACTGGTACCTCAAAACTTACATAATACTTGTAACAAAAAAGCATACAAAGTGGTCTGAAACGTGAAATGTGGAAGCCTTTAAATTTCTACGGAAAAATGGTGCGGTAAACAATCAGAACAAACTTGAAACTGTAAAACACTGTATGATGGCATGGGAAGGCACCATTCCTTATCCAGTAAATTTAATAAACTGTAAAACACTAATTTAAAACTAAGAAATTATATTCAATGTTATCATTTAACGTTTAGTCTACTATTTATTCAGTGTCTTTGTCTTGATCAGAGTAATTACACCAAATTGATTTTTATTTTCTTTCAGTTTTCCAGGTGATTGTAAGGAGAAAATGACAAATGTCAGGAGTCACTGTTAATGTCTGATACATTAAAGATGCAATACTGCAGATGAAGACATGTATACAAAAATCTCCTAGTTACCAGACTCTACCATGGCTACTGAATCATGTAATATGGCGATCATTGCAAAATCATTCACTGCAAAGTTGAAGTGGAAAAATAACGTATTTTCTCTAACAAAATTTTAGTTTAGCTTTCTAATATCAAATTCCAGGACATGTTATGAGATACATACTTTTCAAAGATATTTCCAGGGCATTTATGTTATGAGATACATACTTTTCAAAGATATTTCCAGGGCATTTATGTTATGAGATACATACTTTTCAATGATATTTCCAGGGCATTTATGTTATGAGATACATACTTTTCAATGATATTTTCAGGGCATTTAAGTTATGAGATACATACTTTTCAATGATATTTCCAGGGCATTTATGTTATGAGATACATACTTTTCAATGATATTTCCAGGGCATTTAAGTTATGAGGTACATACTTTTCAATGATATTTCCAGGGCATTTATGTTATGAGATACATACTTTTCAATGATATTTCCAGGGCATTTATGTTATGAGATACATACTTTTCAATGATATTTCCAGGGCATTGAAGTTATGAGATACATACTTTTCAATGATATTTCCATGGCATTTAAGCTATGAGATACATACTTTTCAATGATATTTCCAGGGCATTTAAGTTATGAGATACATACTTTTCAATGATATTTCCAGGGCATTTAAGCTATGAGATACATACTTTTCAATGATATTTCCAGGGCATTTATGTTATGAGATACATACTTTTCAATGATATTTCCAGGACATTTAAATTATGAGATACATACTTTTCAATGATATTTCCAGGACATGTTATGAGATACATACTTTTCAATGATATTTCCTGGGCATTTAAGTTATGAGATACATACTTTTCAATGATATTTCCAGGGCATTTAAGCTATGAGATACATACTTTTCAATGATATTTCCAGGGCATTTATGTTATGAGATTACATACTTTTCAATGATATTTCCAGGGCATTTAAATTATGAGATACATACTTTTCAATGATATTTCCAGGCCATTTAAGTTATGAGATACATACTTTTCAATGATATTTCCAGGGCATTTATGTTATGAGATACATACTTTTCAATGATATTTCCAGGACATGTTATGAGATACATACTTTTCAATGATATTTCCAGGGCATTTATGTTATGAGATACATACTTTCAATGATATTTCCAGGGCATTTATGTTATGAGATACATACTTTTCAATGATATTTCCAGGACATGTTATGAGATACATACTTTTCAATGATATTTCAAGGGCATTTATGTTATGAGATACATACTTTTCAATGATATTTCCAGGGCATTTAAGTTATGAGATACATACTTTTCAATGATATTTCCAGGGCATTTAAATTATGAGATACTTACTTTTCAATGATATTTCCAGGGCATTTAAATTATGAGATACATACTTTTCAATGATATTTCCAGGGCATTTATGTTATGAGATACATACTTTTCAATGATATTTCCAAGGCATTTATGTTATGAGATACATACTTTTCAATGATATTTCCAGGGCATTTAAATTATGAGATACATGTACATACTTTTCAATGATATTTCCAGGGCATTTATGTTATGAGATACATACTTTTCAATGATATTTCCAGGGCATTTATGTTGTGAGATACATACTTTTCAATGATATTTCCAGGGCATTTAAATTATGAGATACATACTTTTCAATGATATTTCCAGGGCATTTAAATTATGAGATACATACTTTTCAATGATATTTCCAGGGCATTTATGTTATGAGATACATACTTTTCAATGATATTTCCAGGGCATTTAAATTATGAGATACATACTTTTCAATGATATTTCCAGGGCATTTATGTTATGAGATACATACTTTTCAATGATATTTCCAGGGCATTTAAGTTGAGATGAATTCATCCTCCAGTTGGATTCCAGGATAATCAGGAAGGTTAGAAACTACTGCTTGACTTGTAGCTTTAACAATTTTTCAGTCATATCGCTACAATGTCTGCAATGAGGCAGTTTATAGTGATGTCTCGCACTGGGGCATCATGACACAGACATGTAGCATGATGTCCCCCACCCAGTCACATTATCCTGACACCAGCCTGACCAATCCTAACACTAACCTCTTAATACTGAGTGTCAAGCGAGGCAACTGTTAGTACCATTTTTGTAAGTCTTTAGTATGACTCGGCTGGGAATTGAACCCACAACCTCCCGAATACGCGACGGACACTCTAACCACTAAGCATCCGGAGTGGTTGCTTGAATTGCCATTACCTGTTTTTTTTTTCCTTTAATGCCTAAATTTTCTAAAAATTCTTACATTTTAAAATCCAAAAGTAAAATAATGAATCCTTAAGCTTTTTAGAATCATATCATAAAAATTGGAGACTTAAAATCAAATATTTACCACACAGTTTTTAAATAAACAATTAATGGAATTCATTTCAGGTCTATTGTCTGGAATTGAATTATGAGAAATGAATATAATGCAACAATACATGCATGTTTTAGTCACAGTCACTGGCAAAATAACTGGTTGCTTTTAAAAAAAATGAAATGTTAATAAATATGTTGAGACATCAATGAACTTAGTTAACTTAGGATAAAAATGAAACCATGTTCAATTTAGCTATTTTATATTTATTATACATTTGGACATAATATATAATTTTATTATAAACCTATGTACAGTTTTCTTTCATGTAAATATACATCAATTAATAATAGCTGTATATCTAAAAA
This sequence comes from Unio pictorum, assembly GCA_030141615.1. Classification (NCBI taxonomy): domain Eukaryota; kingdom Metazoa; phylum Mollusca; class Bivalvia; order Unionida; family Unionidae; genus Unio; species Unio pictorum. The sequence continues at coordinate 2,462,814 of JARLTB010000494.1, forward strand.
TTATTATCTGTCATATGCTAGAGAAAGTTTACTTCTGGGTCTTGGCTGTTAACATTCCTCCCCTATTGCAACCAACCCTGAATAAGGAACACTCCCCCAAAAGCAACCTTAACATCCCTCCCCTATTGTTGCGCAACCAACCCTGAATAAGGAACACTCCCCCAAAAGCAACCACATCTGTTTGGTCCTATTTACAATTTGGAATTGACTAATCCTATGAAATGAGACCATATTCTAATTTAGACCAGTTCCAAATGGTGGTTTTAATTAGGAGGTATTACTTTGTCTAGTAAATGGGATCAAATTCTGCATTCCTAACCAAAATAAAAGTTATATATGATCATAATTATTTCTGTCATGAAAATTCACTAATTAAATAAATTTGAATTAAAAATTATGAAAAAAATTATCTGATTTGTTCATATTTTCAGGATATACATTTCAACTTTAAAATAGATATGTAGCTTGAATTAAAAAAAAATTGCCATATTGATACAAGAAACAGTACAGTTTGTTCCGACTGATTCAAAATACTGGTCTCATGCTTGATTTATTTTCAATCCTTACCAATTTCTCTATTTCCTCTTTGACTGTATGTTCCTGGAACAAAAACATTTAGTTTTTAGCAACAGTAATGACACATACAATGTTTTCTTAAATCTCCGAAGATGAATGTCAAAAGCTGCTCCCACAAAGCTTTTTCTGTCAAAAGAATAGAAAAAAGTTATAGCTGTGTCTAACTCTTCCCATGTTATCTCTGTTATAAATCACAATCAGTACATTTATTGCAATACATATATGCCACAAAAGAATTTGTGTTGACATTTTAAATATTTTTTATTTGAGGGATAACTGATTTATTGTTGTGATTCTCTTTTAAAAGCATTCTCCAATATTGTTCCAAGTACTGCTAGATTTCCAGGACATATTTATGCCAACATTTTGTATACAGGTTATATAAGAAACAACGAAATATAAAATACTACAATACTATTTAAAAATTGCACGAGTCCAGGCTGTAGTGGCTGTGAATACATTTCATTGTCCAGAGAACAAGTCTTTAAAGAAGTCAGAGCTAATTTGGTGCGCTGCATTGTACTCATCATGCTGTTGACTGAAAAGTATCCACTTACTGGTGTGACTTGTCTTGCAGAATTTTTATTTTGTTGGTGCTTATACCCAAGAAACAAAACAAAATTAATTATCATTGCTAGACTATCAATTATCAGCCAAGAATTTATTTAGTGATGACGCATTATCAGAGCAATTATATCACTTATTTATTGAATTTATTAAAATGGATGTTTAACCTTCATTGCTTTATTAAACCTGGGAATATTATTATGTACAACAAGATTTTTGAAAATGATTTTTTTTCTCCCTCAAATATGTTCAATAAAAATAACGGTACAAGTAAATTTAAATGGGCACTCTTTTCAATTTGCCATTGAATTGAACGATATCTTATTTTATGTCAGAAGAGTTATCATTATATTGCCCCAAACTACCAATAGTTTGTACTTATGCATCTGTGTTCCACAAAATAAAGTGTGTAGTTATTGTGTACTAATTTGCATCTTACCTTTGGCATGACTTGTAAGGGTTCCTTTTCCAATCGAAGTTAAGTTGATCGTCTTTTTACACAATGTACAAATTGCCTTTCATTTACATGTTTTATCTTTTTATTAGCCATTCTTTGTATTTCTCTTGTTCAAGCCAGATATCATTGAAAGAGCAATGACCTGTCCTTCTTAAACATGAGGTGAAACAAAATTTAAGACATAAATCGAATGAACAAATTTTTAATTCTCGTGCGTGTGTTACTTTTGCGCACTTTCTCTGTAGAGTGAGTGCTTATTCAATGAAACCAAAATTCCATTGGCTGAACAGTCTTCTTTAAAACAAAATTGGGAATTAATGTAATGAACATTTTGATTGGCCAAAGCTGATGAACTTGTTCAATCAAATTGAATGATTCATCAAAAGAATGAAGCCAGGAAAACCAACTACATCCAAATATAACGAGCTGAGGCAATTTTTAATGGTAGATACATGAGCTCCGTCTCATTTAGGATTTAAATGATAACACTCGCCTGTCAATTGTGGGATTATTGTATGAAATAAACCAGACTCAAAGGGTATAATTTTTCCAAATTATATTAAATATATAGGTCTTTCTCTTGCGTGTAAGAAAAATGCTATTCATCTACACAACTCGTACTTCTTGAGGTGTAGTCCATCTCAAGAAGGAGAGTAGGAATGCCAGAAGCTTTTTGTTAGTATGTCAGGGAATTGATTTTAATATTCGTGAAGCACAGGAATAATGCACTGAGATCAATCACTCACTAACTCGCTTACTCACTCACAACAAACACACACATTGGTACACACACAAGCCCTGGGTCACAATAATAATAATAATAATAATAATAATAATAATAATAATATAATTTTAAAAAAATAATGATAATGATATTACTACTACTACTAAAATAATAATAATAATAATAATAATAATAATAGTAATTATAATAATATAAAAATAATAATACAAATAATAATAATAATAATAATAATAATAATAATAACAATAATAATATGAATACTACTACTACTAATAATAATGAGGAGTTTGTATAGCACCTAATCAAAGCACTTTACAACATTACATAACACCTAAAAACATATTATATGATTATAAAAAACAAATACCAAGAAATTGGAAAACACAAAATAAAACTAAAACTTGTTATGGTGCTGACTTTGTTTGATGAGGAGTGCATGTGTTATTGAAATCACCACCAAAGCCAACTGTGAACAGCCAAATAAATGCTCATATGTTATTGAAGTCACCAAAGCCAACTGTGGACAGCCAAATAAATGCTCATGTGTTATTGAAGTCACCAAAGCCAACTGTGGACAGCCAAATAAATGCTCATGTGTTATTGAAGTCACCAAAGCCAACTGAGGACAGCCAAATAAATGCTCATGTGTTATTGAAGTCACCAAAGCCAACTGTGGACAGCCAAATAAATGCTCATATGTTATTGAAGTCACCAAAGCCAACTGTGGACAGCCAAATAAATGCTCATGTGTTATTGAAGTCACCAAAGCCAACTGTGGACAGCCAAATAAATGCTCATGTGTTATTGAAGTCACCAAAGCCAACTGAGGACAGCCAAATAAATGCTCATGTGTTATTGAAGTCACCAAAGCCAACTGTGGACAGCCAAATAAATGCTCATGTGTTATTGAAGTCACCAAAGCCAACTGTGGACAGCCAAATAAATGCTCATGTGTGATTGAAGTCACCACCAAAGCCAACTGTGGACAGCCAAATAAATTCTCATGTGTGATTGAAGTCGCCACCAAAGCCAACTGTGGACATCCAAATAAATCTCCATTTTATTGCAGCAGCAATGAAACTGAATAGGTCATCAAAAGTAAATAACCTGGAAAACTCGACTACATCCGAATCTAACAACCTTAGACAATTTTATTTTGTGTTTATGGAATGAAATTAAAATGTTTGGATTTGTTACAATTTTCAACAAAGTTATGACTTCATCTAACAAATTTGACAGCAGTATAGTCAGTATTTGAATAGCAAAATCATTTTAATAAAGTCTGGTTGTTGTCTTGTTAAAGTCTGGTTGTTGTCGGGTTGTTTTCTTGTCTGGTTGTTGTCTTGTTAAAGTTTGGTTGTTATCTTGTTAAAGTCTGGTTGAAATCTGGTTATCTTGTTAAAGTCTGGTTGTTATCTTGTTAAAGTCTGGTTATAGTCTGGTTGTTATCTTGCTAACGTCTGGTTGTTATCTTGGTTGCTGTCTTGTTAAAGTCTGGTTGTTGTCTTGATAAAGTCTGCTTGTAGTCTGGTTGTTGTCTTGTTAAAGTCTGGTTGTAGTCTGTTGTCTTGTTAAAGTATGGTTGCTGTCTTGTTAAAATCTGGTTGCTGTCTTGTTAAATATGGTTGCTGTCTTGTTAAAGTCTGGTTGTTGTCTTGTTAAAATCTGGTTGTTGTCTTGTTAAAGTCTGGTTGTAGTCTGATTGTTGTCTTGTTAAAGTCTGGTTGTTGTCTTGTTAAAATCTGGTTGTTGTCTTGTTAAAGTCTGGTTGAAACTGGTAAAGTAATTGTCTTGCTGTTCCTCCTTTCTACTGTCAGTTGTTTGAAAGTTTTTCTATTTGTGGTGAAATGACAGCAAGAGATGACATTGCATATATATCATTTGTACAAAACTGAAGGCCTTGCCTTTGAGAAGCTCTTAATTCCATTACATTAGTCCAATGCTTTTATATCTTTTGAAGTTTTCTTTGTTGTTGATGGAAATCATTAAGGGCTCATATTTTAATGTTTCCCATGTTTGACAAAAGACTGACATCATTAATACTACTTTAAAAGGTCCTTAGATCAAATCAAATAATCCCTACCAAATTTAGTGAAATATGTCAAGTACATTTTGCGGATGGGGTCAGGTGATGATATTTCGTTTAAAAGAGTGGTCAGAAGTTTGGCATGTTAACCCTAACCCTAAATTAATGTTGGGATGCTACCCATCTCATTTCAAAGTCTAATATTTGTATGCAGGTTCAGCTCCAATACTGCAAGGCCCAGATGCCAAATGCGAAATTTCATACTAGTATGTAATTTAGCTTTTAAGAACAATTTCAAAATGCTAAATGGAGAGGATGATTGATATCAAATGACAGATGATGGATGGACCTTAGCTTAAAATCAAGCAGAAAAAATAGTGGTCAACGTATTATCCTGAAGACTGGGTTTATATTTGTTTGGATTTTGTCTTTATATATAGGAAATCAAGGCATAACGACAGTCTATGGAGACAGTCTATAAATTTAATTTAACCGGTTTTATGGATCATTTAAGATCAATACAGCACATGGATAGTTCACCAATTATTGTCAATAACTTTGTCAGCATCCAAGCATATTGCGTACCTGTTGATAGGGTATGTTTATTGGATACAAGTTTTATTGTATTGCTTCTTACATAGTTTCAGGACAGAACAGACACAAATATTCCTGACTACCTAATGAATAAGTTAAATGTAAACTCGCTATCATTCTACTGCTAAACTTAATCTAGAATAAAGCTGATCTTTAACATCACTGGAATGAACATTTGAACAAAAATCTGGCTCTATCTGTCTGCATGTATGTAATGTGTGTGTGTGCGTGTGTGTGTGTGTGTGCACTCAGATTTACTACGTTGTAGACACTGATCCAAAGTAAAGACCTTCATTGTGGACACAGTTTACATTGTGGACACTACATGTTGGTGTCCACAAGGTACACACCTGTAAATTATCATTTTGATTCACTTACCTGATTTTAAAACCAAAAGAGCAGACCAACGTTGTGAAGCATTTCCCGCCATGAGTGTGTATCTTGGCCCACACCGCGCATCATGCAGTTTGTGTGAACCCACCTCACATACACACACTGCGGTTTGCGCATGTCATCACCATTTAATACCGCGATCTCTCACTTCTTATTGGGTATTCTCGCAATATCTACCGTTGTCATTTTAATAAATGTTTAATCTCAGTAAAATATGAAAATACTTGCAAACTCTTATTTTTACTTACTACGATTTCCCCGTCCAGTGAATCATTTCATAGAATGGAAAAATGAACTCAACATGATTGCAGTGTATACAAGAAGTACACGTGAAATGATTTGGTATATACAATGCAAAATTATAATAATACAATATTCTATTTAAGCAATATTAGACTAGACCAAGTGTGTATGAGTTTCCTTTTACTGAAAAATGTATACGTGTTGCATACATACTGTAGTATTTTAATAACAGTATCACTGACCATGAACTTTCTCTCTCTCTCTGTCTCTCTCTCTCTGTCTCTCTCTCTCTCTCTCTCAGACTATAAAAATTGCAACAATCTCTAGACTTGTAAATTAACCACTAGACAATATATTTGTACTTACTGCATAGTTTGACAACATATATATAATGTAATAAATAAGGAATATACTCATTTGATAGCACCCCGTTTTAAGCAAATCTTAGATTTGTGTGATTATTGGGATTCGGCGGCATAAAAAATTCCTAGCTCGAAATAATTAGCCAATTACTAGGAGCAAACGTCATGGAATCGAGTGTTAGTGAGTTTGAATGATACCATGGTTCGCTAGTAGTGAATTCAGGTCCGATCCGAATGATTGTCCCCTTAGAAACATAGTCCATATTAAAATCTGGTGGCGTATAATAGTGATGTGGTTGAGGTGGCAGTATTTACGGTAGGAAACCTGTAAATTACTCAATGGAATCAATAAGTAGGGACTTGGTAGATACCGTTTATGTGTTCATAGTGGAAAATATATGCATTTATATTGGAGTAATGCGCTGGTAAAAGCATGTATTGACTGGCCTAAGGTAGCATAGTGAAATAGTTCCCAGTGAAAAAGGGGATACATGGCATAACCGGGTAGCGGTATGGAAATCCGATGATTATGATGAAAAACCAGGCAAATGTGCAGTTGATGGACCTTTGGCAAGTTGTTTTATCTGTGGTCTTGACTTGATTAGAGTAAAATTTAGTATATAAAAGCAGACAAGTTTGGCTTTCCAATTTACAACTCAAATTATATGGAAGTCTTTGGAAATTTGGGCAAAACTTGACTACCAGTGGGATTCACGCTAGGGTTTGAAATCGCTCGGTCAAGTGAGACCCCTGTGTGTGTAACAATACATTCATAAATCACTACGAAATTGATTATTTCAACACGAAGAACGCTTAATTTCATCACATACAAAAATTGATTTTTTCTTTCTTTTCCACACGCTTGCTCCCCCTATCACGACCTTTACCATTCATGTCAAATTGTGTGCTATTCTTCGTAAAGACACTACCTTTACTTGTGATAAAAGTAATTGGTTCATAACAGAAGTATAGCTTCGTCACAAAATCTAATTTTTTCCTAAAGATTTTTTCTCCTTGAAAGATAGCGCAAAGTCAGTGACATGAATGGTCATTTATTATAATAATATTATAATACACCTATTTTTCATCACACTTGTGGAGACATGTATCACAACTGGTTCCACAATAATAAGAAAGACACACAAAACATTATGAACACCGTGTCCATAACTACAATTTCATGTCCACAATGTCGCGAATTATAAACGTTGGCTGGGGGGCTTTCATTTTAAAAGGAGGAGGATTTTCGATATAAATGACAGATTTTAATTAGGGCATATCAATGATCTTCATACTCCAGTGAGGACACAAGGCTTGGGTCACTATACAAGCAGTTTTCATCCATTTGCATCAGAATGTTTGTGTGATTTGTGAGCTGGGAGAGTTATTTTGATTGGATCTGAAAAATGATCTGCCTTTGAAATGCAATATTAAATTTAGCTCTAAAGCTGGCAGCATGTACATCTTTATCCACATTTGATGTAGACTCCATGAGCATCAATTTCAGAAATAGCATATTTACCGCCATGTTTAATATGTTTTTATATGCTCCATGGCACACAAGCAGATTGTAGTGTGGGAGAATGTCAGTTATCCTGCAAGACACCTCATCTTGCAAAAATTGTTGATGTGCCAACAATTTTCATATATCACAATGATATAATCCAAAATGTCAATGAATGAATCCAAAATAATCCAAAATGTCAATAAATGAATCCAAAATAATCCAAAAGGTCAATAAATGAATCCAAAATAATCCAAAATGTCAATAAATGAATCCAAAATAATCCAAAAGGTCAATAAATGAATCCAAAATAATACTAAAGTAGTGATTTAATCCTGAAGTCAAAGAGTACTTTTTAGTTCCAATGAATAATTTAAATATATCCTTGTAAATCTTTACTCAGCATATCTAAAACCGATTCCTTTAATGACTAATGTTAAGATAAGAAAGAGTAATTCTGAAGTAAAAATTCCTAATATAATAAACTAAGACACAATAACATAACCAAGATGAGGGTCATTTTCCTATCAAATTCATAAACAAGATGCCTTCTAAAAACCTCCAAGGTCAAAATGCCTTCTAAAAACCTCCAAGGTCAAAATGCCTCTGAGTAATAATGATCTTAGTATGTAATCTAAAATCAAAGACAAGAATTAGGTATGTAATGTTATTTTAAAAGCTAAAAAACACCATTAGTCAAGCAAGGTCAATGCCTACCCTCACTAATGGACAAAGGTAAATCACAATACAAACTAAAGATTTTTGTTTTTTGTTTGATTAGGATTTTTTTTATGTAGCTTTAACAATTATTCAGTCATATTGCTACAATGTCTGCAGTGAGGCAGTTTATGGTGATGTCTAGCACTTGGGCATCATGCCACAGACATGTAGCATGATGTCACATTATCTTGACACCAGGCTGACCAGTTCTAACACTAACCTCTTAATTTGATCAGCAAGCGAGGCAGCTGTTAGTGCCATTTTTGTAAATCTTTGATATGACATGACTTGGTCAGGAATCGAACCGATGACCTCCTGAATCCAAAGCAGACTGAAGCTAGGTAAAATGAGGAAATGCATGTTGAAGAACAAATGTTATCAAACAGTATTGCCTTGAAGGACTTAGGCAACTGTCTTTTTAATGGAATATTTTGTAATCACTAGCAATGTTTCTTTTCACTCAGATTTAACTCTCTATATAACATACAAAATAAAATTATTTCAGTAATTGAAGTGTACAATATTTTAAGGCAAAATATTAAAATGATTGATGAACCATATGCAAATCAAGCAAAGCCCCACTAAACAAAATTTCAGAACTGGATGGAGTTTGAATTTGTGAAGCACAGCTGGAATGGAATCTTACTTTTTGTACAAACACCATGTCAATTATTCTGGACTTATCGAACTTCTTCAACCTATCAATTTGATGACTGTGAATTTTTTTATACAAAGTTTGGGAACTGAGCACCATTACCAAAAAAGTAAAGATAAATGAAACTTGCTGTAACTTCAAACTAGCAGACAGGAAATAATGAGAGCAGCAAAGAATGCATCAAATCAAAAAAACTATCTTGGTTTTTATTTAATGTCTGTGTCTTAGTGATTACATGAGTGTATGTGTTTGGTTTTTATTTAATGTCTTAGTGATTACATGAGTGTATGTGTTTGGTTTTTATTTAATGTCTGTGTCTTAGTGATTACATGAGTGTATGTGTTTGGTTTTTATTTAATGTCTGTGTCTTAGTGATTACATGAGTGTATGTGTTTGGTTTTTATTTAATGTCTTAGTGATTACATGAGGGTATGTGTTTGGTTTTTATTTAATGTCTTAGTGATTACATGAGGGTATGTGTTTGGTTTTTATTTAATGTCTTAGTGATTACATGAGTGTATGTGTTTGGTTTTTATTTAATGTCTGTGTCTTAGTGATTACATGAGTGTATGTGTTTGGTTTTTATTTAATGTCTTAGTGATTACATGAGTGTATGTGTTTGGTTTTTATTTAATGTCTGTGTCTTAGTGATTACATGAGTGTATGTGTTTGGTTTTTATTTAATGTCTTAGTGATTACATGAGTGTATGTGTTTGGTTTTTATTTAATGTCTTAGTGATTACATGAGTGTATGTGTTTGGTTTTTATTTAATGTCTTAGTGATTACATGAGTGTATGTGTTTGGTTTTTATTTAATGTCTGTGTCTTAGTGATTACATGAGTGTATGTGTTTGGTTTTTATTTAATGTCTTAGTGATTACATGAGTGTATGTGTTTGGTTTTTATTTAATGTCTTAGTGATTACATGAGTGTATGTGTTTGGTTTTTATTTAATGTCTTAGTGATTACATGAGTGTATGTGTTTGGTTTTTATTTAATGTCTTAGTGATTACATGAGTGTATGTGTTTGGTTTTTATTTAATGTCTAAGTGATTACATGAGTGTATGTGTTTGGTTTTTATTTAATGTCTTAGTGATTACATGAGTGTATGTGTTTGGTATTGCCAAGATTCCCCCAAATTTTTGTTGATCAAATTTGAGTATCCAGTAATTTTCTATCAGCCTGTATCAACAGATAAATTGTTCTCCATTACAGAACACCATTTTGGGGGGACGTGCACCCATCCAACACCCCTTGGGATCTTAAAACACATTTTGGAAACCCCACCACCACACACACACACAGACTGTCTGGGAATACGGGATGCATGTGAACTATCTGACAATTAGTAATATAATTATAAGCAATTAGTAATATCATGATAAGCAATTAGTAATATCATGATAAGCAATTAGTAATATCATGATAAGCAATTTAAATAAATATACCTGTAAATCCATGTCCATTTAGTTTCACTTTGTAAAATCCATTTGAAACAGCAATATTTATTAATTACAAAGGTCCTCATGAAGTGATATGAATGATGATACAAACTGTACCAATTCAGCATGCAAGGTTTGACCATGTAACCACCATGACAATCAGTGATTATTACCTTCTAGTTTCCCAATGTAATATAAATGTCAATATTTATTGAACCTCTAGCTTTCTACTGTTACGACTTCCATCTAAAAAGTGCGTCTATTTCTGTTGACATAGCAACAAGTTTATAATTGTTCATATCTGTCTGTATTGATTATGTTGTTGGTAACTGCATGCAAATTCATCTGCAACACACCATAATATAAAGCCAAGGTGATTGAATGTGACAATTAGAATCTACCTTAAAAACTCCCTTCCTAATGAATTTATTTACCTGACCTAAAAGCCTCTCCAAAGTTGAGATAAGCACACTTCTTACTCAATATAAAGCACATCACTTCATATAAAATCAGAGTTTAATAAAACCTGCAAATTAACAAAGGTAACACCTGCTAATTCTATCCAAGAATTCCACAGGTAACTATGTTAACAAGTGTACACCATGCGTATAACTGGCAAAATTGTTTTTGATATAATTTATACTGTCCACAAATTTCAAGGTTACTTTACATGTAGGTGTATTACTTCACATGTAGGTGTATTACTTCACATGTAGGTGTATTACTTTACATGTAGGTGTATTACTTCACATGTAGGTGTATTACTTCACATGTATGTGTTTTACTTTGCATGTATGTGTAGTCACTTGTCAAGGATCAACCAGGTAATGTAAATCAGACAGAATAATCTCTGTTTAAATAAACAGTCATCATCTGACTTGTTTTAATAATTAATCATCTGACTTGTTCTAATAATTATTCATCATTTGACTTGTTTTAATAATTAGTCGTGTTTTAATAACTAGTCTTTGTCTGACTTGTATTTATAGTCATCATCTGACTTGTTTGAATAATTAGTCATCATCCTAATTCTTTAATAATTGCTAATCATCTGGCTTGTTTTAATAATTAGTCATCATCTGACTTGTTTTATTAATTGGTCATCATCTGACTTGTTTTAATAGTCATCATCTGACTTGTTTTAATAATTAGTCTCCATCTGACTTGTTTTAATAATTGGTCATCATCTGACTTGTTTTATTAATTGGTCATCATCTGACTTGTTTTAATAGTCATCATCTGACTTGTTTTAATAATTAGTCTCCATCTGACTTGTTTTAATAATTGGTCATCATCTGACTTGTTTTAATAATTGGTCATCATCTGACTTGTTTTAATAATTGGTCATCATCTGACTTGTTTTAATAATTGGTCACCATCTGACTTGTTTTAATAATTGGTCATCATCTAACTTGTTTTAATAATTGGTCATTATCTGACGGCTTAATAATTGGTCATCATCTGACTTGTTTCAATAACTGGTCATCATCTGACTTGTTTTAATAATTAGTCATCATCCAATTTGTTTTAATAATTAGTCATCATCTGACTTGGTTTAATGATTAGTCATCATCTGACTTGTTTTATAGTCATCATCTGACTTGTTTTATTAATTGGTCATCATCTGACTTGTTTTAATAATTACTCATCATCTGACTTGTTTTAATAATTGGTCGTAATCTGACTTGTTTTAATAATTGGTCATCATCTAACTTGTTTTAATAATTGGTCATCATATTACTTGTTTTAATAATTAGTCATCATCTGACTTGTTTGAATAATTAGTCATCATCTGACTTGTTTTAGTAATTGCTCATCATCTGGCTTGTTTTAATAATTAGTCATCATATGACTTGTTTTAATAATTAGTCATTATCCAACTTGTTTTATTAATTGGTCGTCATCTGACTTGTTTTAATAATTGGTTATCATCTGACTTGTTTTAATAATTAATCATCATCTGATTTGTTTTAATAATTAGTCATCATCTGACACATGCTGGTCATCTTGTCAGTTTATTTACAGTTTACACATGCTGGCCATCTAGTCAGTTTATTTACACTGTTTTACATATGCTGGTCATCTTGTCAGTTTATTTACAGTGTTCCACATGCTGGTCATCTTGACAGTATATTTACACTGTTTTACATATGCTGGTCATCTTGTCAGTTTATTTACAGTGTTACACATGCTGGTCATCTTGACAGTATATTCACACTGTTTTACATATGCTGGTCATCTAGTCAGTTAATTTACACTGTTTTACATATGCTGGTCATCTAGTCAATGTATTTACACTGTTTTACATATGCTGGTCATCTGGTCAGTTTATTTACACTGTTTTACATATGCTGGTCATTTTGCCAGTTGATTTAACAGTGTTATACATGCTGGTCATTTTGTAAGTGTTTTTTCACTGTGTTACACGGGACCCCGAGTGGCTAAGTGATCTAAAGCGCTGTCCATTATGGATCACTGCCATCTCACCTCTGTCTGCGTGGGTTCGAGTCTCGGATTTGGCCAATGTGGGTATGTAAGAAAGCTTGCCAGCAGCTTCTTGTGTATTGGTGGTTTCTTCCGGGTTCTTCCTCCACCATTAATAATGGCTGCCATGCATAGCCTATCTTTTGCTGAAAAAATGGTGTTAAACCATAAAATAAAAAAATAAAAACTGTGTTACACATGTTTGTCATCTTGTCAGTTTATTTACACATTGGTATACATGCTGGTCATCTTGTAATTTATTTACAGTGTTACATATGCTGGGAGGGGCCCTGAGTGGCCAAGTGGTCTAAAGCACTCTCCATAAGGATCACTGCCATCTCACCTCTGTCTGCGTGGGTTCGAGTCTAAGATTCGGCTAATGTAGTTATGTGAGAAAGCTTGCCAGTAGCTTCTCGTGGGTCGGTGGTTCTTTCCAGGGGTTTTCCCGGGTTCATCCTCCACCAATAATACTGGCCGCCATGTATAGCTAATCGCGTGCTGAAAAAATTGGCGTTAAACCCTACAACAATAACAACACATGCTGGTCATCTTGTCAGTTTGTTTACAACGTTTTACACATGCTGGTCATCTTGTCAGTTTATTTACATTGCAATACACAAATGACCATCATATCATTTTTTTACATTGCAATACACAAATAGCCATCAAATCAATTCATTTACATTGTGATACAAGTGTATATGGAAATCATCCACACATTTTAATATTCTAGCTTGTCCGACTGACTGGAGTAGTTACAAGAAGCTTAAAGAACAGTGCTTTAATGTGATTTTCACTGGGTTTGTTTACCTTCAGCATAAAGTATTGTTTGTGACATTGAACACAATGATTTAAATACTACTGGTTGTCAAATTTATTTACCTACCTGAAGGCTTGACAGAGGTATTGTACAAGCAAAGTCTTAAACATTATCAAAAATTATATTCCTATTCAAAAACATGATTTAGCCATTTTAAGAACCCTTCTATCATTACAGTTGATATATATCCATTTTAGCAACCCTTTCTCTTGTATATTCAGTTTTCCACTGTTGACATATAATATCATATTTATTTTTTTGTAAAAAATTAGGGTAATAGATTATAGTACCATTCCACAATGATTTAATTAGTCTTTGTGAAAGTCTCTGATTAAACCTGTAATCTGAGATTCCTATTGTTATAAATCTTGAATTCTGACTCAGTCTGGTTCAATGGAATTTAATTGATTTTTAACATCAGCATTAAAGTCCAAAGTTGATTTCATGCTAGTTACACAGTCTATAATCTTTGTACATGTACATTCAGCCGACCAGTTGATCCCTTGTTATCCACACTGGGAAAATGCTCCTTGAAACCAATTCTAATTTCATGTTTAAAAATCTGCCAATGAATGGATTTTTTTAATCATGAAGACGTACTTCTCTGAAATCAACTGGATCAAAGAAGGAAGAAAATGACGGTTTGCCAAAAGCATGAACAACGCTTTGTATATGTTCATGTTTTAAACTGTAATAAAGTTAAAAATACAATGCTGTCATAGATTTTCTAAATCAAAATTTTCACCAATAATTTGAAAAGCACTAGTTCAATTAACAGGTATGATTTAAATCAAAGCTAATGCAGGTATCCTCTAATTTAAGCGTATCAAGAAACCATGAATGCTATTTCCATTGAATGGGTTTTAACATTGGATGGGATGGGATTTAACATTGGATGGGATTTAACATTGGATATGGGATTTAACATTGGATGTGATTTAACATTGGATGGGATGGGATTTAACATTGGATGTGATTTAACATTGGATGTGATTTAACATTGGATGGGATGGAATTTAACATTGGATGGGATGGGATTTAACATTGGATGGGATTTAACATTGGATGGGATTTAACACTGGATATGGGATTTAACATTGGATGGGATTTAACATTGGATGGGATTTAACATTGGATGGGATTTAACATTGGATGGAATTTAACATTGGATGGGATTTAACATTGGATGGGATTTAACTTAAAACTATTGGCATACAGTGCCAAACAATTTTTGCTGGCTTTGATAGGAATCAAACCAGCAATCTATGGATTCCAAATCCAAAACTCAACCATATCAGCTACCTCATTTCCCCATTAAATACTGATTTCTTAAAAACCATGCAAGAGTTTGATGACTACCCCCACCCCCTTGCTTCCAACAGTTCAATGGCAGGCACCTTTAAAGAAGCATTATAGCACACAGTCAAATTCCTTAAAGAACTCCATAACATCTTACGCACACAACAAATTTCAAACTGGTCCAAATCACACTCACATTGGAAGAACGCATACAACACATTTCAATTTTGACCAAACATCATTTTAACTGGTCCAAATCACACTCACATTGGAAGAATGCACACAACACATTTCAATTTTGACCAAACATCATTTAAACTGCTCCAAATCACACTCACATTGGAAGAATGCACACAACACATTTCAATTTTGACCAACATCATTTAAACTGGTCCAAATCACACTCACATTGGAAGAATGCACACAACACATTTCAATTTTGACCAAACATCATTTTAACTGGTCCAAATCACACTCACATTGGAAGAATGCACACAACACATTTCAATTTTGACCAAACATCATTTAAACTGCTCCAAATCACACTCACATTGGAAGAATGCACACAACACATTTCAATTTTGACCAAACATCATTTAAACTGCTCCAAATCACACTCACATTGGAAGAATGCACACAACACATTTCAATTTTGACCAAACATCATTTTAACTGGTCCAAATCACACTCACACTAGAAAAATGGCAAGTCCAAAATCACATTCACATTGGAAGAATGGCAAGAATGGCAAGTCCATTTTTTTTCTGCCTCAATTGCCCTCCTCCTAGTTGAAGAAAAAACAAACAAGCAATTACCTAACCTCCTGTAATAAGGAAATTCAGTAAGCTAATTTCTTTCTTTCTTTGGAGCAATTACATAACCTCATGTAATAAGGAAATTCAGTAAGCTAATTTCTTTCTTTGTTTGGAGCAATTACATAACCTCATGTAATAAGGAAATTCAGTAAGCTAATTTCTATCTTTGTTTGGAGCAATTACCTAACCTCATGTAATAAGGAAATTCAGTAAGCTAATTTCTTTCTTTGTTTGGAGCAATTACATAACCTCCTGTAATAAGGAAATTCAGTAAGCTAATTTCTTTCTTTGTTTGGAGCAATTACCTAACCTCATGTAATAAGGAAATTCAGTAAGCTAATTTCTTTCTTTGTTTGGAGCAATTACCTAACCTCATGTAATAAGGAAATTCAGTAAGCTAATTTCTTTCTTTGTTTGGAGCAATTACATAACCTCCTGTAATAAGGAAATTCAGTAAGCTAATTTCTTTCTTTGTTTGGAGCAATTACTAAACATCCTGTATTAAGGAAATTCAGTAAGTTGCAAACTAATTATTCCTAGAGATTTCAATTTTTACTAGGACACTCCTTACATGCTATACTTAATTCAGATCAGCATTGTAAATGATATCCTGTGGAATAAACCCTGCAATTATGCATGCTATAGTTCATTCAGATCAGCATTGTAAATGATATCCTGTGGAATAAACCCTGCAATCATGCATGCTATACTTCATTCAGATCAGCATTGTAAATGATATCCTGGGGCCCATGGAACAAGTTGTCTAAACTGATCATCTATGCCATCTCACCTGTCTGGTTGAGTTCAAATTTCTGGCTCAGCCAATGTGAGTATGTGAGAAAGCTGACTGTGGGTCAGTGGTTCTTACCAGGATTTTACTGTGCTCTTCCTCAGTCAATTATAATGGCCACCATTTATAGCCTATTGTCTGCTGAAACATGGCATGAAACCTCAAACAATAACAACAAATGGTATCCACATCTGTAGCTCAGAGAATTATAATGTGTCTCAAAATGTGGCTAAAATAGCCCTATACCAAATTCATTTGTGTACTCATGGTTCCAATCCCTATATGTACTGACATCTTGAGCAACATACCTTTCATTCCAATCCCTATATGTATTGACATCTTGAGCAACATATCTTTCATTCCAATCCCTATATGTATTGACATCTTGAGCAACATACCTTTCATTCCAATCCCTATATGTATTGACATCTTGAGCAACATACCTTTCATTTGACACATGGTGAGATAGAGTTGCTATATACATGTAATCAACCATGAAAGTGCTTGAGTTTTTTTTCAGGACTGAGTAGTTTAGGGAACCATAACATAACCTAAAAACAAATCCTGTGTAAGCATTAGACAAATAATATCATAAACAGACATTAGCATAATTTAAAACAGTTAATTGACAATTAGATAATGCAAATCATCATCATCATCAATACAGTAACTGAAGAGGTTGTTGGGGCTCCACAACTTCTTTTACAACCAATTCTTTCCATCTTTCCCTGTTCTTTACTGCCCTTTAGCAATCTCCAAAGCTCATGCCTGTCCAGTTCTTAATGTTGCCTTTCAACCTCTATTTATGCCTGACTCTTCTTCTGTACCAATTCACTGTGCCTTGCAAAACTGCTTTTCACAGTCCAGATGATGTTGAGAGATGACCATACCACTTCAGTATGCATTTTGTCAAAAGTCTGATGGCTTGTTGGTTCCTGCTGTGGACCTCTTTGTTGGTTACATGGTTAGATGGTGTATGTTTATCTCTGGAATGCATCAAGTCTTCAAAATCCTCTTTTCATTTTGAAAAATGGTCTCTTAAAAAACACCAGGACCAACATATGGATTACATCAAACAGACACTTTATTTGAACATCAAACATACACTTTATTTGAACATCAAACAGACACTTTATTTCAATATCAAACAGACACTTTATTTGAACATCAAACAGACACTTTATTTCAACATCAAACAGACACTTTATTTCAACATCAAACAGACACTTTATTTCAACATGCATCAAAGGAGCTGTGTTTCTGTATGTTGAAATCCTTTGTGTGCAAAATGAATTAAGTAGTTTCATACCGATTTTGAGATGCTGTCATGAAAATTAACAGATTTTCTTAGCTGAATGGATGTTAGATGAGTCCCTGTTTATTATGGAACAAATAATGTTTCCTGGGAATTTTTCCAACATTGATGCATTAATACAAATGTGTGGAGCATCCAATATTATGCAGAATCATAAGTCCTGTAACTCAATCATAATTCTTGAAAAGGTTTTGAATTCTTTAAACATTTTAAGTATGAGAATGGCTTATTGGTCTGATTAACCATTTATCTATCTTCTACTTTCTTGACTGAATAGGGAATGGTCAACTGATTAACCATTTATCTATCTTCTACTTTCTTGACTGAATAAGGAATGGTTAACTAATTAACCATTTGTCTATCTTCTACTTTCTTGACTGAATAGGGAATGGTCAACTAATTAACCATTTGTCTATCTTCTACTTTCTTGAATGAATAGGGAATGGTCAACTGATTAACCATTTATCTATCTTCTACTTTCTTGAATGAATAGGGAATGGTCAACTGATTAACCATTTATCTATCTTCTACTTTCTTGACTGAATAGGGAATGGTCAACTGATTAACCATTTATCTATCTTCTACTTTCTTGACTGAATAGGGAATGGTCAACTGATTAACCATTTATCTATCTTCTACTTTCTTGACTGAATAGGGAATGGTCAACTGATTAACCATTTATCTATCTTCTACTTTCTTGACTGAATAGGGAATGGTCAACTAATTAACCATTTATCTATCTTCTACTTTCTTGACTGAATAGGGAATGGTCAACTAATTAACCATTTGTCTATCTTCTACTTTCTTGAATGAATAGGGAATGGTCAACTGATTAACCATTTATCTATCTTCTACTTTCTTGAATAAATAGGGAATGATCAACTGATTAACCATTTATCTATCTTCTACTTTCTTGACTGAATAAGGAATGGTCAACTAATTAACCATTTATCTATTTTCTACTTTCTTGAATAAATAGGGAATGATCAACTGATTAACCATTTATCTATCTTCTACTTTCTTGACTGAATAGGGAATGGTCAACTGATTAACCATTTATCTATCTTCTACTTTCTTGACTGAATAGGGAATGGTCAACTGATTAACCATTTATCTATCTTCTACTTTCTTGACTGAATAGGGAATGGTCAACTGATTAACCATTTATCTATCTTCTACTTTCTTGAATGAATAGGGAATGGTCAACTGATTAACCATTTATCTATCTTCTACTTTCTTGACTGAATAGGGAATGGTCAACTGATTAACCATTTATCTATCTTCTACTTTCTTGACTGAATAGGGAATGGTCAACTAATTAACCATTTATCTATCTTCTACTTTCTTGACTGAATAGGGAATGGTCAACTGATTAACCATTTATCTATCTTCTACTTTCTTGAATGAATAGGGAATGGTCAACTGATTAACCATTTATCTATCTTCTACTTTCTTGACTGAATAGGGAATGGTCAACTGATTAACCATTTATCTATCTTCTACTTTCTTGACTGAATAGGGAATGGTCAACTGATTAACCATTTATCTATTTTCTACTTTCTTGACTGAATAGCGAACCATCAACTGATTAACCATACATCTATCTTCTACTTTCTCGAATAAATATGGAACAGTCAACTAATTAACCATATAACTATCTTTTACTTTCTTGAACCAAATAAGGAATGTTCAACTGATTAACCATACATCTATCTTCTACTTTTCTGAATGAACAGGGAACAGTCAACTGATTCACCATACATCTATCTTCTACTTTCTTGACTGAATAAGGAATAGTGAACTGAATCACCATACATCTATCTTCTACTTTCTTGATCAAATAGGGAATGGTCAACTGATTAAAATTACAGCATATTGCAGCACATAGAAAACAATGTGACTAAGAAAAAAGAAAAATATATGCACTTATCTTAAAACAGCATTTATAAAACAGCTATACAATTTTGTTGGCATTAATTTTATAGAATAGCTATACAATTTTGTTGGCATTAATTTTATAGAATAGCTATACAATTTTGTTGGCATTAATGTTATAGAATAGCTAAACAATTTTGTTGGCATTAATTTTATAGAATAGCTATACAATTTTGTTGGCATTAATTTTATAGAATAGCTATACAATTTTGTTGGCATTAATTTTATAGAATAGCTATACAATTTTGTTGGCATTAATTTTATAGAATAGCTATACAATTTTGTAGGCATTAATTTTATAAAATAGCTATACAATTTTGTAGGCATTAATTTTATAGCTATACAATTTTGTAGGCATTAATTTTATAAAATAGCTATACAATTTTGTTGGCATTAATTTTATAGCTATACAATTTTGTAGGCATTAATATTATAAAATAGCTATACAATTTTATTGGCATTAATTTTATAGCTATACAATTTTGTAGGCATTAATTTTATAAAATAGCTATACAATTTTGTAGGCATTAATTTTATAAAGTAGCTATACAATTTTGTTGGCATTAATTTTATAGCTATACAATTTTGTAGGCATTAATTTTATAAAATAGCTATACAATTTTGTTGGCATTAATTTTATAGCTATACAATTTTGTTGGCATTAATTTTATAAAATAGCTATACAATTTTGTTGGCATTAATTTTATAGCTATACAATTTTGTAGGCATTAATATTATAAAATAGCTATACAATTTTATTGGCATTAATTTTATAGCTATACAATTTTGTAGGCATTAATTTTATAAAATAGCTATACAATTTTGTAGGCATTAATTTTATAAAATAGCTATACAATTTTGTTGGCATTAATTTTATAGCTATACAATTTTGTAGGCATTAATTTTATAAAATAGCTATACAATTTTGTTGGCATTAATTTCATAAAATAGCTATACAATTTTGTAGGCATTAATTTTATAAAATAGCTATACAATTCTGTTGGCATTATTTTATAGAATAGCTATACAATTTTGTAGGCATTAATTTTATAAAATAGCTATACAATTTTGTTGGCATTAATTTTATAGCTATACAATTTTGTAGGCATTAATTTTATAAAATAGTTATACAATTTTGTAGGCATTAATTTTATAGCTATACAATTTTGTAGGCATTAATTTTATAGAATAGCTATACAATTTTGTTGGCATTAATTTTATAGAATAGTTATACAATTTTGTAGGCATTAATTTTACAAAATAGCTATACAATTTTGTAGGCATTAATTTTATAGCTATACAATTTTTTTGGCATTAATTTTATAAAATAGCTATACAATTTTGTTGGCATTATTTTATAGAATAGCTATACAATTTTGTAGGCATTAATTTTATAAAATAGCTATACAATTTTGTTGGCATTAATTTTATAGCTATACAATTTTGTAGGCATTAATTTTATAAAATAGCTATACAATTTCGTAGGCATTAATTTTATAGCTATACAATTTTGTAGGCATTAATTTTATAAAATAGCTATACAATTTTGTAGGCATTAATTTTATAGAATAGCTATACAATTTTGTAGGCATTAATTTTATAGAATAGCTATACAATTTTGTAGGCATTAATTTTATAAAATAGCTATACAATTTTGTAGGCATTAATTTTATAGCTATACAATTTTTTTGGCATTAATTTTATAAAATAGCTATACAATTTTGTTGGCATTAATTTTATAGAATAGCTATACAATTTTGTAGGCATTAATTTGATAAAATAGCTATACAATTTTGTTGGCATTAATTTTATAGCTATACAATTTTGTTGGCATTAATTTTATAAAATAGCTATACAATTTTGTAGGCATTAATTTTATAGCTATACAATTTTTTAGGCATTAATTTTATAAAATAGCTATACAATTTTGTAGGCATTAATTTTATAGAATAGCTATACAATTTTGTTGGCATTAATTTTATAGAATAGCTATACAATTTTGTAGGCATTAATTTTATAAAATAGCTATACAATTTTGTAGGCATTAATTTTATAGCTATACAATTTTGTAGGCATTAATTTGAAACAGGGTATTGGTTACATTACCTAAAAGATTTCGGAAGATAAATACAGAATTACTGAAATCAATTCTATAAAATTTAATATTCAAGTTCTGATTACTTAAATTGTCAGGTATCTCATCAAAAGGCCTTGTGTAATCAATAATGCCTTCCAGCAATATAATCCATGCTAAAAATAGAGTGTAAATGACATGTACATCAGCGGTGTTTTCTTATTACCATGGGCGACATCAGATAACAATATCACTCTCTGAATGAGGAGCTCACCTGCATGCAAAGCAAATATTTATCATTGCACTTCAACAAGTCAAGAAGACAAATTTACATAGGGGTGCAGTAATCAAGTAGCCAAAAGTTACGATTTATACTTCCTTATAAGTTGAGTCAAACTGCAAAACAACACCAACTCTGATCTACTATTGCATGATGTACTGGCAGATCAGGGTCCACGCTGCTTAATTTACTGATTAACAAACTTTACAGACTCAGATCTACTGCTGCAATATCGCATACCAATCTGGCTCTGTCTAGTTTGCAGTTAGACTCGACCTATTAGCAAGCATATGCAGTACACAATGTACACACTAAAAAGGATTCTACCCTGTGTACACATCATATGTAACCTTGTTAATGTATTCTTTGTACACACAAGTATTCTAGCTAATACACCCTGTGTACACATCATATGTAACCTTGTTAATGTATTCTTTGTACACACAAGTATTCTAGCTAATACACCCTGTGTACACATCATATGTAACCTTGTTAATGTATTCTTTGTACACACAAGTATTCTAGCTAATACACCCTGTGTACACATCATATGTAACCTAGTTAATATATTCTTTGTACACACAAGTATTCTAGCTAATACACCCTGTGTACACATCATATGTAACCTAGTTAATGTATTCTTTGTACACACAAGTATTCTAGCTAATACACCCTGTGTACACATCATATGTAACCTTGTTAATATATTCTTTGTACACACAAGTATTCTAGCTAATACACCCTGTGTACACATATGTAACCTAGTTAATATATTCTTTGTACACACAAGTATTCTAGCTAATACACCCTGTGTACACATCACACGTAACCTAGTTAATATATTCTTTGTACACAAGTATCCCAGCTAATACACCCTGTGTACACATCATATGTAACCTAACTTAAATGTCCTGGATACACACCACACGTAACCTAGTTAATATATTCTTTGTACACAAGTATCCCAGCTAATACACCCTGTGTACACATCATATGTAACCTAACTTAAATGTCCTGGATACACATCACAAGTAACCTAGTTAATATATTCTTTGTACACAAGTATCCTAACTAATACACCCTGTGTACACATCATATGTAACCTAACTAGTATGTTCTGCATACACACAAGTAACCTAGCTAATATATTCTTTGTACACATGTATCCTAGCTAATACATTATGTGTACACATCATATGTAACCCTGTGTACACATCATATGTAACCTAACTTAAATGTCCTGGATACACACCACAAGTAACCTAGTTAATATATTCTTTGTACACAAGTATCCTAGCTAATACACCCTGTGTACACATCATATGTAACCTAACTTAAATGTCCTGGATACACACCACAAGTAACGTAGCTAATATATTCTTTGTACACAAGCTAATACACCCAGTGTAACCTAGCCAACATGTCCTGCATACACACAAGTAACCTAGGTAATATATTCTTTGTACACACAAGTATCCTAGCTAATACAAACTGTGTATGAATCATATGCAACATAGCTAATATGCCTTGCATACACACAAGAACTAGCTAATACACACTGTGTACACATCATATGTAACCTATGTCACTGATGTGTAAAGTATTTATAAGCAGTTGTTTGTGAAATGTCTGATACTCAGGTGAACAAGTTTTACCACCATGTCAAAAATGTACTTACAAGTCAAGTACACCACAAAAAAAAAGAAAAAAAAAGAGTCCATCAAAGATATGTGATAGTACATACAGTATCCTACATTTTTAATATAAACTCTTAAGTAATTAATATCAGTTACCATATCTCCAACATTATTGATTGGATACTTTACAAATACTGAAATAAATATCTTTTTATTTCTTACTCAACTTAATTCAAAATTTGAGTTCAGATGCACAAAATTATTTATACCGGGTGAGTTGATGATGTAATATTTTCTTCAGGCAAGTTCAAGGACATTTAAAATTTTCTATGACATCTTACTGTCATCTTGTCAGTCCTTATCTACATGTACTGTTTGATGACGATGAATAAGAGGAAAACTGATAGCTAATAAATTTATACCACATAAATTATGTATCCGGGAAAAAAAAACCAAAAAAAATCCCTGAATATTAAATCCTGACCTATTATAAATTTTCATCATGTTAGCAACAACATTATTTAAAACAACATATTTAGTCATATCATTTACTGGTGACAAATATGTGTATGAAATTAGTTTCCTTGCAAAGTATGGTGTTGAATGACACATGAACAGTACTGATGAGAAGGGGCAAATTTCTAACAAGAAATCATTAGTTAAGACCCGAGAACCATTAATTAAATTTATGGAGAACAGGCATGTATCAATCACCATACTGCCATGTTCGGAATATCCTTTTGAGGGGAGAATGTCATTATTAATTAAGCATTTGTTTAGACAGCAGCCAGATGGACTATTAGGGACATGCTAAACTTTATTTTCATGGTAAAGCTGTCACAATTAAAAAATCACAGAAACTCTGTAACTATCAAACTACCAGATCAAGCTGACACTGACTTTGGCACCTCTGAGAAAGGCGGCAGAGATATTTGACTCTGATTGGTTATGCTAATTCAAGGGCATGTTTCAGACACAAAATGTCCAAGGTTTTAATATCGCCACATCAAAAATTTTAATCAGTCTATGCTTTTCTGCAAGAGAAACCCCGCGTAGGCTCTGAAAGATTTGCAATTCCCTTGTAAAAACTGTTGTCAAAAGGAGACTGTTGTTGAAGGAATCCAACGAACTAATCTGGGAGAATGTTGAAAGCAAAGGTAGTGTGATAATTCCATGTAATTTGTTGATGCCATATATAATGCTTTGCTGAAGTTACTTATATTCGCATGAATTTATTCTATTACATTCGTATAATAATTTGCTTTATGTAGTATAACGTTATTGAGTTTATGCATATTAAGTCATACATTAAGATTTACTCAAGTGTAATAATTGTTTGAATTTGTCATCTTGTTTGCATAAAAATTAGGTTCTAAGAATTTAATGCATTACATTACTTAATATGATTATGAAAATCCATCCGAATTTACAAGATTTCATGTATGTATAAGAGGGAGTGTGTAATGACTGAAATGACGTAATAACTAATGTATCTCATTTATTCGCTGTGTAACTTGAGGCTGGCTCAGAACCGCTAGGCCTCTTGTGATGTGTGTTAATGAGTGATGTTAATGCGTGATGAATTGCCCATTTGACTAAGTAGGGTCATTACAGGATATGTGGAGTTGATTGATAGCCTTAGCATCTGTTTAGCACCGATAGAAAGATCTGATAACGATCAGGGGATAATGCAAAATACCCTGTATCATAAATAACATGAAATTTAGGTTGTCTCTATTTATAGTTATTTAAAAGGGAGAAAATAGCTCCTGAGATGTATAATCTTGTGATGCAATCCTGTGGCGTATCAATTCTAAGATATATACTGAGAAGTATAGAGAGAAGTGTAGTGGAACATACAATCCTGTGATGTAATCCTGCGACATATCAATTCTGAGACATATTCTGAGAATATCCTGATATCCAGGCATCTGAACAGCTACAGTGGAAGTAGAAGGAACCGAAGAACAGGTTATGCAATCATACAAGACACTGACTTCAATTGTTCACTCGATCCTATGATGAACTAAATCTATCAGTAAACAGATCAGCTATTTTATTTAAATCCAATTGTGCTTTCCTTTGTAATTCACAGTTTTGTTTCTAAAATCAGAGTATATTCCTGATGTAATGACTTCTCACAGCTGTTTTATTAAATTGATTAAATTGTTTGTTTACCTGTAGAGGGGCTTGTGTTTGTTTGTTCTCTATATATCTGCTCAGATCTCTATTTCACCTGAAAGTTTCACCACTTATATTTATATTTACTCGAACTGGGCAAGCACATCGATGGGGGGGGGGTCAACCTCTGGGTAACAAAAACCAAATTAAGTGTGACACCTGATCGGTAAAACCCTCATCCCCTACAACTGGCTATACAGTGCCAAGTAATAATTAGCAAAATTGATGAAGGCTGAAATGATAAAACTTTATAAACTTTTGTCTCCCAAACAATTTTGTAATTTGCAGTAGTACAGGTACATAGAACCATCATAACTTTTGTAACCCAAACAATTTTGTAACTTTTGTAACCTAAACAATTTTGTAATTTGTCGTAGTACAGGTAGATAGAACCATCATAACTTTTGTAACCTAAACAATTTTGTAATTTGTCGTAGTACAGGTACATAGAACCATCATAACTTGCTAGACGTTTCTGACTTGCTACTTTATGCATTATAACAACAAAAAATAAAAAAATAAAAACCATTCAAAGCAATGATTTATTGACTTAACATAAATTGTAATATTTATAGTCATTGTAATTTTTCTTATCTGATCACATCAATCATTATACATCAACTACTCAAACTTTTCACTGATCAAGACTAATGGAATTTTCTGTGAACCAACAATATGTTTTAATTTTATTAACAATATGTTTTAATTTTATTAACAATATGTTTTAATTTTATTAACAATATGTTTTAATTTTATTAACAATATGTTTTAATTTTATTAACATTTATCCAGATAATCAGTTTTGTGTAGCATTTGATAAACAAGCACAAAAGCGCTAAATCCTTGAAAACCTCAATCAGAATATATTCACAAGAAGTTTTATTTCTGACGTAATTATTATGAAAAAACTTCTTGCAAAATTCTGTCAATGTAATACATACCATTATCATATAACTTTACATATAAATTATATATATACATGTATATACATATAGTGTGTGCAGTTAAAAAAAAAATGTTAACATATGACTTGTTTGCAAATATAATTAGTCCAAATAAATCCATGAAATTCTTTAATAGTAGTCTCTTTACGGATTCATTTTTGTTTACTGTTTATCTGATACCATTTGTATTGGATTAACATACAAATGGGACTGTAGTTCTGGGTTAACTGCTATCCACATTTCTGGGGAAAAAAAGAGCTGTTCGACCAGGCATTCAAGTAGTGTTAGACACCACTTCAGCTTCAAGATCATTGATCAGTTTTAGTACATAGCAATTTCATTAAGATTGAAATTTTAAGAGTATTGAAAATTCCATTAATAATTTAGAAATCAAATACCATAGGGTATTTTAGTTTCAAGAGAACTACAGATTACCCAGTTGATAAAATGTTGCAATAGACTGATTGCTGACCGAATCCATCCTCCAGCACTCAATTCTTGGTTAAACAACAGATTGATCATGTCTGACATGTAAATGATTTTCTTCATTCGAATTTGGATGATGTTATAGACAGGTAAATTAAATGCTAGACACAGACACTAGACATTGATGCTAACAACAAAGTTGTTGGACATTAATTGGACAAAATACTATACATTTAAAACATTCCACTGGGAAATTTATGTATATTTAGTTAGAAAATGGAAGTTGTGACTTGAAATGTGTCACTATGACATCAATGCACTTGCCAAGAAAATATAAACAAAGGGAATACTTTAAAAAAGTCAGTCACTTTAATTTTTAATTTGAAATAATGGAAATCTAATCTGACCTAGCTATTCAAACATTTAAGCCTCATCTCAGTAGTGTTCCAATTTGTAATGGTGCAAAAAAATTGGAAGAGAGTAAATTTTGTTGGGGTCAGTGTGATCTATAAACATTCAGTCTGATGTCTTGGCTAGGAGCACCATAACTTTGTAACTTTTGGAACATGAGTCAACTGCTTAACAGTTAGAGCCAGACAAAGGTGTAATGACCATGCAAATTCATGGCAGTAAAGTGATAAGACAAACCAGATGGAACTGATAAGAATTTCCACAAGCAGCTAAAGCTAGACAAGGGGGTCTGTGTTCTCAGATTGAAAGCTGGCTTTTAAATAGTTCCCCTTGTAAAATAATTCAGCACATGTTTTTCTGCCAATGGAAAAGTTTTGACTGCAGGAAATAGTAAGTGTTTCTCATTATTTTGTCCTACGGGGTATGCTACAGAGAGTGAGTGACACAGAAGGAATGATATTTGACTTCATACAGAGATGAAAATCTTGAATAAAGCAAAAAGAATAGTCTCAATTACATAAAGTGTTCATTGATGTAAATTCGCAATTAGTTGTTAATTTCATTGTTTCAAATTCATACTTCAATTTTTCCTCGTGTTCAGAAATAATTATGTTCATTCATGTGTTGTAAGAATACCATATAATATTTTGTTATATGAATGAGTTTACATTCAGCTGTTTGTATGTAAAAGAAATCAGGCAATAACATTTCATGCATTTCTCCACATGTAAATTGTGTGAATATGTAGATTATCTGTCTTAAATGATTTGTATCATTTATGCTGAGGATTGATTTTCCTATGTCTGGAAATATGTGCCAATGAATCGCTAATTAGCAAAGTAATGTAGTTAGGACAAGGAGTGAAATCCATTAACCCATTGTATCCTGCTTACCAATTTCAACTGCATTGCTTGATTCATGAGAAGCAATTCTAAACACATTGTGGTACAACAGAGCAGCAGAAGCATAAACTGTGATGACCTTCCCGCTGTTTACTAAAAATGCTGTAACATTGTTATTTCTCTTTTAAAGTATATAAAACTATATATCTCCGAAAAGGTAATAAAATTTGCAACACAGTGAGGTATGTTTTATTATCATTTATCAATGAACATGCTCACAATTGTATTATGAAATATGACTTGAAAGAAAGAAGAAAAAAAGAATAAATTAAAAAACTTACCATGATGTTGAGTGAATCTTTTGTTCATAAAGATGAATGAAATGCTCTAAATAGTATGGGAATTAAAAAAAAAAGATAATTCTATTTCTAGTATGTTGGTTTCAGTAAGGTAATTAATCGGTACAATTTTTTTCTCCAGATTTTGAAGTCCACATCATCACTATGTCAGTAAAAACAATATTCTATCAATTTAAATCATGGCTGCAATCGAGGTGAAAAATCATCCAAGACCCATTTCTTTTGAAAGCCGTAAAAGTCAGCTTCATTCTCCACTGAATAGTGCATAAAGCCATGCATTATATCTTTTATCAACTTGATTCAATTCTAAACCATCATTTAAGTCAATATTATCATAGGAATCATCCAAATCGTCAACTTCAATGTCACTACCCTCGCTGTCAACATCCATGTTTACATCCGAGTTGTCATCCATCATTTTATCAATCGATTTTCAAGCCAACAATTTCTTTTCCCAATATGTTTTTTATATAATTATTTCACTGTGCAAGCATGCTTTAACCATTTCCTGCGTTGGTGAATAAGTACAAAAATATTTGCGATGTAGAACAATGTGTTTCTAGAGACATTAAACATATACATAGTAAAGTATGACCACACATGTATTCAGGATATAATGGGATATTATGACCGCAGGTGTATTCAGGATAGAATGAGGCATTACGACCGCAGTTGTATTCAGGATATAATGTTTCATTACGACCATACTTGTATTTAGGATATAATGAGGCATTATGACCATAGTTATATTTAGGATAGAATGAGGCATTACGACCATACTTGTATTTAAGATAGAATGAGGCATTACGACCATAGTTGTATTTAGGATATAATGCGGCATTACGACCATAGTTGTATTTAAGATAGAATGAGGCATTACGACCATACTTGTATTTAAGATAGAATGAGGCATTACGACCATACTTGTATTTAAGATAGAATGAGGCATTACGACCATAGCTGTAGTCAGGATATAATGAGGCATTACGACCATAGTTGTATTTAGGATAGAATGAGGCATTACGACCATAGTTGTATTTAGGATATAATGCGGCATTACGACCATAGTTGTATTTAAGATAGAATGAGGCATTACGACCATACTTGTATTTAAGATAGAATGAGGCATTACGACCATAGTTGTATTTAAGATAGAATGAGGCATTACGACCATAGTTGTATTTAGGATATAATGCGGCATTACGACCATAGTTGTATTTAAGATAGAATGAGGCATTACGACCATACTTGTATTTAAGATAGAATGAGGCATTACGACCATAGTTGTATTTAAGATAGAATGAGGCATTACGACCATAGTTGTATTTAGGATATAATGCGGCATTACGACCATAGTTATATTTAAGATATAATGAGGCATTACGACCATACTTGTATTTAAGATAGAATGAGGCATTACGACCATAGTTGTATTTAGGATAGAATGAGGCATTACGACCATAGTTATATTTAGGATAGAATGAGGCATTACGACCATAGTTCTATTTAGGATATAATGCAGCATTACGACCATAGTTGTATTTAGGATAGAATGAGGCATTATGACCATAGTTGTAGTCAGGATATAATGCGGCATTACGACCATAGTTGTATTTAGGATATAATGCGGCATTACGACCATAGTTGTATTTAGGATATAATGCGGCATTACGACCATAGTTGTATTTAGGATAGAATGAGGCATTATGACCATACTTGTATTTAAGATAGAATGAGGCATTACGACCATAGTTGTATTTAGGATATAATGCGGCATTACGACCATAGTTGTATTTAGGATATAATTAGGCATTACGACCATAGTTGTATTTAGGATATAATGAGGCATTACGACCATAGATGTATTTAGGATAAAATGGTTTAACTCATGTGTAGTTAAGTGTGAATTCTCTTCAATTGAGACTTGAGTAACGTATCATGGCTGATAGGTCAGCTGGTAAATTTATGGCCACAGCGTGGCAATGATAGTATCAGAGAGGGCTAATTATCTCATGGTACTTAGTTAAGAATGCCTCTAACCAGACATCAATGTTTGATAATATGTTGTTTGTGTATTAGTGCAAATGACCATAGTGAGTTCTGTTGAGTTCGATAGATGATATCTGATGAAAAGAGTGGCAATATTTGTTAATCTCAGGAGAAGAAAAAAATAAAATTTGATAGTAATTCGGTTGTGTGTTTAGTTTTATATAAAGGAAAAGCAAGATAGCCCCATATGGACTGCATTTTGGAAAAAAAGGGCCGACTCCAACTAAGAGGTTGACAACCTATTGAAGAAGTTAGTATATATATATATATATAGAGAGAGAGAGAGAGAGAGAGAGAGAGAGAGAGAGAGAGAGAGAGAGAGAGAGAGAGATGCTAATGTACCACCAGCTGTGACTGTGACTTGTTAAAAAGGGAAGCACTAGGCGATGCACTCATGTTTGTAATCAGAATTTGATCTGTCAATTAATGCTATGATAAAATTTATTCTATCAGTAACAGAACTGCATCATTTCATAACTCAATTTCTGACAATGATTCATTTACATATAAAATTCAATTTTCTTTTTTGTTTATGTAATTGATTATTAAGTTGTTATTCTATTATATATCTCTGTTTAGTGCTCTCTTATTCTATCCCTTTAATTTCATATTTTATATTAGTTTCTTGACCAGGGCAGTAATAACAATCATCCTCTAGATAATGGTAACTATAAGTAACCCCCACCCCCCACAACACATGGAATGATTTAGAAGTTACTGAACAGAAATTTCATGACAGATTTAATGCGCATGACTGTCATGGCAACACCACATGCCTTTCTCTATAAATATTGCTCGGATCATAATATTAGTTTTCATGGCAGAAAACTAGACAATATAGGATACACTGTAGCTGACGTATACATGAGTGAAATGTTTCATCTACTAAATACATGACATATAAGTGTAACTAATTTATAGACTACAGACAGAATACAGACCTGTGCTACTTTTACAGACACATTTTGTTTCATGTTCTGTACGTGTGGCATGAACAACTCCTTCGCATTGGGAATGGCCCCATCTTGTTCCAAAAGTTGGGCCTCATGGTCAGTGATCCCCATCTGTCCATAAGCTGAATGCCTGGTCAGCTCTGAGTCACTTGAAGCTTGATTCAGAATGCTGGCTTTTACATGGTTCCCAGTTTCTGAAGCAAATATTGGTGACATGTTACATGGAAAGAAATATTACCTTTGTCTAAATCTATATATATAAAAATGAATGTTTGTTTGTTTGTTTGT
>JARLTB010000494.1:2500000-2760146 GCA_030141615.1 Unio pictorum
ACATACATGTGACAAAATATACTGATGATAACATACATGTGACAAAATATACTGATGATAACATACAGGTGACAAAATATACTGATGAAAACATACAGGTGACAAAATATACTGATGATAACATACAGGTGACAAAATATACTGATGAAAACATACAGGTGACAAAATATACTGATGAAAACATACAGGTGACAAAATATACTGATGAAAACATACAGGTGACAAAATATACTGATGATAACATACAGGTGACAAAATATACTGATGAAAACATACAGGTGACAAAATATACTGATGATAACATACAGGTGACAAAATATATTGATGAAAACATACAGGTGACAAAATATACTGATGAAAACATACAGGTGACAAAATATACTGATGATAACATACAGGTGACAAAATATATTGATGAAAACATACAGGTGACAAAATATACTGATGAAAACATACATGTGACAAAATATACTGATGAAAACATACAGGTGACAAAATATACTGATGAAAACATACATGTGACAAAATATACTGATGAAAACATACATGTGACAAAATATACTGATGATAACATACAGGTGACAAAATATACTGATGAAAACATACAGGTGACAAAATATACTGATGAAAACATACATGTGACAAAATATACTGATGAAAACATACAGGTGACAAAATATACTGATGATAACATACAGGTGACAAAATATATTGATGAAAACATACAGGTGACAAAATATACTGATGAAAACATACATGTGACAAAATATACTGATGAAAACATACATGTGACAAAATATACTGATGATAACATACATGTGACAAAATATACTGATGAAAACATACATGTGACAAAATATACTGATGAAAACATACAGGTGACAAAATATACTGATGAAAACATACAGGTGACAAAATATACTGATGATAACATACATGTGACAAAATATACTGATGAAAACATACAGGTGAATGTAACTGATTTGGACTGTTTGAACATATAAGATTTGCTGAAGCCAAATCTATGACATACTGCCAGAGATTCAGATACAACTGTATGTGTACTATAATTTGGTAGACGGGAAGCTTTTGGGGTTACTGACATCTTCAGGTTATATCATCTGTGTGTACTATCATCTGGTAGTCAGGAAGGTCATATCATCTGTGTGTACTATATTATCATCTGGTAGTCAGGAAGGTCATCTCATCTGTGTGTACTATCATCTGGTAGTCAGGAAGGTCATCTCATCTGTGTGTACTATATCATCATCTGGTAGTCAGGAAGGTCATCTCATCTGTGTGTACTATATCATCATCTGGTAGTCAGGAAGGTCATCTCATCTGTGTGTACTATATTATCATCTGGTAGTCAGGAAGGTCATCTCATCTGTGTGTACTATATCATCATCTGGTAGTAAGGAAGGTCATCTCATCTGTGTGTACTATATTATCATCTGGTAGTCAGGAAGGTCATCTCATCTGTGTGTACTATATCATCATCTGGCAGTCAGGAAGGTCATCTCACCTGCATATTCTATCTTCTGGTCTTCAGGTGATGAATACAAGTCTGAGGGTCAGTATGTGATGGTGGCATACTGATGTTGTAAGGGTACCATCCACCCAATCAAGCACCAGATAAGTCAACATGAAAACTAATAGGTGATCCAATTTGTACCACAACTTAAGGCCTGGCAACAATCTTTAAAGTTTTGCCTTTTTTTAAAGCTGTTACAAAACTACATAAGATGTGGATCTATTCCATCCATCTTGTGACATTATTAGTCTTCCTGACTTGTATTTGTCATTATATTTTATTATGTTTGACTGGTAATAACCTTGACAACTGGAGGATGTTGATACTGCTATTAACCTTGACAACTGAAGGATGTTGATACTGGTAATAACCTTGACAACTGAAGGATGTTGAAACTGGTATTAACCTTGACAACTGAAGGATGTTGATACTGCTATTAACCTTGACAACTGAAGGATGTTGATACTGGTAATAACCTTGACAACTGAAGGATGTTGACACTGGTATTAACCTTGACAACTGAAGGATGTTGATACTGCTATTAACCGTGACAACTGAAGGATGTTGATACTGGTAATAACCTTGACAACTGAAGGATGTTGAAACTGGTATTAACCTTGACAACTGAAGGATGTTGATACTGCTATTAACCTTGAAAACTGGAGGATGTTGATACTAGTATTAACCTTAACAACTGAAGGATGTTGATACTGGTAATAACCTTGACAATTGCATGATATTGATATTAACCTTGATAACTGGAGGATGTTGATTGTAGGACAAGTCTTGTGTTTGATGATTTAAGGATGCCAATCATGGAAAAGTCATGTGTTTGATGATTTGAGGATATTAATGACAGAAAAACAGTTCTGTCTTTATTTAATAAAAATATAAAAATGTTATTAGTGGTACAAGTCTTGTGTTTGATAACTTTTAGATATTAATGGCAGAATAAGTCCTGTATGCGATGACATGAGGATGTTATTGACAGAATACATCATGTATATGATAATTTGAAAATCTTAATGGCAGAATAAGTCCTGTATGCGATGACATGAGGATACTAATGACAGAATACATCATGTATATGATAATTTGAAAATCTTAATGGCAGAATAAGTCCTGTATGCGATGACATGAGGATGTTAATGACAGAATACATCATGTATATGATAATTTGAAAATCTTAATGGCAGAATAAGTCCTGCATTTGATAATTTCAGGAAGTTAATGGCAAAGTAAGTCCTGTATTTGATAATCTGAGAATGTTAATGGCAAAATAAGTCCTGTATTTGATAAGCTGAGAATTTTAATGGCAGAATAGGTCCTGTATTTGATAATTTGAGGGTGTTAATGACAGGATAAAACCTGTATTTGATAATCTGAGAATGTTGATGGCAGAATAAACCTGTATTTGATAATTTGAAGATTTTAATGACAGATCAAGCCTGTATTTGATAAATTGGGGATGTTAATGGCAGAATAAAACCTGTATTGATAATTTGAAGATTTTAATGGCAGAATAAAACCTGTATTTGATAATTTGAGAATGTTAATTGCAGAATAAAACCTGTATTTGCTAATTTGAGGATGTTAATGGCAGAATAAGACCTGTATTTGATAATTTGAGGATGTTAATGACAGAATATGTCATGTATTTAATAACATGAAGATGTTAATGGCAGAATAGGTCCTGTATTTGATAAATTGAGGATGTTAATGGCAGAATAAAACCTGTATTTGATAATTTGAAGATGTTAATGACAGATTAAACCTGTATTTGATAATTTGAAGATGTTAATGGCAGAATAAAACCTGTATTTGATAATTTGAGGATGTAAATGGCAGAATATGTCATGATTTGATAAATTGAGGAATTTTGTTAATGGCATAATATGTCATGTATTTCATATACTGAGGATGTTAATGGCAGAATAAAACCTGTATTTGATAATTTGGAGATGTTAATGGCCGAATAAAACCTGTATTTGATAATTTGAGGATGTTAATGGTGGTTTTATAAATTCTACCAACTCTGAAACTAATTTTTCACAGGACATCCATCATTAAGATTCTCAAATGCAAGAATACCCCTAATTTTATTTAATATAACTGCAGACTGGGCAGTACCAGATGCTCTATCTGCTCGGGAAATGGACGAACCCGCCCATACACGAGTCTCCTGCTGCCTTACAGGTTGGCTTTGGTTACCCAAAGGCTAAGGGAGTAAACTCTAAAGAAAATCCAGAGTGGAGACCCTAAGGCAGTTGGATGATCTAATACATCCCCTTCTGGCAACTCCTTGGTCTGGAGAGGGATGGGCTCCGCCAGACGACTTTCACCCAAGACAACTGATAATGCTGGACAAATCTGAAGTTATAAAACCGGATTGGTCGTCGCCCAGGTCAACAAGGACCGCACCTGCCGTTGTCCACCATGACAGAGGTGGCAAGTGTGCTACTGGTACTTTGCATAAAATCAGAGCGAGAGACAATGTTGCCATTGCCACCTGGAACATTAGAAGTCTGGCGCAAACTGGAAGACTCCAAGAGTTGACACATGAGATGGAACACTACACATGGCATATACTGGGACTATGTGCAGTAAGATGGAAAGCCCTAGGAGAACACCAAAATGAAGATGGGCATATATTATACTATAGTAGAGAGTTGGACAAGTCCATAAATGGAGTAGGCTTCCTTGTAAACAAAGCCATCAAGGAATCTGTGCTTGAATGTTGCCCCATATCTAGCAGAATCATCTCCATTTGTCTGAAAGCATCCCCCTTTAACATCACCATTATCCAAGTCTATGCTCCAACTAGATCATAATGATGAAGAAATAGAGGAGTTCTACAGCAAAATCCAGGGTATAATAAAAATGGTAAGTAAAAAAAGACATCCTCATTATCCAAGGCAACTAGAATGCCAAAAGTTGGCAAAGATGCTCTGAAAGACTGGGATGATCATTGTGGACCTTCTTGTAACGAGCTTACCAATGAAAGAGGGAGATGGCTGCTCGAGTTCACAAGCTACAACAACTTGGGCCAACACAAAGCTTCAAGATGCTGGACATGGCATGCACCAAATGGAACCCATCATAACCAGATCGACAACATGCTGGTTCAAAACTGATACCGATCTGGCATCAATAGTGCAAAAACAAGAACGTTCTCAGGTGCTGATGATGGGAGTGATCACAACCTCGTCATTATGAACATCCGAATGAGGTTGAAGAAAATTAACAAGCCAAAGAAAATCAGGTTCAAATTCAACCTTGAACAACTGAAGGACTGTAACTAAGTCATTCCAAGCCACAATTGGAGGAAAATTTGCTCCACTTCTTGTTATGGATTTTGATGTTAAAGTGATGACAGACACTTTCAACACAGTCATGACAACCTTTGCCAATGACATCATTGGCCTCCATCATCCAAAGAAAAAACCCTGGGTTACAGAGGAGATTCTGAATCTGTGTGATGCCCAATGAGACATCAAAAACATCAGACACACAACAGGGGCAGTGGAGTATCGAGAAATAAACAAGAATATCAGAAAAAAATTGAAGAAAGCAAAAGAAGATTGGATTGCACAAAAGTGCACAGAAATAGAAAGCAGTCTGATAAAGAATAACAGCCAAAAGGCATTCCAAATTGTGAAAGACCTTACCAGACAGAAGCAACCAAGAGTCATTACCATTCAAAACAAAAATGGAAAATGCCTCACAGAAGCAAGTGACATTGCAGAAAGATGGACTGAGTATTGTAAAGAACTCTACAACCAACCATCCACAGAAGACCCAGAGGTGCTTGAAGTTCCAAACTCCACAAATGATGATTTCCCCATTCTCAAAGAAGTCAGCAATAAGAGCACTGAAGAATGGGAAGGCAGCTGGAGTAGTCAACATCCCAGCTGAACTTGTCAAGAATGGTGGGGAATCAGTGATAGAGCTACTAACAAAAATCTGCAACAAGAGCTGGCAGACAAGCGAATGGCCAACACAGTGGACCCAGTCACTGATTATAACACTCCCCAAAAAAGGCAATCTCCAGCTGTGCCAAAATTACAGAACTATCAGTTTGATCAGCCATGCGAGTAAGGTGATGCTGAAGATCATCTTGAACAGACTAAACCCACAAGCAGAAGAAATAATTGCTGAAGAACAGGCAGGGTTCCGGAGTGGAAGAAGCACAACAGAACAAATATTCAATCTTAGGGTTCTGTGTGAAATGTACTCACAACATCAACAAGACATCTATCATGTGTTCATAGATTTCAGAAAGGCTTTTGACAGTGTGGTATAAGGCATTGTGGGCCACAATGAATAAGTACAACATGGGTCAAAAGTTGACCAACACCATCAAGCAGCTGTACGCCAAGGCTACCAGTGCAGTAATTGCTCAAGGTTCTGTGGGGGACTGTCTCCTGTCACCCACACTTTTCAACATCTACTTGGAGCGCATCATGAGCGAAGCCCTGGAAAACCACTTTGGGACAGTCAGCATTGGAGGACATAACATAATCAACCTCCATTTTGCAGATGACATTGATGGGCTGGCAGGTAGTGAAGATGAGCTTGCCACCTTAGTGAAGAACCTGGATGAAACATCTTACAGATTTGACATGGAGATAAGTGCTGAGAAGACAAAGCTGATGACAAATAGTGGCAAACACATCTCATCCAAGATTAAAATCAGAGGACAGGAACTGGAAACAGTGGGCCATTTCAAATATCTTGGTTTCATAATCACGGAAGAGGGATCAAGAGCAGAAATTTTGTCATGAGCAGCACAAACAACGGCAGCTATGTCAAAGCTAAGACCCATCTGGAGAGACAAGAATTTTTGTCTCAAAACTAAAATCAAACTATTGAGAGCACTAGTCATCTCAATCTTTCTGTATTCATGTGAGGCCTGGACCCTGACAGCAGAATTACAATGAATAATCCAGGTACTTGAAATGAGATGCTACAGAACCATCCTTGGCATGTCTTACATGGACCACATCACAAATGAAGAGGTGCATAACACCATCAGGCACAAAGTAGGCCATTATGAAGACTTCCTCATCACTGTCAAAAAGAGAAAGCTGAAATGGTATGGCCATGTCACTAGAGCCAACAGTCTATCCACAACAGTACTGCAGGGTAGTGTTCAAGGTGGTAGAAGGAGAGGTAGACAGAGAAAAAAGTGGAGTGACAACATCACAGAATGGGCCAGGAAAAGTTTTGCAGAGACACAGGCATTGGCACATGATTGAGACAAGTGGATGGAACTGGTCAGATGTTCAGCATCACAGTGCCTCAACGACCACATGAGGTCAAGAGACTGATGATGATGATGATGACGATAACTGCAGAATAATTGATTCCTATGTCTTACATGAATTCATGATGTTTTGTGCAATGTCACATGGTCTCATGCCTTCATCTCCCATGAATTCATGTTATCTGTGATGTCATGAGGCCTAGCACCTTTGTCTCACCTAAATTCATATTATTTGTGGTGTCATTTGGTCTAGCACCTTCTCTTCTTAATACCGGATATTTGTGATGTAATGAGGTCAATTACCTTCTCTTCATAATACCGGGTATTTGTGATGTAATGAGGTCAATTACCTTCTCTTCATAATACCGGGTATTTGTGATGTAATGAGGTCAAGCACCTTTGCATCACATAAATTCATGTTACTTGTGATAGCTTTGCTTCACAAAAATTCATGTTATTTGTGATATCATGAGATCTAGTACCTATGCTTCACATAAATTCAAGTTTTTGTGATGTAATGAGGTCTAGCACCTTCATCTCACATAAATTCATGATACTGGGTATTTGTGATATCATGAGATCTACCGTATTTTCGCGCATATAAGACGCACCCAATTATAAGACACACCCGTATATAAGACGCGGGTTTTGACGATTTGTGTAAAAAATATTTAACATAAGACGCACCCATATGTAAGACACGGATTTTGACGATTTGTGTAAAAAAAAAAAATTTACATAAGACTCACGCGGCCTAGCCATCTGCCGCACTGAGCAATTTATATCCAGTGGTTTCCCTTCCTTTATCATAAATGAAAATTTGTCCAATGTTCCATCACCCATCGGATGTAAACAAGGCTTCATTACCATTTTTAGTTGAGATCAAAGGCCAACAGCAGATGGGTTTAGTACCTGGTATCTAGATTCTAGAACAATAAACGCCAGATGTAAAGGCGACTTCTTTGATCCGCTAGGACAAGTCTTCAGCGGGTGGGGTTAGTACATAGACCAATAAACGCCCGATGTATGCGGTTAGCATATATAAACGTGGGAACAGTCTCTAGTTATATATAAATGTGATCAATTTGCTTAGCATTTTTAAAATTTATAAAATTGTCATGATGCCAAAGCGAAAATCATATACTGCATGGGAGAAAGTGAAAATTACGACAATCATCAATGCTTCAGAAAGTGTGGGATAATTCCCGAATTGACTGCTATATCAGTTCTTTGGACAACGACGCAGCTGCATCCGATACCACTGACGCCATTGAGGATCGATTAGCATCAGTTATGGAGTTATTCCGCGACGACGACAGTGAATTTGATTCAAGTTTCAGTGGATTTGAAGCCGAAACTGATGACAATGAAAATGAAGATGAATAGAACAATACGGTACATTGATTTTTGATCCAGTCAAACACTATTCAGCTATTTAGTAACAGTTTATTATATTGTGTTTAATAAAAAATTTAAATACACCGCTCCCTCGATAACTCGCGCCCTGATAAATCGCGAACCCGCTTATAACGCGGTGTCCGGCGTGGATCCCGTTTTTTTTAAAGAAAATATTTTTTAAAAATGAAGAAAATCGTGATCAGAAATGGTGAATGAAATCTTGATATATCGCCCGTTTTATCGTCAAAAATGACGGTTAGTGCCCGAAAAGTTAGAATCAACATCGTGAAATTTTCAGGTTTTAATAAGGAATCACATATCTTGTTAGATTTTATTGGAAAAAATATTTTCTCAGTTCACTGTAAATAATAATACTGTATATGTTTAGGAGAAATTAGTGTTTTAATCTTTTCATAGTGTTGCAGTGTAAGCAGTATAATCGTTGCATGTCTTCTTCTATTCAAACATGAAAAAATTGACCGTCACATCGATGCCCGCGAGCACATCTGTGAGAACCTAATTAACTTCCGGCTGCGTTTTGATCCACGACATGGGGAAGTGTTTGTTGCATTGTAAAATTCAATTAAAATAGACCTGCTTTGTTTTATAAGGCGGTCTTTTGTATCAAATCAGGTAAAAGATGTACAATACAAAAGTTCAAAGGAATGCAAATCCTACATGCATAAACTCTTGTGGTCAATATCGTGTCTCAACATCAATCAAATTAGTTGGACCAATCGAACATGGTTTCAAATAGTATGTACTTATTGTCATTAAGTATATATTAATCAGTAATTTATCCTAATCATTTGCAAATGTGATCATGGAGAGCAAGGGAATCAAGCGAAAGGCGTACTTGGTGAATGAAAAGCTTACTGTCATAGAGAGGGTTCGTAATGGTGAATCAAGATCAAAAGTTTGTAGTGAACTTAAACTTGCCGAGTCGACACTCAGAGGTTGGCTCAAAGATGAGCAGAAATTTCGGGATTATTTGCATGAAGTTGATTCTGATGATGTATTTAAACGGAAACGGGTACGCACTGCAAACGACACAGAATTAGATGATGCTATATACACCTGGTTCACACAACAACGTGAACAAAGTGTTCAGATTTCGGGAACAATTCTCAAGGTCCAGGCAGAGAAAATGGCAAAAACTATGGATACTGAATCAGATTTCATGGCAAGCCATGGATGGCTTTGAAGATTCCAGCGCCGACATGGAATAAAACAAAATTCTTTGTCGGGAGAGATACGCTCAGCAAATCAGGCGGCCGCATCTAGTTATCCCAACCAACTCCGAGAGATACTGACCCGTGATAGATATACAGACGACCAAGTTTATAATTGTGATGAGGCTGGTCTATGCTATCGGATGATTTAAATATTTTTATATATATATATTTTTTTTTTTACATGTCTGACGTTTAGACCCATTAAATTCATGGTTGGTAATGGTTTATCTTTGTAATTTTTTTTTTTTACATTTTACTCTATCTATCTAATCAATCTATCTATGTATCTATTTAGTGATAGCAGAATTTTATGTTTTAGATCAACACAAGTTTCGACGTTGTCGTTTTTCGATATGAATGTTATCTTTTTTGATAAAATAAATCTTGATTCATTTTAAACAAACAATAAAACTAGAATGTATCCAAATCAACACACAAAAAAAAGCAGTGACGTAATACACAATGTGTTTAGCGATACACATATTAAGAGTACTGATACCTCGTGGAATAATGTTGGTTTTTACGATCTTTTCAAGATATTTTA
Source organism: Unio pictorum (assembly GCA_030141615.1). Lineage (NCBI taxonomy): Eukaryota > Metazoa > Mollusca > Bivalvia > Unionida > Unionidae > Unio > Unio pictorum. The sequence continues at coordinate 2,509,978 of JARLTB010000494.1, forward strand.
TCCAGAAATTAAAGGTAATTTATAAAGAAAAACGAACAACACCTTTATAAAGAAATATTTATTCACAGTTATTTTCAGCACGATTATAAAACGAGTATTTAACAATGCACCCCCTCCCCTTTCGCCTCTTTGTCGATCTCCCATCTCTTTATTAGTTTTTTTTTTATAGGTCCCTCGGTAACTCGCGCCCTCGCTTATAGTGCGGTCGATGTTTTTGGACCCCGTTGTGCGCGAGTTATCGAGGGAGCGGTGGATATGGAATAACTGACTTTCATATTTAAGTCCAATATTGAACAAATTCTTGTCTTGTTTTCGAACTATTTAGTCTTGTCTTGTTTTCGAACGCACCCACCGAAGATACTAAAAATTAAGTATCTTTGAACCCAACCGGATGTATAGGTAATATAACCGCCGTAGTTTTTGCTGTGATAATTAATAACGATAAACAAAACTATTTAAACATACTATATTATATAAATTTAAAACATTTACTCCGACTAAACTTAGATCTGCAATAATTACGGTATACAAAACATTGAAACGAAAGGATTTAAAATTTGAAGTGGCCTGCATTGGATTTGTACATGTGGTGATTACTGAACACCTACCCAATTGTTTTTACAACTAGGAATGAAAATCGTGAAACATGAATATTGACCGCAATAATCGTCTTTCAATATCACACACTGTACCGTTCGTTCGTGTTAAAAAATACTTAGATAAGATGCCCACTAATATAAAACACACTCTGGGTGCTGGGTATGTAAAATTTTGTATAAGACGTGTCTTATATATGCGAAAATACGGTAGGTAGTAACTACGCTTCACATAAATTCATGATACTGGATATTTGTAAGGTCTAGCACCTTCCCGTCATATCAATTAATATTATTTGTTATGTAATTAGGTATTATATATACATGTTACATATAGAACAAGCAGGCATATGATATATACTAATTATGCTTACAATGTATTGAGACAAAAATTAAACCCTCATAACTGTCACTATTTCAATGGGATGCAACTCCATCTAGTGTCATGTATCCTTTTAAAGATAAAGTCCCACTGTACATAAAATTAAAAATCTCACTGTGTATAAAATTAAAGATAATCTTAATGTGTATACAATGATAGATAAGCTCAATTTGAGTAAAATTAAAGATAATCTCAATGTGTATAAAATTAAAGAAAATCTCACTGTGTATAAATTAAAGACGAGCTCAATTTGTAAAATTAATGATAATCTCAATGTGTATCAAATTAAAGATAATTTCACTTTGTCTACAATTATTAGAAAAGCTCAATTTGTGTAAAATTAAAGATAATCTCAGTGTGAATAAAATTCAAGATAATTTCAATGTTTATAAAATTAAGGATAATCTCAATATGTGTAAAATCAAAGATAATCTCAAAATGTGTAAAATCAAAGATAATCTCAATAGTTGAAAATAAAAGTGTTTCAGCTTAATCAGCAGAGTGAAGTGTAACTGTCCAAGACAACCAAAGCCATCAGTGTACCTGTCCAAGACTACCGATGCCATCAGTGTAACTATCTAATACTACCGATGCCATCAGTGTAACTGTCCAAGACTACCGATGCCATCAGTGTAACTGTCCAAGACTACCGATGCCATTAGTGTAACTAAGACTACCGATGCCATCAGTGTAACTGTCCAAGACTACCGATGCCATCAGTGTAACTATCTAATACTACTGATGACATCAGTGTAACTGTCCAAGACTACCGATGCCATCAGTGTAACTGTCCAAGACTACCGATGCCATCAGTGTAACTGTCCAAGACTACCGATGCCATTAGTGTATCTAAGACTACCGATGCCATCAGTGTAACTGTCCAAGACTACCGATGCCATCAGTGTAACTATCTAATACTACTGATGCCGTCAGTGTAACTGTCCAAGACTACCGATGCCATCAGTGTAACTGTCCAATACTACCGATGCCATTTGTGTAACTAAGACTACCGATGCCATCAGTGTAACTGTCCAAGACTACCGATGCCATCAGTGTAACTGTCCAAGACTACAGATGCCATCAGTGTAACTGTCTAAGACTAATGAAGCCATCAGTGTAACTGTCCAAGACTACTGATGCCATCAGTGTAACTGTCTAAGCTGCCATCAGTGTAACTGTCCAAGACTACCGATGCCATCAGTGTAATTGTCCAAGACTACCGATGCCATCAGTGTAACTGTCCAAGACTACCATTGCCATCAGTGTAATTGTCGAAGACTACCGAAGCCATCAGTGTAACTGTCCAAGACTACCGATACCATCAGTGTAACTGTCCAAGACTACCGATGCCATCATTGTAACTGTCTAAGCTGCCATCAGTGTAACTGTCCAAGACTACCGATGCCATCAGTGTAATTGTCCAAGACTACCGATGCCATCAGTGTAACTGTCCAAGACTACCAATGCCATTAGTGTAACTGTCCAAGACTACCAAAGCCATCAGTGTAACTGTCCAAGACTACAGAAGCCATCAGTGTAATTGTCAAAGACTACCGAAGCCATCAGTGTAACTGTCCAAGACTACCAATGCCATCAGTGTAAATGTCTAAGACTACCGATGTCAAAAGTGTAACTGTCCAAGACTACCGATGCCATGAGTGTAACTGTCCAAGACAACCAATGCCATGAGTGTAACTAAGACTACCGATGCCATGAGTGTAACTGTCTAAGACTACCAATACCATCAGTGTAACTGTCCAAGACTACCAATGCCATCAGTGTAACTGTCCAAGACTACAGAAGCCATCAGTGTAACTATTCAAAACTACAGAAGCCATCAGTGTAACTATCCAAGACTACAGAAGCCATCAGAGTAACTGTCCAAGACTAATGAAGCAATCAGAGTAACTGTCCAAGAATACAGAAGCCATCAGTGTAACTATCCAAGTCTACCGAAGCCATCAGTATAACTGTTCAAGACTACCGATGCCATCAGTGTAACTGTCCAAGACTACCAAAGCCATCAGTGTGACTGTCCAAGACTACCAATGCCATCAGTGTAACTGTCCAAGACTACCGATATCATCAGTGTAACTGTCTAAGACTACCGATGCCATCAGTGTAACTGTCTAAGACTACCAATGCCATCAGTGTAACTGTCCAAGAGTACCGAAGTCATCAGTGTAACTGTCTAAGACTACTAATGCCATCAGTGTAACTAAGACTACTAATGCCATCAGTGTAACTGTCCAAGACTACTGATGCCATCAGTGTAACTAAGACTACCAAAGCCATCAGTGTAACTGTCCAAAACTACCAATGCCATCAGTGTAACTGTCCAAGACAAATGAAGTCATCAGTGTAACTGTCTATGACTACTGATGCCATCAGTGTAACTAAGACTACCGATGCCATCAGTGTAACTGTCCTAGACTACCAATGCCATCAGTGTAACTGTCCAAGACAACCAATGCCATCAGTGTAACTGTCCAAGACTACCAAAGCCATCAGTATAACTGTCCAAGACTACAGAAGCCATCAGAGTAACTGTCCAAGACTAATCAAGCAATCAGAGTAACTGTCCAAGACTACAGAAGCCATCAGTGTAACTGTTCAAAACTACCAAAGCCATTAGTGTGACTGTCCAAGACTACCGATGCCATCAGTATAATTGTTGAAGACTACCAAAGCCATCAGTATAACTGTCCAAGACTACCGATATCATCAGTGTAACTGTCTAAGACTACCGATGCCATCAGTGTAATTGTCTAAGACTACCAATGCCATCAGAGTAACTGTCCAAGAGTACCGAAGTCATCAGTGTAACTGTCTAAGACTACCGATGCCATCATTGTAACTAAGACTACTGATGCCATCAGTGTAACTGTCCAAGACTACCGATGCCATGAGTGTAACTAAGACTACCAATGCCATCAGTGTAACTGTCCAAGACAAATGAAGACATCACTGTAACTGTCTAAGACTACTGATGCCATCAGTGTAACTATGACTACCGATGCCATCAGTGTAACTGTCCTAGACTACCAATGCCATCAGTGTAACTGTCCAAGACAACCAATGCCATCAGTGTAACTGTCCAAGACTACCAAAGCCATCAGTATAACTGTCCAAGACTACAGAAGCCATCAGAGTAACTGTCCAAGACTAATGAAGCAATCAGAGTAACTGTCCAAGACTACAGAAGCCATCAGTGTAACTATCCAAGACTACCAAAGCCATCAGTGTAACTGTCCAAGACTACCGAAGCCATCAGTGTAACTGTCTAAGACTACCGAAGCCATCAATGTAACTATCCAAGACTACCGAAACCATCAGTGTAACTAAGACTAATGAAGCCTTCAGTGTAACTGTCCAAATCTACTGAAGCCTTCGTGCAAAAAATCAGATAAAGCTTCCTCAATTCAAATTTCCAGAGTTGAAGATTTGAATACATACACAAACATTACTTTGTTCTTAATGGCAAGAAAAAGAAGTTAATGACAAATTCCTAAATTTTGCAAAATAAAATTATGCCTTAGAATGATAATCCACTATGATATAACAGCAAATATCAAATTGTCTCTTTTCAAACATGCTTATAAAATGCTTTTTATTACTATGACTATGTAACAAACTGTCTCGAAATTTCTTCATATTTCATATTTTTCATATTTTTTCTATATTTCACTGACCATCTAGCGAAAAACATAACACAGGCCAGTATACCGGCCTTTCAGGTTATGACGGTAGATAGCTAGGCCGGTATACCGGCCTTTCGGATTATGACGGTAGATAGCTAGGCCAGTATACCGGCCTTTCAGGTATATACACCGTTACAACCGGCCAGTAAACCGGCCTGTCGGGTTCAAAGGGTTAAGAGTAATCTACCATTTCTTTCTGAACAATAATTAAAATTAATCTATTCTAAATTTAATTGGCACAGGTGATTATTATCAATGACTTTCATTATATAAAAGTACTTTGAAAGAAAGGTCAGACAAAATAATGGCTTAGACAAAAGAGCCAATTTCATAATCTGACACTCAGTACCAAATAAGGTATCAAACAAACCACTTTCTTATTTAGATATCAAAACATTTAAATATAAAATAAAATAAAATGACCATGGACGTAATGAAAAATGTATTTTTTAAAATTAATTTAAAATGAAATAATATAATTGTCACTGATTTGGTTTCGTTAATCTACAATTGGCCTACAACTGGAAACATTCTCCTTGAAGGATATACAGTAATGATAATCTGTACAGTCACTTATAAATTTCAGATGTTTCTTTAAATAAACTGTCTTGTTGTTGAACAACCTTTTCCAAAAGTAAATACAATATTTAAAAGAAGTATTTTTCAGCATTAAAGGTAAATCAGTCTGAACAATGTTTGGTAAATCTCATTCTCACAACCTTTTTTCCTTAGGCTGCATATTTAGCTTTTAAAAAAATGCATTAATGAAGAAAAAGCCAAGTAAATGGTCCTCTTTAGAAAAACTTTGGAAACACAATCTAACAAATGTTTTGTGAGTTCTAATGAAGCTGGAAATTTCTTTTTAGTGTCTATGATAAAGGAAATTAACAAGTTCAAGTGGAATTTAGGAAAAAAACTTTGGACTGCTTCTTAAATTAGAATAAAGGGCATGTTGAAACTATTTTCATTATTTTTCTTTTCACCTTGCATTCAGCATTAAGATGTTAGTGTCAGGACTGGTCAGCCTGATGTCAGGACTGATCAGCCTGGTGTCAGGACTGGTCAGCCTGGTGTCAGGACAATGTGACTAGGTGGGACATGATGCTACATATCTGTGCCATCAAGCCACATTATGCCATCAAGCCATGCTGCAGACATTTTGGTGATATGACTGAATTTAAAATAAAAGGTATATTAATAATCCAAATTGTATGCACACACACACACACACACAATGAATGAAACATTGAAAATCAGCAAGACATGAAGTGCAATATCCTGTTCAAATTTTTTAAATCTCCTGATTTGACCTTTCTGGTTAGTGACATGTATGGTAGTTTTGTCATTCAGAACAGTTGAGATAATGAGCAAGTTGAAACTCCTGGATGACAAAAAACAAAAAGCAAAGTCACCCTAACCCCTATTATTTTATATACCTTAAGTGCTTCATTGGTAATGTAACACCACATCTACCAGGCACAGACAGATAACAGAAAAATGCCAAAAACATAAAGAAGAGCTAAATTTAAAAGAACAGGACAGGAATTTAATTAAAAAGCTAGTCTGATTTACCCCAACAATTACAATTTTGATCCAAGTCCATGAAAAGAATGAGTTTGATTTACCACACCATAAGGAAACACTTCTCATCAGGCTGAGACATTCATACACCATATCACCATATCAAACATAATGATACATTCCTCATCAGGCTGAGACATTCATACACCATATCACCATATCAAACATAATGATACATTCCTCATCAGGCTGAGACATTCATACACCATATCACCATATCAAACATAATGATACATTCCTCATCAGGCTGAGACATTCATACACCATATCACCATATCAAACATAATGATACATGCCTCATCAGGCTGAGACATTCATACACCATATCACCATATCAAACATAATGATACATTCCTCATCAGGCTGAGACATTCATACACCATATCACCATATCAAACATAATGATACATTCCTCATCAGGCTGAGACATTCATACACCATATCACCATATCAAACATAATGATACATTCCTCATCAGGGTAAGACATTCATACAACATATCACCATATCAAACATAAAGATACATTCAAGCCATCCAACAAATACATATTCAAACACCATCTCCAACATGAAAACATTGAGGCCATCCAACAAAAATATATTTAAACACCATCTCCAACATGGATGCATTCAGGCCATCCAACAAAGACACTGAATTTCATACACCATATCCAACATGGATACATTCAGGCCATCCAACAAAGATATATTCAAACACCAGTTCTTTCCTTGAACCTGGCAGAAAAACACAAAAATGCAGTTTTGCAATTTATTACATATCCTTTCTTTTACCCTTTCCAAGTATGTATAGCTGTATCGTGTGAATGGAAATTAAAAGATTAATCCAATGCATCAAGAAAAATATTCACACAAACATAAATGAAAACATGTCAGTAGTTTCTGTATGGCTGTATAATATGGATGTATGAATATCGACACTAAATACAAGATTATTTAGCCATCTTAGACTAAACGGGTTTGTAATAAACAAGCATGAATATATTATATTAAGGAATACTAAGAATCATGGCCATTTTGAGAAGTAAAATTAAATGTATGTATGCATTGTGCAGTGTTTGGAATTGAAACTTGTGCAAAACCAGATAAAATGTTTCATTGCAAATAAAAATAGGCCATACTGCTATAGTACACCAATAATCTCCAAAGAATACAGCTGACTGTACTGGTCTCTATAGTATACCAATAATATCTAAAGAATGCAGTTGACTGTACTGCTATAGTACGCTAATAGTATCCAAAGAATACAGTTGACTGTACTGCTATAGTACACCAATAATATCCAAAGAATACAGTTGACTATACTGCTATAGTACACCAATAATATCCAAAGAATACAGCTGACTGTACTGGTCTCTATAGTATACCAATAATATCTAAAAAATACAGTTGACTGTACTGCTATAATACGCTAATAGTATCCAAAGAATACAGTTGACTGTACTGCTATAGTACACCAAAAATCTCCAAAGAATACAGCTGACTGTACTGGTCTCTATAGTATACCAATAATATCTAAAAAATACAGTTGACTGTACTGCTATAATACGCTAATAGTATCCAAAGAATACAGTTGACTGTACTGCTATAGTACACCAATAATATCCAAAGAATACAGTTGACTGTACTGGTCTCTGCAAAACAAGTGAAAGGCATACAAGAAATAAAAAAAGGTGATTTTGTCTTAAACTATTCATTGTACTATGTCCTTGAAATTATACATTAAATGACATATGACTTTGACTGGAAATCAAGGTCATGCATGTTAATAAATGCAGCTAATTACTTAAGTAAGGATGCAATTAGTGAGTGCATGATTAATTAATCTGGGAATTCAAGCTACTCACTGCAACCTATTGTATGAGCACGTTGGCGGCCATTTGGATACAAGAGAAATTCTGAAATTGAACAGGCACTGTGTAAAATAAAAGATTATAAAATTAACATGCACAATCTAGTTCCCATAATCTAACATGGTCTATTGCCATTAAACACGAGGCCCAAGTGGGTCTGATATCATTCACCTGATTACAAAACTTAATACTATTGATCATTTCACTAAGCAGGTTTATAATTTTTTTTAAGAACACAACCTATGTACAGCCTCCAAGGGTTTTCAATAGATGAGTAACCTAGAGTATTGATACTTGAAATGCAATTCTAACCAAATTCTGATGAATGGGAAATTCCAGCCTGTGTGACTGCTCTGGTGGCATAGTGGTTAGAGCATCTGCCACGGAAGTGGGAGGTCATGGGATCGATACCTGGCTGAGTCATACCAAAGACTTACAAAAATGGTACTAACAGCTGCCTTGCTTGGCACTCAGCATTAAGAGGTTAGTGTTAGGACTGGTTGGCCTGGTGTCAGGATAATGTGACTGGGTGGGACATCATGTTACATGTCTGTGGCATGATGCCCCAGTGCCAGGCACCACTATAAACTGCCTCACTGCAGACATCACAGTGATATGACTGAAACATTGTTATAGCTACATTAAAAAATTCTAATCAAAACCAACCTGTATGTTTTTATAATTTTAAACTGATTTTTTTGGACCTAAGCATTAGCCTGAATTATCCTTGATCCTTAATTTCCCAGTGAGTGTGTGCTGTCTGTAACAAATCTTTTGTATTTGTCAGTGATTGACATTTGCTAGATGATTGCTTACACCTAGCTGGCCAATAATACTGCACCTATGTAACTGGGCAGAGCTAACAGGTCACTTGCTGAATGGTATAACTAGATCAAGGTTAGACTGTTTTGAGATTAATTTTGACATTTCTGATAGAGGAAGAGGGAATCAATCATGACTTGATTGGATAAAGTTTTGATCAATTATCAGCATTTGTTTGATTGTCCATCAAATTTTAAGCAATTAGACAACTGGAAAATGTAGCTGTTCACAAAGCTAGCTGACAAAGCTAAACATACACTCTTTGTGTCTTACCTGTGATTAAGGTATGAAGCCTGTTATATGTATGAGCAATGTCATCATAAAGTGCTTGGTATTGACATTGACTATAAGCTGCATTTTGATTTACATCAAAATATTCTGTAGGAAATCTCCTTACTTGCAATAAAATTGCTAATGGCCATGAGATCCTTACATAACTTACAACAGAATCACTGACATCCATGTGATCCTTACATAACTTACAACAGAATCACTAATAGCAATGATATTCTTACTTAACTTGAAATGTAATCACTGATAGCGATCCTTACCTAACTTACAATTCAGTCACTAACAGCATGATATCCTTACCTAACTTACAATACAGTAACTAACAGCCTGAGATCCTTACCTAACTTACAATACAGTCACTAACAGCCTGAGATCCTTACCTAACTTACAATACAGTCACAACAGCCTGAGATCCTTACCTAACTTACAATACAGTCACTAACAGCCTGAGATCCTTACCTAACTTACAATACAGTCACTAACAGCCTGAGATCCTTACCTAACTTACAATACAGTCACAACAGCCTGAGATCCTTACCTAACTTACAATACAGTCACTAACAGCCTGAGATCCTTACCTAACTTACAATACAGTCACAACATCCTGAGATCCTTACCTAACTTACAATACAGTCACTAACAGCCTGAGATCCTTACCTAACTTACAATACAGTCACTAACAGCCTGAGATCCATACTTAACTTACAATACAGTCACTAACAGCTTTGAGATCCTTACCTAACTTACAATACAGTCACTAACTGCCTGAGATCCTTACCTAACTTACAAAAATACAGTCACAACAGCCTGAGATCCTTACTTAACTTACAATACAGTCACTGACAGCCATGAGATCCTTACTTAACTTATAATACAGTCATAACAGCCTGAGATCCTTACCTAACTTACAATATAGTAACTAACAGCTTTGAGATCCTTACCTAACTTACAATACAGTCAATGACAGCCATGAGATCCTTACTAACTTAAATACAGTCATAACAGCCTGAGATCCTTACATAACTTAACAGTACAGTCACTAACAGCTTAGAGATCCTTACCTAACTTACAATACAGTCACTAACAGCTTTCAGATCCTTACCAAACTTACAATACAGTCACTGACAGCAATGAGATCCTTACTTAACTTACAATACAGTCATTAACAGCCTGATATCCTTACCTAACTTACAATACAGTCACTGACAGCCATGATATCCTTACTTAACTTACAATACAGTCATAACAGCCTGAGATCCTTACTTAACTTACAATACAGTCACTAACAGCATGAGATCCTTACCTAACTTATAATACAGTCACTAACAGCCATTAGATCCTTACCTAACTTACAATAGTCACTGATGGCCATGAGATCCTTACCGAACTTACAATACAGTCGCAACAGCCATGAAATCCTTACTCAACTTACAATACAGTCACTAAAAGCATGAGATCATTACCTAACTTACCATACAGTCACTAACAGCCTGAGATCCTTACTTAACATACAATACAGTAACTAACAGCTTTGAGATCCTTACTTACTATACAGTCACTAACAGCCTGAGATTCTTACCTAACTTACAATACAGTCACTAAAAGCATGAGATCCTTTCCTAATTTACAATACAGTCACTAACAGTCTGAGATCCTTACTTAACTTACAATACAGTCATTAACAGCCTGATATCCTTACCTAACTTACAATACAGTCACTAACAGCCATGAGATCCTTACATAACTTACAATACAGTCACTAACAGTCTGAGATCCTTACTTAACTTACAATACAGTCATTAACAGCCATGATATCCTTACTTAACTTAAATACAGTCATTAACAGCCTGAGATCCTTACCTAACTTACAATACAGTCACAGACAGCCACAATATCCTTACTTAACTTACAATAAGTCACTAACAGTACAATATCCTTACTTAACCTTCAATACAGTCACTAACAGCTTGAGATCCTTACCCAACTTACAATACAGTCACTAACAGCGTTGAGATCCTTACCTAACTTACAATACAGTCACTGAGAGCCATGAGATCCTTACTTAACCTACAATAGAGTCACTAACAGTCTGAGATCCTTACTTAACTTAAAATTCAGTCATAACAGCCATGAGATCCTTACCCAACTTACAATACAGTCACTAACAGCTTTGAGATCCTTACCTAACTTACAATACAGTCATTGACAGCTATGAGATCCTTACTTAACTTACAATACAGTCACTAACAGCATGAGATTCTTACATAACTTACAATACAGTCACTGACAGCCTGAGATTATTACCCAACTTACAATACAGTCACTAACAGCTTTGAGATCCTTACCCATCTTACAATACAGTCACTAACAGCATGAGATCCTTACCTAACTTACAATAGAGTCACTAACAGCTTTGAAATTCCTAACTTACAATACAGTCACTAACAGCCATTAGATCCTTACCTAGCTTACAATACAGTCACTAACAGTCTCAGATCCTTACTTAACTTACAATACAGTCACTGATAGCCATGAGATCCTTACTTAACTTACAATACAGTCATTGACAGCCATGACATCCTTACTTAACTTACAATACAGTCACTAACAGCATGAGATCCTTACTTCACTTACAACACAGTCACTAACAGCCTGAGATCCTTACCCAACTTACAATACAGTCACTAACAGCTTTGAGATCCTTACCTAACTTACAATACAGTCAGTAACAGCTTTGAGATCTTTACCAAACTTACAATACAGTCATTAACAGCCTGATATCATTACCTAACTTACAATACAGTCACTGACAGCCATGATATCCTTACTTAACTTACAATACAGTCATAACAGCCTGAGATCCTTACTTAACTTACAATACAGTCATTGACAGCCATGAGATCCTTACTTAAATTACAATAGTCATAACAGCCATGAGATCCTTACTTAACTTACAATACAGTCACTAACAGCCATGATATCCTTACTTACCTTACAATACAGCCATAACAGCCTGAGATCCTTACTTAACTTACAATACAGTCATTGACAGCCATGAGATCCTTACTTAAATTACAATAGTCATAACAGCCATGAGATCCTTACTTAACTTACAATACAGTCACTAACTGCCATGATATCCTTACTTACCTTACAATACAATCACTAACAGCTTTGAGATCCTTACCTAACTTACAATACAGTCACAAACAGCATGAGATTCTTACTTAACCTACAATACAGTCACTAACAGCCATTAGATCCTTACCTAACTTACAATACAGTCACTGATAGCCATGAGATCCTTACCTAACTTACAATACAGTCGCAACAGCCATGAAATCCTTACCCAACTTACAATACAGTCACTAAAAGCATGAGATCATTACCTAACTTACAATACAGTCACTAACAGCCTGAGATCCTTACTTAACGTACAATACAGTCACTAACAGCTTTGAGATCCTTCCCCATCTTACAATACAGTCACTAACAACTTTGAGATCCTTACTTACTATACAGTCACTAACAGCCTGAGATTCTTACCTAACTTACAATACAGTCACTAACAGCTTTGAGATCCTTCCCTAACTTATAATACAGTCACTAACAGCTATGAGATCCTTACATAACTTACAATACAGTCACTAACAGCCATGAGATCATTACATAACTTACAATAGTCACTAACAGCCTGATATCCTTACCTAACTTACAATACAGTCATTAACAGCCTGATATCCTTACCTAACTTACATTACAGTCACTAACAGCCATGAGATCCTTACATAACTTACAATACAGTCACTAACAGTCTGAGATCCTTACTTAACTTACAATACAGTCATTAACAGCCATGATATCCTTACTTAACTTAAATACAGTCATTAACAGCCTGAGATCCTTACCTAACTTACAATACAGTAACTAACAGCTTTGAGATCCTTACCTAACTTACAATACAGTCACTAACAGCCTGAGATCCTTACTTAACTTACAATACAGTCACTAACAGCCTGAGATCCTTACTTAACTTACAATACAGTCACTAACAGCTTTGAAATCCTTACCCATCTTACAATACAGTCACTAACAGCATGAGATCCTTACCTAACTTACAATACAGTCACTGACAGCCATTAGATCCTTAACCAACTTACAATACAGTCACTAACAGCTTTGAAATTCTTAACTTACAATACAGTCACTAACAGCCATTAGATCCTTACCTAACTTACAATACAGTCACTAACAGTCTGAGATCCTTACTTGACTTACAATACAGTCATTAACAGCATGAGATCCTTAACTTACACTACAGTCACTAACAGCTATGAAATCCTCACATAACTGACAGCCATGATATACTTATTTAACTTACAACATTCTATGGATAGGAAGTACAACTGGAGGTACTAAAAGGTAATGCCTAGAATAACATTTAGATGGCAATAAACCTTATTTCATCTATCTAGGTATTACAATCTCAACAGCGATGATACATTTTGGCACTCCTGTGTTTTGTACCATTGTCCGATTGCTGCTGTAGATGTATAGTTGAATGAAGATGCGAGTTAAAATATTACGAAATTGTTACCTTTCCCAGATTACACACAGAGCATCATCTGATTTTAACTTCCTATAAAGGAACAGTAATTCTTAGAGTTGATACCAAAAAAAAGTGTACACCACTAATATGGTCTGTCCATCTTTCTATTTCCAGTTCAGATAGAACTTACTGGTACTCTCATATCTAACCTGCCTACACACAATGCAAAACATTAAACACACATACCCCAACTCACCTGAACATGGTTTGTCATTTGGTTCAGTACTGATCAGCTTTTGAGGGTCTAAACCATCTGGTGATGATGCTGTTTGAACCAGGTTTTCCTCTCTTTCAATCCCCATCTCTGTCTGCATGTGGTCCAAATTTCGGTTAGTAAGTGGAGTTCTTGGTGAGACTTCCTGGTCTGTGGCAGAAAGTTGGTTGAGGGGCACCACCTCTTCTGGAATGGATGGATTCTCTGGATCTCCATGTCGCTCTTTCTCAAGACTTCTTGCATGAATATCTCGTCGGATTGAAGGAAGACGAAGGCGAAAGCTTCTATGCCGATCTAAAATTTAAAAATACCTGTAAGCTTATCTGTAAGTTCATGGAGCTGAGATTCTAAGACAATCAAATTAATTAACCATCAAAATAATAAATTTTGTAAAATAGTATTATGCAGACAACAATACAGTGGGCTTGATTAATTCTTTTTGTTTCTCACAACTTTGTATGCCTGAAAATTATTATCAAATACAGACCTGATACCCTCATGTGTAGAGAAATCTGATTACAATATCAATGATAACAAATATTTAGACTTGCAGAACTGTGACAAGTTTATGACTAACATAATCACTTGAGACTTTACTTTTGCCATAGAGAAAAGTAGAATATATTCATTCAGATTTTTAAAAATATATTGATGGAATATACTGTATGAAGTCTTCACCAACTCGTAAAGTTATATGTGAAGCAGTTTTATTTTCTGTACATGATAATACCTGTATTGACTTAGGTCATTGACAAAATGCAATGGGATCAAAGGTAAGGATCTAGCATGCAAGTCAATTGAATAGGAGCATTACAATGGGTTTTGGGTGGATGGTCAAATCTCCCCAAAATACCAAAGTTACAATGGGTTTTGGGTGGATAATTAAATACCCCCAAAATACCAAAGTTACAATGGGTTTTGAGTGGATAGTCAAATACCCCCAAAATACCAAAGTTACAAGGTGTTTGGGGTGGATAGTCAAATACCCCCAAAATACCAAAGTTACAATGGGTTTTGGGTGGATAGTCAAATACCCCCAAAATACCAAAGTTACAAGGTGTTTGGGGTGGATAGTCAAATACCCCCAAAATACCAAAGCTACAATGGGTTTTGGGTGGATGGTCAAATACCCCCAAAATACCAAAGCTACAATGGGTTTTGGGTGGATAGTCAAATACCCCCAAAATACCAAAGTTACAATGGGTTTTGAGTGGATAGTCAAATACCCCCCAAAATACCAAAGTTACAAGGTGTTTGGGGTGGATAGTCAAATACCCCCAAAATACCAAAGTTACAAGGTGTTTGGGGTGGATAGTCAAATACCCCCAAAATACCAAAGTTACAATGGGTTTTGGGTGGATAGTCAAATACCCCCAAAATACCAAAGTTACAATGGGTTTTGGGTGGATAGTCAAATCTCCCCAAAATACCAAAGTTACAAGGTGTTTGGGGTGGATAGTCAAATACCCCCAAAATACCAAAGTTACAATGGGTTTTGGGTGGATAGTCAAATACCCCCAAAATACCAAAATTACAATGGGTTTTGAGTGGATAGTCAAATACCCCCAAAATACCAAAGCTACAATGGGTTTTGGGTGGATAGTCAAATACCCCCAAAATACCAAAGTTACAATGGGTTTTGAGTGGATAGTCAAATACCCCCCAAAATACCAAAGTTACAAGGTGTTTGGGGTGGATAGTCAAATACCCCCCAAATACCAAAGTTACAATGGGTTTTGAGTGGATAGTGAAATCTCCCCAAAATACCAAAGTTACAAGGTGTTTGGGGTGGATAGTCAAATACCCCCAAAATACCAAAGTTACAATGAGTTTTGGGTGGATAGTCAAATACCCCCAAAATACCAAAATTACAATGGGTTTTGGGTGGATAGTCAAATACCCCCAAAATACCTAAGTTACAATGGGTTTTGGGTGAATAGTCAAATACCCCCAAAATACCCAAGTTACAATGGGTTTTGGGTGGATGGTGAAATTTCCCCAAAATACCAAAGTTACAATGGGTTTTGGGTGGATAGTCAAATACCCCCAAAATACCAAAGTTACAATGGGTTTTGGGTGGATAGTCAAATACCCCCAAAATACCAAAGTTACAATGGGTTTTTGGTGGATGGTCAAATACCCCCACCAAATACCCAGATTACAATGTGTTTCAGATAGATAGTCAAATCTCCCCAAAATACCCAAGTTACAATGGGTTTTGGGAGGAATATCAAATACCCCTAAAATACCCAAGTTACAATGTGTTTTGGATGGATAGTCAAATATTTCCAAAATACCCAAGTTACAATGTGTTTTGGGTGGATGGCCTCCTCCCCCCTCAAATACCCAAGGTACTCTGTGTGTTTTGGGTCATATATCAAATACCCCCCAAAAGTTACAATGTGTTTTGGGTGATGGTCAAATACTCCCCCCCCCAAAAAAAAAATTACCAAGTTACAATGTTTTTTGGGTGGATGGTCAAATGCCACCCCAGCCCAATACCCAAGGTACAATGTGTTTTGGGTCATGTATCAAATACCCACCAAAATACCCAAGTTACAATGTGTTCTGGGTGGATGGTCAAATACCACCAAACAGGCAAGTTACAATGTGTTCTGGGTGGATGGTCAAATACCCCCAAACAGGCAAATTACAATGTGTTCTGGGTGGATGGTCAAATACCCCCAAACAAGCAAGTTACAATGTGTTCTGGGTGGATGGTCAAATAACCCCAAACAGGCAAGTTACAATGTGTTCTGGGTGGATGGTCAAATACCCCCAAACAGACAAGTTACAATGTGTTCTGGGTGGATGGTCAAATACTTCCAAACAGGCAAGTTACAATGTGTTCTGGGTGAATGGTCAAATACCCCCAAACAGGCAAGTTACAATGTGTTCTGGGTGGATGGTCCAATACTCAAAACAGGCAAGTTACAATGTGTTCTGGGTGGATGGTCCAATACTCCCAAACAGGCAAGTTACAATGTGTTCTGGGTGGATGGTCCAATACTCCCAAACAGGCAAGTTACAATGTGTTCTGGGTGGATGGTCCAATACTCCCAAACAGGCAAGTTACAATGTGTTTTTCCTTCATTAACTTACAGAAGATATATGAATTTATCACTTCATGGGTAGTACAGTATTCTAATTCTGTGGAATCATGGGTAGTACAGTATTCTAATTCTGTGGAATCATGGGTAGTACAGTATTCTAATTCTGTGGAATCATGGGTAGTACAGTATTCTAATTCTGTGGAATCATGGGTAGTACAGTATTCTAATTCTGTGGAATCATGGGTAGTACAGTATTCTAGTTCTGTGGAATCATGGGTAGTACAGTATTCTAGTTCTGTGGAAGTGGTGATTCTTACATCTCTCCCATTAGTAATCAAACACGATATTTTATATGTTTTTGAAGATCATTATGTATGCCATCCAAAAATATGGAGAAAACATAGTATATTCTCAAATTTACTGACTGCCAGTAATGTTTCACTTATTTTCAACTTAATAATAAAAATAACAATAATAGTAATAGTAATAATGATAATAACAATAACAGTAATTAATATAAACAATAACAAAAATAACAAAAAAATAATAGCAATAATAAAAATAGTAGTAATAATAATAGAACAGTAACAATAACAATAATAATAATAGCAATAATAAAAACAATAACAATAACAAATAATAATAGTAATAATAAAAATAGTACTAATAATAAAATTTTTAATAATACATGCAGTAATAATAATATTAATAGTAATAATTATAATAATAATAATAACAATAATAACTGCAACAACAACAACAACAATAATAATAATAATAATAATTAATAATAATAATAATAATAATAACAGGCTCAGGTGGACCTGAGATCACATGCCTGGCTGACAAAGAGTCAAATGCAAGGACATTTGGCCAAGAAACCTGTCAGTAGGATGTTTTCTATAGAAATTTTTTGCTATTCTGAATTTCTGTTGATTGCATATGTCATGAAAACAACTGACCTATTACCACTTGTCAATCATCCTGATCCATTAACCAATCAACGTGTGTAAATTAGACACACCTTCATGCATGGTTATGTCTGCCATTTTCCTCCCACAAGCTGCTTGTGGCAATAACGAATTGATTATAATAAGCATTTTGAAATGTTTGCAATGTTGCCATATATAGTTTATCTTGTGCTGAAAAAATGGCATTAAATCCCATAGCAACAAAAAAGATATGAAGGTTCTTTATGCCAGGATGCTGTCACATTTGTTCAAGTAATGTTGTAGTTTTTTTTTAGTACTGGCAGCTATATCTTGAAGGCAGGTCAGCTTCATTAAAAAATTAATAGCTTCCTTTATGCCTGATGCTGTCAAATTTGTTTAATTGTATTAAGTTTTTGAGATAAGTAATTTCAAGGTTTAGCTATCTTAACATTTTAGCTATTTTGAAATTTTAGCTATATTAACATTTTAGCTATTTTGACATTTTAGCTATCTTGACATCTTAGCTATTTTGACATTTCAGCTATATCGACATTTTCGCTATTTTGACAATTTAGCTATTTTGACATTTTAGCTATATCGACATTTTAGATATATCGACATTTTAGCTATCTTAACATTTTAGCTATTTTGACATTTTAGCTATATTGACATTTTAGCTATCTTAACATTTTAGCTATCTTAACATTTTCGCTATTTTGACATTTTAGCTATTTTGACATTTCAGCTATATCGACATTTTCACTATTTTGACAATTTAGCTATTTTGACATTTTAGCTATATCGACATTTTAGATATATCGACATTTTAGCTATCTTAACATTTTAGCTATTTTGACATTTTAGCTATATTGACATTTCAAAGAACAATGTCCATAATCAAACATAAAAGATGAATGGAAACACTCTGCTTGATGAATCTGGCTAAAGTCACATGATTGTGGCTTTTATCCTAAATAAAACTATGCTGTGAATTAATGTGTCCAATTCCCAATCCCTGATGAGATACAACAGCAGTCTGTAGAAAGGGGGATCTTGACCGGTTCCTTATCTCTATATTGAAGGGGCTTCTGTAGCCAGTGACCAGTACTGATCAGTGACCAGCGACAAGCACTTAGTGCCTGGTCACTGGTCAAAAAACAGTCAGGTGACTCAGATCTGTAGGTTGACCCTTCTCCAGATCTGACAGACTTAGATTGGAATGTTTCCCTATCCTGCTGGCTCAATCCAATTGCTGACAATCACCACAGGGACTGAAAGGGTGCTGCTCCCCCTTTATGGTGGTAATGACTCACTTTCAGCCTGCATTGAGCTTTGGGCATGTAGAAGCTGCTGCTCCCTTTATGGGGATGGGTGGGGTGTATTTGATCTCTGCCCATCTGGTGAAAGAGGGTGCTGTTCCTCCCATAGGACAGTGTGCAAATCACTCTGTTCTTGAGTGAAAGAAAGGGTGCTGTTCATTCCTTGTGGGAGGAACAACTTATGCTCTGACCTTACCTAATTGGTAGGGTGCTACTCCTCCCTAATGGGTGGGTGTGATATGCTCTCCACCCTTTATAACCTCCCTTGAGAAGATCCCACTATCCCTAAAAGTCTTTGACGAGACTTTAGTAATCCTTCTCTGAAACTTGATGGACATGGAGGAGGAAAACACCTAAATATTAAAATGAGGACTGGGATGGAATTTCTGCTTTCTTTTACAGATATGTCTATTCTTTGCAAGATCCCAGACAATCATCAGTCCTCTAGCAGTATAAGATAGTCAAATGTGGTGCATATCTTTGGGGACTTTCCTGTGGCCAAACCTACCCACACCAGCTCAGGATTTGCTGTAAAAGAATGCTGAATTGAAGATTTATTCAGAAGTTTTATGCTAATACATGTAATGTTTTTTTTTTAAGCATATTTGTGTGGATTAACAGCAGCAAGAATTCACCTTACCTAGTTGATGTCTCAGACGGTTAAAACAATCCCTGATGTCTTAATGGATTAAGAAATGTTAAGATGAGTACTGAAAATTACAAGATAATGAAGTCAAAAAGGCATACTTGAAACAACTTCATGTTTCTTCTTAAAAAACTATATGCTGATACTCCATATTTATCTGCAACAGTTGACTATATTAGTTTTTCCACTCAGTGACATGACTCCACAAAGGCTGCCTAGGTGATTTTCTGCTTTTAAATGCTGTAACTCTGAAAGTCTGCAATGTGATTAATCTTTCTTATGCTCTTTCCATCCCACCATTGAGAAAATTGAATGAGTTGTACTGTCCACTTCTAATGAGTCTCAGCTTGAATCACTTACAAATGTTTCAAAATTAAAATTCCCTTATAAGATCAGCAAATGTGTGGGGAGCATTCTGTTCTTCCAAGGGCTTAATTAGTTCGTAACCATGAGATTGGCCAATGATACACAATTTTCATAATTCTAACTCTGCATTCAAGTATTGTTTATATTAGATGGAAACAAGGATAAGATTAGCACGGTCATTGACCAAATTTTATCCTGTCAACAAAGGATGCAAGGCTCATGCTAATAAATCTTCAATTGCAATACGCTACCAAATTGGTGGTATTTTCAATTTTGGGGAAGATAAATCCATGATAAACTGTGGCGAACTCAACTGTAGAATAAAACATTGCAACACAGTCAAATAAAATGTTATTTTTGACAACTTCAACATAAAATACCAGTTATATATTTTTCATCAAACATTCCAATAATTTCATGAATCACTGAGTAGCAAAACTTCTTTTCTTCCTCTATTCTTAAAAGTATATTATGTCACTTGATTAGCAATAAAGAATACAAACTTAAGACTAAAAGAATTTGAAACAAGATTAAATTCTTACTTTGACGAAAGTTGCGAACATGTTCCAATGACTGTTTGTTATCTGTGATGTCCTCATAGTTGATTATGAACATGATAATTTCTCCCCCCTCATTTTTGACAGGTGCAATGAGAACGCTGCACAGGAACTTGGTGCCTGAAATGACAAATTGATGGAGAGAGTAAGAATAATAAATAAATGTCAGAACACTGCAAAGCATGCCAAAACAGTCCTGCAAACCCACAGGACCAGTAACTAAGAAAAGGTACTGGTCCTGTCTATAACTAAAAATAGATAACACAAGACAACGGCTCAATGGTAAATACAGCTAGACTTGAATATCAGTCCTTAGAAAGGTTAAAAATGCAATTAAAACTGGAAAAGAAAACAAGATATTTATATCATCTGATTATATATCAAATTTATTAAATTTTAAATAAATTTATGACAACATGGCCACTGTATCTGACTGTGGACTGTCTAAATGATTCAGATCTATACTGACCTCAACTAAAGGTGGGGTATTATGACCAGTCTAAATCATAGAATGAAAATCAGAATCCTCATCCATCGATTTGTTATCAATGACAGCATTAGAACTACGTCGAGGCTTCAAAGATGAGATTATGGTATGCAAAGTACAGATGCCAATAAAACTGGTGCGTAGAAAAATGAGTTCCAGCAGTATGTTGCTTTTTACTGTTTGTGAGATGGGGTTTTATGTTGATGGTTTGCAAGAGATTTTCTTATAGACGGGATTATAAGATTATACTCAGATTATCTTCCTTCTCTACTCATCAAGCAAATCAGATTGTTAGGCATTAGGTCTGCAAGTGATTATCCTTATGAATAAAGACAAATACATGTATCGATTTTGTCATTTACATTTAGTCATATAACTATTTCAAACTGGTCTGATGGACTGACCCATTATTTTTCATGCTGGTCCACCTTGAAATTATCTCACATCAGACAATTTTGCACGCTGATAGTACACACAATATCTACTGACCATATAACACCTATCTCTCTATGTAGTGTCCACTTCAGTTGAAAAACTGAAATCTCTAGGATCTACAGGTGGAATCAGGCCCAAGCTACACTGTGCTGTTAAACAATAGACTTGTGGAATCAGGCCCAAGCTACACTGTGCTGTTAGGCAATAGACTTGTGGAATCAGGCCCAAGCTACACTGTGCTGTTAGGCCATAGACTTGTGGAATCAGGCCCAAGCTATACTGTGTTGTTAAACAATAGATTTGTGGAATCAGGCCCAAGCTACACTGTGCTGTTAGGCAATAGACTTGTGGAATCAGGCCCAGGCTACACTGTGCTGTTAGGCAATAGACTTGTGGAATCAGGCCCAAGCTACACTGTGCTGTTAGGCAATAGACTTGTGGAATCAGGCCCAAGCTACACTGTGCTGTTAAACAATAGACTTGTGGAATCAGGCCCATGCTACACTGTGCTGTTAGGCAATAGACTTGTGAAATCAGGCCCAAGCTACACTGTGCTGTTAAACAATAGACTTGTGGAATCAGGCCCAAGCTACACTGTGCTGTTAGGCAATAGACTTGTGAAATCAGGCCCAAGCTACACTGTGCTGTTAGGCAATAGACTTGTGGAATCAGGCCCAAGCTACACCATGCTGTTAGGCAATAGACTTGTGGAATCAGGCCCAAGCTACACTGTGCTGTTAAACAATAGACTTGTGAAATCAGGCCCAAGCTACACTGTGCTGTTAGGCAATAGAATTGTGAAATCAGGCCCATGCTACACTGTGCTGTTAGGCAATAGACTTGTGGAATCAGGCCCAAGCTACACTGTGCTGTTAGGCAATAGACTTAAATGATTTAAAACCCATGATTTTACCAGCAAGTCGTTTAGGGATGAAAATGGAATAAACTCGCAATCCAGAATCTACTTGACTGAATGATACACATAGTGAAAAAAGAACTTGCTAAAGACAGAAGATTTCACATAGTTCATTCAACTACACTCAACAAAATCTTATATCAACACATGTAAAATATGTGGAGACTATTCCATGTTAAAAATTTCTTATCCAAATATCATTTACACTGAAAATCATCCATTTTATATGTTCACATTTTCATAACCTCTTAAACCCCTTATTAAAATAATTTACCTATATGTAAAGCTCACTTGCTTATACATGAAGTTCTGATACTGAAATTATCCAAATGCGATTAAACTCATACCTTAATTATTAGAGTCCAAAACTGGGCACAATATAATAGGATGGTATCTAATGAAGGTAAAACAAATTATATGATTTTTTTGACATCATAAAAGCTACACAAGTCAGGGAACCCATAATTATCTCTTGCAATAAATAATCATCTGTTAGAAAATGTCAAACATGAAAAGCTTGTAGGTGTGTCCATGGATAATAACTTATTATGGGATGGCCATATTGATAAGCTTTGTAAAACACTGTCATAAAAAACTGCTTAACTCAGCAGAATCAAGAAATATTTACTTATGGAAACTCACAGACTATACTACAAGTCATATATTCTTCCAACAATGGATCACTGTTTAAATGTATGGGGAAACTGATAAATCTGAGCTTAACAGGAATTATAAACTTCAGAAACAAACAGCATTCATAATTTTAGATGCACCTATTGATCATTCCTCAAAACCATTTTATACAGAACTCAAATGGTTCACAATATATGACTGGATAGATTTTCACAAGGCAGTTCTTTTATATAAATGTTTACATGGAACTGCACCAGTTTCTTCCCACTTATTCAGGCATTTGTCAACACATTTACAGCTGAGATCAATATCACCTGGAAACCTTCTAGCACCAAAACCAAGAACAGAGCAATTGAAAAAGAGTTTTCAATACTCTGGTACAGTTCTGTGGAACAAGCTTCCACTAAATGTTAAAAATCTCCTGAAAATATTAGAGTACTTATGAAGAGATATCATGAGCATGTAAATGTTTCTAATAGATAATGGAATTTAGAATTTTAATACTACCGTATGTTAAAATTAACAGTGTTAGTTCTATATTTCAATTAATGCACATTGTTATACTCTATTTAAGAGTGTCTCAAGGGTAAATAATACTTGACTAATGAGTCACCCTCTATAAATAAAGTAGTATTATTTTTATTGTCCTTATTTATATCATTATTATTATTCTTATTACTATTATTATTATTATTATTATTATTGTTGTTGTTATAAAGGACACATCATAACCCTTATACTCAAATGTTTTATCTCATGCAAATGCCCCTTGTTCTTAAAGAATAACCACCTTATTCAAATACTGTATCTCTATGTAATACCACTAACTCAGATATTTTACTTCTATGTAAAAGTTGTCTATTTATAATGGACACATCATAATGCACTAACTCAAATATTTTACCTCGTTGTAAAGGTTGCCTATTCAGAATAGACACATCATAATGCACTAGCTCAAATATTTTACCTCGTTGTAAAGGTTGCCTATTTATAATGGACATATCATAATGCACTAGCTCAAATATTTTACCTCGTTGTAAAGGTTGCCTATTTATAATGGACATATCATAATGCACTAACTCAAATATTTTACCTCGTTGTAAAGGTTGCCTATTTATAATGGACATATCATAATGCACTAACTCAAATATTTTACCTCGTTGTAAAGGTTGCCTATTTATAATGGACATATCATAATGCACTAACTCAAATATTTTACCTCGTTGTAAAGGTTGCCTATTTATAATGGACATATCATAATGCACTAACTCAAATATTTTACCTCGTTGTAAAGGTTGCCTATTTATAATGGACATATCATAATGCACTAACTCAAATATTTTACCTCGTTGTAAAGGTTGCCTATTCAGAATAGACACATCATAATGCACTAGCTCAAATATTTTACCTCGTTGTAAAGGTTGCCTATTTATAATGGACATATCATAATGCACTAGCTCAAATATTTTACCTCGTTGTAAAGGTTGCCTATTTATAATGGACATATCATAATGCACTAACTCAAATATTTTACCTCGTTGTAAAGGTTGCCTATTTATAATGGACATATCATAATGCACTAACTCAAATATTTTACCTCGTTGTAAAGGTTGCCTATTTATAATGGACATATCATAATGCACTAACTCAAATATTTTACCTTGTTGTAAAGGTTGCCTATTTATAATGGACACATCATAATGCACTAGCTCAAATATTTTACCTCGTTGTAAAGATTGCCTATTTATAATGGACATATCATAATGCACTAACTCAAATATTTTACCTCGTTGTAAAGGTTGCCTATTTATAATGGACACATCATAATGCACTAACTCAAATATTTTACCTCGTTGTAAAGGTTGCCTATTTATAATGGACACATCATAATGCACTAACTCAAATATTTTACGTTTCTTATTCATTATAGTATATACCACAGTTTTGGATTAATATATAAGTCAATTTGGAATATAATTCAAAATCACTAACCTTGTAAATTTTCCATAATTCATCGATATGCAAGTTAATGTATATTTAACAGATCAACACAGTGACTTTATCATTTTTACTTCTTCCATATTTCTCCTATAATAAGCTCAAAGTTGAGTGACTTTATCATTTTTACTTCTTCCATATTTCTCCTATAATAAGCTCAAAGTTGAGTGACTTTATCATTTTTACTTCTTCCATATTTCTCCTATAATAAGCTCAAAGTTGAGTGACTTTATCATTTTTACTTCTTCCATATTTCTCCTATAATAAGCTCAAAGTTGAGTGACTTTATCATTTTTACTTCTTCCATATTTCTCCTATAATAAGCTCAAAGTTGATATTTTGGTAACTGTTTAATGAAGAAAATTATTATAAGAGAAACCCTTTACCTTTTCACTTAGCTGTTGCCCAATGAATATGCTGCCTATATCACTTATACCAAATATTTCATGTGTAAACTAAAGGAAAAATACTAAAAAAATCCATGCCATTTTACAACATGGTAGTTGGGGTAAAATTAGTCAACCATTTTATGTTTTTAACCACATTATAATGAGAACTATATCAATGGAATCAGGATATATTGAGAATAGTGAAATATAAAAAACTATGGTATAGCAGTTACAATGAAATAATAATAATAATAATAATAATAATAATAATAATAATAATAATAATGCTTTATTTATAGAGGGTGACTCATTAGTCAAGGACTATTCTCCCTTGAGACCCTCTTAATGAGACTATAACAAATGCACATTATATGAAGATAGCAATACTTAGTGCTTATTTTAGCATGTTTAGTTATAAAATACTAAATTCCATTATCTATTAGAAACGCATGCTCATGATATCTCTTCTTAAATACTCTAATATTTTCAGCCGATTTTACATGTAATGGAAGCATATTCCACAGAACTGTACCAGGGTATTGAAAACTCTTTTTGAATTGCTCTGTTCTTGGTTTTGGTGCTAGAAGGTTTCCATGTAATATTGATCTCAACTGGTATTGTGTTGAAAAAGGCCTGAATAAGTCCTGAAGATAATCTGGTGCAGTTCCATGTAGACATTTATATAAAAGAACTGCCTTGTGAAAATCTATCCTGTCATATATTGTGAACCATTTGAGTTCTGTATACAATGCTTTTGAGGGATTATCAACAGATGTATCTAAAATTACATGTGCTGCTCGTTTCTGGAGTTTTTAAATCCTGTCAAGCTCAGATTTAGCACAGTTTCCCCATACATTAGAACACTAATCCATTTTTGGAAAAATATATAGATTGTGAGTTTCCATAGCTAAATATTTCTTGATTCTGCTGAGTAGGGCAATTTTGGATGACAGTGTTTTACAAAGCTTATTAATATGGTTATTCCATAATAAATTATTATCTATGGACACACCTACAAGCCTTTCATGTTTAACATTTTCTAATGGATGATTATTTGGTGCAAGAGAGTTTTGGGTTCCCTGATTTGTGTAGCTTTTGTGTCATCCCCAGAATCATACATTTTGTTTTACCTTCATTAATTACCATCCTATTTTGTTGTGCCCAGTTTTGGACTCTAATAAGGTCTGAGTTTAATCTTGTTTGGATAACTTCAGTATCAGAACTAGATGTATACAAGGTTGCATCATCTGCAAACAATTCTGTATTGGTGGATTCATTATTTAATGGTAGATCATTGATATAGATAAAGAAGAGGAGAGGGCCTAAAACTGAGCCTTGAGGGACTCCTGAATGAATAGTGCAAGTTTG
Organism: Unio pictorum; assembly: GCA_030141615.1. Lineage (NCBI taxonomy): Eukaryota > Metazoa > Mollusca > Bivalvia > Unionida > Unionidae > Unio > Unio pictorum. The sequence goes on from JARLTB010000494.1 coordinate 2,537,144, forward strand.
AGAGCTAATATTGCCAATGCTTACTTGTTGAGAACTTTGGTTTAGGTATGATCTAAACCAGTTTAAAGAAGGATTGTCAAACTTGTAACAGTTCAACTTTTGCAGCAGAATTTTATGATCAACAAGATCAAAAGCTTTCTTGAAGTCAAGGAAGACAATCCCAGTCATATGTCCATTATCCATATCCTTCAGCCAAAGATCAATTAATCTGCCATGGTATAAAGATACAAGACCAGGTTTCTCACCTTGTTTTCCTTCAACCCTTTTTGTTATATACTAGTATGATTTTGTTCACCATGCTATATCCAGAATAATGTTATAACAAGGCATGTTACAACAAGGCATGTTATAACAAAGCATGTTATAATGGGAGACAGCTTTACACTTACATGTAAACCGAGGACTGTCTGGTTATTCAAGCCACATAGTCCTCATGCTTTATATTAAGGTTTGTTAATTATATTCAATAGTTCAGAAACGAGGTCATTTAGAGCTCTTTATATTTTTAGAAATGGTGACCAGTACTGATAGCTGATCAGCAACCTTTAATCCTAACATGTAATGTTCTTTTCACGCCATGATGTCTTCTGCCAGGTTAGGAAAATTCTATTCAAGAGTTTTGGAAAATAAGTTGGTTCAAGGTTTAGCAGAATCTACAAAAGTTTGGTAAAGAATATTGTTATTCCTGGTCTATTTCAGTACTGTAATTATACCACTCTAAATACTTTTAAACTATTTTTATTCATCACTAGATAATTTATATATCCAGCATAATTAGAGAATTGTTATGATGATATCCATTTAAAACTGTCTGCTACTACTGTTTTAAGTATACCAACAGTGAAACAATACCCAAGTGAGATAACTATTATGGTCTAATAATTTGCCTCAAATTTCAGTTACCTCCCTTGATATAAAATTGACTCCAAAAGTCCACCAGTCAAATTTTCTAAATATTTGTAGAAAGTCTGTAAAGTTTATTATTTTAAATAGTAATATAAGCTATTTTTACAACCAACCACTATCTTGCTGAAATCAAAATGGACTAAACAATATTTCTGGTATGGACAAAAATTACTTTCACAGGGAAAAAGCTTACAGTATAAAATTCAGTGCACTGAAAAAATTATCAACTGCCAAGAAAAATCAAGAAATTATCCTGTACATTTTTTATTTAATAATATTGATTTGTCACACACAGTTCATTTTCCATGAATAAGTGCACATCCACAATTTTTGACAAACTGATAAAACATATCCCTTTCTGAACATGTACATTGATCCCATAATGCTTTCATGGAGGGAAGTGTTGGTTTCAACTCGTTTTCTTCAAATTTCCCACCATTCATGGTTGGAATCTCATTAACACTTAACTTGGTGAGTGAAATCATCCCCAAACTCGATTTTATATCTGTATTCAAGGACAACAATATTGGGAGTAGATGTGCACCTGCAATATCAACATCTCTTATACAAAGGGAGCTAGCTCTTCTAAGCATGTAAATACACATGACAGAGATAATATTATGACAATGTTACTATGATGAACTCATTTTGAATATCAAAGATGCCACTACCAACATGGCCTACTTTGTTATCTATCAAGCATTGGGATGCAATAGTTTTGGATCTTACAAAAGAACATCAAGACATATCCATTAATCAAAGTATTGAGAATACTGATAACTTGGTGAGTTGCAATGAAACGTAGTCAGATCAGATGAAGAAAATAAAAAAAACTGAGATATTTATATTTATAGTCCCAATTACCATCATGCACACATATTCTTCTTAACTATTCTAAATAAATCCTGATATATTTATATTTATAGTCCCAATTACCATCATGCACACATATTCTTTTTAAGTACTCTAAATAAATCCTGAAATATTTATATTTATAGTCCCAATTACCATCATACACACATATTCTTCTTAACAATTCTAAATAAATCCGAAATATTTATATTTAGAGTCCCAATTACCATCAAACACACATATTCTTCTTAACTATTCTAATTAAATCCTGATATATTTATATTTATAGTCCCAATTACCATCATGCACACATATTCTTAACTATTCTAAATAAATCCTGAAATATTTATATTTTAGGGTCACAATTACCATCATACATACATATTCTTAACTATTCTAAATAAATCCTGAAATATTTATATTTTAGGGTCACAATTACCATCATACACACATATTCTTAACTATTCTAAATAAATCCTGAAATATTTATATTTTATGGTCACAATTACCATCATACACACATAATCTTAACTATTCTAAATAAATCCTGAAATATTTATATTTATAGTCCCAATTACCATCATGCACACATATTCTTCTTAAGTACTCTAAATAAATCCTGAAATATTTATATTTATAATCCCAATTACCATCATACACACATATTCTTAACTATTCTAAATAAATCCTGAAATATTTATATTTTAGGGTCACAATTACCATCATACACACATATTCTTAACTATTCTAAATAAATCCTGAAATATTTATATTTTATGGTCACAATTACCATCATACACACATAATCTTAACTATTCTAAATAATCTTTATAATATTTATCTAAATTTGCATTCCTTAGTATGTTACTAAGAATTTTTATTAATATTTAAAAGATTATTTGAGATATTGTGATTTCATATTAAAAAGCATTTTCTACTATTGATTCAAATATTACAAAGGGAAATAACTATCAGGTATAATAAAGTACCTCAACTTAGCTGCCTCAATTTACACATAAATTAAAATGAAACATAAGTGGAGATGAAGTCTGTGATTAATTTTAATATTATATTTCTTACTACTTTAGTAATATGTGTGATAACAGAAGACACAGTGCTATAAGCAAAGAAGGAATTCTCTCCAAGCCCCCCAAAAATGAAAAGGTGGGCAAGGCTTTTTCACAAAAATCTTTAGGTCAAGTGCATTATGCATGGGAAGCAAAATGTTTTGATATAAATGTAACTGACATGACAACTGTCCAACTTACTATCTTTCTTGTAGTAGAGAATTTCCACTTGTTTTTCCTCTAAGCCCTGAAGTGCATCCTTAATTTGCAAAATGACATATGTATTTGTTTGAGGTCCATGTAGGAAGTCACAAAGGCAGCTCTTCTGCATAACTTCTGCCCTCGAGTAGCCAGTAAGCTCACAAAAGCCATCATTACAAAATATAATGGGGTTGCTTTCAATCTGTGCATTGGCTATCACAAACTTCCGATCTGTAATAGATGAAAAAGTGTCTATTTTGTATAGCCTGTATTTTTCATGCACACAAATTCTTTGTGTCTACTTTGTATAGCCTGTATTTTTCATGCACATAAATTCTTTGTCTACTTTGTATAGCCTGTATTTTTCATGCACATAAATTCTTTGTGTATATTTTGTATAGCCTGTATTTTTCATGCACATAAATTCTTTGTGTATATTTTGTATAGCCTGTATTTTTCATGCACATAAATTCTTTGTGTATATTTTGTATAGCCTGTATTTTTCATGCACACAAATTCTTTGTGTATATTTTGTATAGCCTGTATTTTACATGCACATAAATTCTCTTTGTGTATATTTTGTATAGCCTGTATTTTTCATGCGCATAAATTCTCTTTGTGTCTATTTTGTATAGCCTGTATTTTTCATGCACATAAATTCTTTGTGTCTACTTTGTATAGCCTGTATTTTTCATGAACATAAATTCTTTGTGTCTACTTTGTATAGCCTGTATTTTTCATGAACATAAATTCTTTGTGTCTACTTTGTATAGCCTGTATTTTTCATGCACATAAATTCTTTGTGTCTACTTTGTATAGCCTGTATTTTTCATGAACATAAATTCTTTGTGTCTACTTTGTATAGCCTGTATTTTTCATGAACATAAATTCTTTGTGTCTACTTTGTATAGCCTGTATTTTTCATGCACATAAATTCTTTGTCTATTTTGTATAGCCTGTATTTTTCATGAACATAAATTCTTTGTGTCTACTTTGTATAGCCTGTATTTTACATGCACATAAATTCTTTGTGTCTACTTTGTATAGCCTGTATTTTTCATGCACATAAATTCTTTGTCTATTTTGTATAGCCTGTATTTTTCATGAACATAAATTCTTTGTGTCTACTTTGTATAGCCTGTATTTTACATGCACATAAATTCTTTGTGTCTACTTTGTATAGCCTGTATTTTTCATGCACATAAATTCTTTGTCTATTTTGTATAGCCTGTATTTTTCATGCACATAAATTCTTTGTGTCTACTTTGTATAGCCTGTATTTTTAATGCACATAAATTCTTTGTGTCTACTTTGTATAGCCTGTATTTTTCATGAACATAAATTCTTTGTGTCTACTTTGTATAGCCTGTATTTTACATGCACATAAATTCTTTGTGTCTACTTTGTATAGCCTGTATTTTTCATGCACATAAATTCTTTGTCTACTTTGTATAGCCTGTATTTTTCATGCACATAAATTCTTTGTCTACTTTGTATAGCCTGTATTTTTCATGCACATAAATTCTTTGTCTATTTTGTATAGCCTGTATTTTTCATGAACATAAATTCTTTGTGTCTACTTTGTATAGCCTGTATTTTACATGCACATAAATTCTTTGTGTCTATTTTGTATAGCCTGTATTTTTCATGCACATAAATTCTTTGTCTACTTTGTATAGCCTGTATTTTTCATGCACATAAATTCTTTGTGTCTATTTTGTATAGCCTGTATTTTTCATGCACATAAATTCTTTGTGTATATTTTGTATAGCCTGTATTTTTCATGCACATAAATTCTCTTTGTGTATATTTTGTATAGCCTGTATTTTTCATGCACATAAATTCTTTGTGTCTATTTTGTATAGCCTGTATTTTTCATGCACATAAATTCTTTGTGTCTATTTTGTATAGCCTGTATTTTTCATGCACATAAATTCTTTGTGTCTATTTTGTATAGCCTGTATTTTTCATGCACATAAATTCTTTGTCTACTTTGTATAGCCTGTATTTTTCATGCACATAAATTCTTTGTCTACTTTGTATAGCCTGTATTTTTCATGCACATAAATTCTTTGTGTCTATTTTGTATAGCCTGTATTTTTCATGCACATAAATTCTTTGTGTATATTTTGTATAGCCTGTATTTTTCATGCACATAAATTCTTTGTGTATATTTTGTATAGCCTGTATTTTTCATGCACATAAATTCTTTGTGTCTATTTTGTATAGCCTGTATTTTTCATGCACATAAATTCTTTGTCTACTTTGTATAGCCTGTATTTTTCATGAACATAAATTTCCAAGATATTGTTCAAAAAATAAATTTCAGTAAATTATATTGTAAAGATTTAATGAGTTTATTAAACATTTAATTAAGCCACAAATTATTACCTCACACATTCTGCCTTTATAACTTAATGATTGCAGATCCAATATGTTACAAAATATACTCAACACATTAATACTTCAGACATTAAATGAGTTAAAATTATGTCATCTGACAAAAATATACTTTATGAATTACCTTTGATAAGATGTTAATCATGTTAATTTTAAAGTACAACCACCAGAAAAATGGAAACTGCATTTATAATTCTGTATTAGATTTGATAAAAGAATGGATTAACAAGTGTGTATTATATCTGATAAAAGAATGGATTAACAAGTGTGTATTAGATTTGATAAAAGAATGCATTAACAAGTCTGTATTAGATTTGATAAAAGAATGGATTAACAAGTCTGTATTACATTTGATAAAATAATTGATTAACAATTCTTTATTATATTCTATACAGGAGTGAATTAACAATTCTCCATTAGATTTGATAAAATAATGCATTAACAAGTCTGTATTAGATTTGAAATAGAATGCATTAACAAATCTGTATTAGATTTGAAAAAAAAATGCATTAACAAATCTGTATTAGATTTGATAAAAGAATACATAAATAATTGAAAAACATTAACATCACTGAAAAGGACATTAGATTCAGGACATTCTCTTCAGGATGATGGATTCAGACCATTTACTACAGGATGATGGATTCAGGTCATTTTCTACAGGTCGATGGATTCAGGTAATTTTCTACAGGACGCTAGATTCAGGACATTCTCTACAGGGTGATAGATTCAGACCCCATTTTCTACAGGTCGATGAATTCAGACCATTGTCTATAGGTTGATGGATTCAGGTCATTTTCTACAGGTCGATGGATTCAGACCATTTTCTACAGGTCGATGGATTCAGACCATTTTCTACAGGTTGATGAATTCAGACCATTTTCTACAGGTTGATGAATTCAGACCATTGTCTATAGGTTGATGGATTCAGGTCATTTTCTACAGGTCGATGGATTCAGACCATTTTCTACAGGTCGATGGATTCAGACCATTTTCTACAGGTTGATGAATTCAGACCATTTTCTACAGGTTGATGGATTCAGTTAATTTTCTACAGGTCGATGGATTCAGGTAATTTTCTACAGGTCGATGGATTCAGACCATTTTCTACAGGTCGATGAATTCAGACCATTTTCTACAGGTCGATGAATTCAGACCATTTTCTACAGGTTGATGGATTCAGGTCATTTTCTACAGGTCGATGGATTCAGACCATTTTCTACAGGTCGATGGATTCAGCCCATTTTCTACAGGATGATGGATTCAGGCCATTTTCTACAGGACAATGGATTCAGGCCATTTCTACAGACTGATTTCAAGAAGTCACACATTTGATAAATCCTGATTTTCCACATACATTTAAATTACAATTTCTCATGTGACTATTTCATCATTTAGTGCATGCATCCATCAATAATGTCCTATTATTAAATAAGTCAAATCTCAAATAAAAAAACAATTTATTGCATACATACAGATAATCCCAACCAGTTAATTATTTATAGGAATAACAAAACATTAAGACTTAATTATATTTGCTGATGAAAGCAATACAATTGAAAAAATAACATAAATATGTGAAATTTTACTGATACAATTTACAAAGACCAATATTCTTTTTCATGAAAATTCCCAATTATTGGACAAAGGATTCCAGGTCTTATGTTAAGGGGCATTCATGTATAGAATGGAGTAGATTGTTTAGTTTTTTTTAAGGTCAAACAAGGCTCATCTATTTTTCATTGACTAGTGTACTATTTTGAATTCCAAAAATGTTGGGGCTTAAACTAAAATACTTACACAAACATTTCAATATTATTTTCTACTGTTTTCTAAACTGATCAAAGAAATACTCTTTGTATTTGAAGGACTTTACTCTTTTTTTTGCATTTTTTCATTTTGTGTGCATTTTTTGGAGATACCAAAACTTACTGGCAATATACAATCTAGATTTTGCCAAGGTGTCATTAAACCATATGCATGCACACTATGTACCAACAGCTTTTACAGTTAGCCAGCATGCATACTATGTACCAACAGCTTTTACAGTTAGCCAGCATGTATACTATGTACCAACAGCTTTTACAGTAAGCCAGAATGCACACTATGTACCAACAGCTTTTACAGCAAGCCAGCATGCACACTATGTACCAACAGCTTTTACAGCAAGCCAGCATGCACACTATGTACCAACAGCTTTTACAGTAAGCCAGCATGCATACTATGTACCAACAGCTTTTACAGTAAGCCAGCATGCATACTATGTACCAACAGCTTTTACAGTAAGCCAGCATGCATACTATGTACCAACAGCTTTTACAGTAAGCCAGCATGCATACTATGTACCAACAGCTTTTACAGTAAGCCAGCATGCATACTATGTACCAACAGCTTTTACAGTAAGCCAGCATGCATACTATGTACCAACAGCTTTTACAGTAAGCCAGAATGCATACTATGTACCAACAGCTTTAACAGCAAGCCAGCATGCACACTATGTACCAACAGCTTTAACAGCAAGCCAGCATGCACACTATGTACCAACAGCTTTTGCAACAAGCCAGCATATGCTATTCTTTCTCGGATCTACTGTTACCATTTAATCTGAGACCCACAATCTGAAAGAACAAATATCTGAACACAATATTTAGAGAATTCTTTTTATTCAAAATGACCTTTAATAAAATACTGAGATGAATAGAGATTAAGGCATCAAGACTACTATAAGGTGAAATTTAATCTTGCCCACTTTTATCTACCTGTAAACAAATCATACTGGCATTCAGTTAAGCCAGAACACCTGTTTCTTGGGATTATGTGTGATTAGTTCTAGCTTACAAATATTCAGGTCAATTCCTTCAATTCCACAGTCCCTTTCATCCAAATTGCCCAATAATTAGTACAGTTTTTCTCAACTGATAAGCTCGGTGGAATACATTTAAGTTTTATGAGGCAGGTGCCGATTATCAATGAACTGGGGAAACTTATAAACTTTTTTGACCGGGCTTGGGCAGCCTAATATTTAAAAAAAATCACACATAAAGATTTGTTGAAGTTTGTAAGATTGTGGATAGACATGTATATTCATCAAGCAATAGTCTATCATGCAATAAATAATGTACTCATTTCTTCTTAGATTACCTGAGTGTGATTGCATAATGTATCCATATGAAACTAATATCAGCAATAGTCTATCATGCAATAAATATTTTACTCATTTCTTCTTAGATTACCTGTGATTGCATAATGTATCCATATGAAAATAATATCAGCATTAAGCCATCATGCAATAAATATTTTACTCATTTCTTCTTAGATTACCTGTGATTGAATAATGTATCCATATGAAAATAATATCAGCATTAAGCCATCATGCAATAAATATTTTACTCATTTCTTCTTAGATTACCTGTGACTGAATAATGTATCCAGATGAAAATAATATCAGCATTAAGCCATCATGCAATAAATATTTTACTCAGTTCTTCTTAGATTACCTGTGATTGAATAATGTATCCAGATGAAAATAATATCAGCATTAAGCCATCATGCAATAAATATTTTACTCATTTCTTCTTAGATTACCTGTGATTGAATAATGTATCCAGATGAAAATAATATCAGCATTAAGCCATCATGCAATAAATATTTTACTCATTTCTTCTTAGATTAACTGTGACTGAATAATGTATCCAGATGAAAATAATATCAGCATTAAGCCATCATGCAATAAATATTTTACTCAGTTCTTCTTAGATTACCTGTGATTGAATAATGTATCCAGATGAAAATAATATCAGCATTAAGCCATCATGCAATAAATATTTTACTCATTTCTTCTTAGATTACCTGTGATTGAATAATGTATCCAGATGAAAATAATATCAGCATTAAGCCATCATGCAATAAATATTTTACTCATTTCTTCTTAGATTACTTGTATGTGATTGCATAATGCAGGGTGTCCAAACCTTTTGCAAAGAGGGCCAGATTTGATTAAGTGAAGATGCCCGGGGGTCAATAGTTTCTTCTGATGTTTTTTTTTACCACAAAAGTTACAAGTAAATATACACTGTTATATAAATAAATAAATAAAAAAACAACAAATAAACAAAAAATAAATAAAACAATTTTCATTGTCATAATAATATATTTTTTTCAAATTACAATGTAACTAAACAGAAGCCAAACAGGCAGACATGAACAACTGTAAAAACACAATTCTGACTTTCTCGATGCAGATATGGAGGAACATCATCAGGGTCTACGGAGAAGGGAGAAGAGAAAAGCAACATATCCTTTTCAATAACTGCAAATACCTGAAAGCGTTTGTTGAATTCCACAGATAGAGATGCGATATCTGTTGCTTAACTCCTCATTTGCACACCGATGTTGTCCTGTGGGAAACTGTCAATTACCTCTTCAAAGCTGGGATGTGCGCGGTGCAGGGTTCTGTTTGGGACAAGTGTCTTTGGAAAAGTTGCAGCTTCGTTCCAACGGCCTTCACGTGAGTGTATTGCTCGTTCACCACTGCATCTCATCCTTGAAGATTAACATTCAGCCCATTCAGATGCTTCGTTATGTCAACCAAAAAAGACAAATCTGCCAGCCATACAGGATCGGACAATTCTTCCATCGGTTGCCCCTTTTCACACAAACAAAATTTTTTTATTTCTTTTCTGAGAGAGAACAATCGCTGCATTGCGGACCCACAACTTAGCCATATCACATAGTTGTGATATATTACATCTCCGTATTCAGCTTTAATGTCAAGCAGGAACTGCTGAAACTGTCGGTGGTGTAGAGCTTAAGAGCGAATATAATTTATTGCCTTTACCACTGGTTTCATAACATGATCAGGCGCACCATTGGTAATTATCCCAGAAACTTTACTCCATGGTAGTTTCATATCATCAACAGCATCACAAACAGAAACGAATAAATTTGTTCTTTCTGATATGGTCTTTAAGGCTTTGGAAGTCAAGCAGCTCCTCTATTACGTTCATGTTGTCATCAACTCATCTTAGAAAAAATCAAGAGCTTTGCAGTGTCAGAAGGATCGGTGCTTTCATCACAGGCTAATGAGAAATAATCAAAAGTCACTCCCCTGTTCCTCGGTTGTCTTTGAATATCTGACGATATGTCCTCAACTCTCCGTGCCATAGTGATCCATGCCAGGCAAACATTAATAAATGACTGCTTCTTCTCGGGGCAAATGTTCTCCACCATTTTAATGACACAGTCTTTGATAAATGTACCTTCAGTAAAAGAGTTGCAATGTTTAGCTATTAACATGGTCACTTTAGAGCTTGCTTTGGTGATATTTTCCTTTGACTCACAGGCCCATGTGAAGAATCGCTGTTATGATGCCAGAGCAGCTTGGAGTTGCTTCACTTTTTTAGCGCGGTCACTCCCTGTTAGCTTGTCGTATGTGTTAGCATGTTTAGTCTGGAAGTGTCTCTTTAAGTTGAAATCCTTAAACAAGGCAACCGTCTTGTTACAAATGAGACAAACACAATTGCCTCGATTTCAGTGAACAAGTAAGGTAATTCCCATATCTTCTGAAAGCGGCTAACCACACTGTCAACTCTTTTCCTTTTCAGTTGCCATGGCAGAAATGAGCGAAGAAGGTTTCGCATCCTAGCGGGCCATAAATAATACATTATATGACCGAAGCTGCGGGCTGCATGAAATCTTACCGCGGGCTGTGATTGGCTTGCGGGCCGGACTTTGGACACCCCTGGCATAATGTATCCATATGAAAATAATATCAGCATTAAGCCATCATGCAATAAATATTGTATTCATTTCTTCTTAGATTACCTGTGTGTAAGTGCATAATGTATCCATATGAAACTTGTTTTGTTTTTTATGGTTTAACGCCATTTTTCTGCACAATATAGGCTATACATGGCGGCCAGTATTAATGGTGGAGGAAGAATCCGGACAACCCCCGGAAAGAACCACTGGCCCACAAGAAGTTACTGGCAAGCTTTCTCACATAACTACATTTGCCGAATCTGAGACTCGAACACACGCAGATAGCCATATAACCAAAAATGTCAACAACAGCCACCCAATGAAAAGCAAAATCTTTGAAGTTCCTGAAATGTCGTTAACTTGACTCATGAACAGTACTCTGATGCACCACTAAAATATTTCGAAAAAATGTATATGAAATTTCATTATTATTATATTCATAAAATATTCATGAAAATTCTTTATACAAACTTCTTACAGTATAAGTGAAATATAAATAAATGTCAATATTTATGTTTTTGAATGATATGATACTGTATAAAATGTTAATAAATGTCAATATTTATCTGTTTTTGAATGATATGATACTGTATAAAATGTTAATAAATGTCAATATTTATTTTTTTTGAATGATATGATACTGTATAAAATGTTAATAAATGTCAATATTTATCTGTTTTTGAATGATATGATACTGTATAAAATGTTAATTGTGTGTTAAGTGTAAGGGATTAAATAGTTTTGAGTTGGATCATAATTATTCCAGTAAATAAAGTGGTGTAAAAAAAAATAATGTGCTAAAAGTTGACCAGAGGTTATCTTTAATTAACTAACTTTATCTTTCTTTCAGATCAGACAGCAGAAAAGTAAAATTATTATAGGATGAAGTTTGTAGGTTAAGGAGGAAAATGAAAATGAGAATTCCATGACCAAGATGGAAGAGACATTAAATAGTGACTGCTGCAGCAAACAGTAATTGGATGGAAGATCTCAAGTTGCAGATAGAGACATTCAGTAGTGACAATGGGCCTGATTTGATTAAATTATCGGCCCTGAATATCTTCACAAAGAGTTATCTGACAGGTCAAGTCAGTAGAAACCACTGTGGAAAAGAATGCCTCATTACTGATGAAACATGATTCAATAGCTGATTGAACACAACTGCCCCAATATCTCTTGAAAAGTTTTCAAAGAAAAATTACAAAATGTGCAAAAAGTGTCGCTAAGAGTAGAAAATGAATATCACCTGTCAAAATTTACATGTTCTTTGTTAAACATTCAAAATTTATTGAAATGAAATACTGTTTAGTTGGATATGTTGCATTTGACTGTTTTGAAACTTCTACAAATAAATAATGATATAATATCATTTAAGTTTGATGGGCCTAAGTACGATTTGATATAATATCATTTAAGTTTGATGGGCCAAAGTACGATTTGATATAATATCATTTAAGTTTGATGGGCCAAAGTACGATTTGATATAATATCATTTAAGTTTGATGGGCCTAAGTACGATTTGATATAATATCATTTAAGTTTGATGGGCCTAAGTACGATTTGATATAATATCATTTAAGTTTGATGGGCCTAAGTATGATTTGATATAATATCATTTAAGTTTGATGGGCCTAAGTACGATCTGATATAATATCATTTAAGTTTGATGGGCCTAAGTATGATTTGATATAATATCATTTAAGTTTGATGGGCCTAAGTACGATTTGATATAATATCATTTAAGTTTGATGGGCCTAAGTACGATTTGATATAATATCATTTAAGTTTGATGGGCCTAAGTACGATTTGATATAATATCATTTAAGTTTGATGGGCCAAAGTACGATTTGATATAATATCATTTAAGTTTGATGGGCCTAAGTACGATTTGATATAATATCATTTAAGTTTGATGGGCCTAAGTACGATTTGATATAATATCATTTAAGTTTGATGGGCCTAAGTACGATTTGATATAATATCATTTAAGTTTGATGGGCCTAAGTACGATTTGATATAATATCATTTAAGTTTGATGGGCCTAAATACAATTTGATATAATATCATTTAAGTTTGATGGGCCTAAGTACGATTTGATATAATATCATTTAAGTTTGATGGGCCTAAGTACAATTTGATATAATATCATTTAAGTTTGATGGGCCTAAGTACAATTTGATATAATATCATTTAAGTTTGATGGGCCTAAGTACGATTTGATATAATATCATTTAAGTTTGATGGGCCAAAGTATGATTTGATATAATATCATTTAAGTTTGATGGGCCTTAGTATGATTTGATATAATATCATTTAAGTTTGATGGGCCTAAATACAATTTGATATAATATCATTTAAGTTTGATGGGCCTAAGTACAGTTTGATATAATATCATTTAAGTTTGATGGGCCAAAGTACGATTTGATATAATATCATTTAAGTTTGATGGGCCTAAGTACGATTTGATATAATATCATTTAAGTTTGATGGGTCTAAGTACGATTTGATATAATATCATTTAAGTTTGATGGGCCTAAGTACGATTTGATATAATATCATTTAAGTTTGATGGGCCTAAGTACGATTTGATATAATATCATTTAAGTTTGATGGGTCTAAGTACGATTTGATATAATATCATTTAAGTTTGATGGGCCTAAGTACGATTTGATATAATATAAAAGAGATATAATCCATTCTACAAAATGCCCCATTTATGTGTGTGGTTCTGTCTACATGGGATTGAATCCATTCTACAAAATGCCCCATTTACCCGGTATGTGTGTGGTTCTCTCTAAAAGAGATATAATCCATTCTACAAAATGCCCCATTTATGTGTGTAGTTCTCTCTAAAAGAGATATAATCCATTCTACAAAATGCCCCATTTATGTGTGTGGTTCTGTCCACAAATTCTGAAATATATTTTACAAAATATCTTATTTATGTGTGGTTTTCTTTACAAGGGATAAACTCTATTGTACAATAAGCCTCATTTATGTGTGTGGTTCTCTCTACAAAAGATAAAATCCATTCTATAATATGTCCCATTAGTATGTGTGGTTCTGTCCACAAGGGATGAAATTAACACTACAATATGCCCCATTTATTCATGTGGTACTGTCAACAAGATATGGAATCTATTTTACAGAATGTCCCATTTATGTGTGTGGTTCCATTTATAAGGGAGGAAATCTATTCCACAAAAATGTCCCATTACATGTCTGGTTATCTCTACAAGGGATGGAATCTATTCAAACAAATGCCCCATTTATGTGTGTGGTTCTGTCAAGAAATGGAATGTATTCTACCAAATGCACCATTTATGTGTGTGGTTATGTCAAGAAGTGGAATCTATTCCACAAAATGTGTCATTTATGTGTGTGGTTCTGTCTACAAGAAATGAAATCTATTCTACAAAATGTCTCATTTATGTGTGTGGTTCTGTATACAAGAGAGGGCCCAGAGTGGCCCAGTGGTCTAAAGCACTGTCTGTTATGGATCATTGCCATCTCACCTCTGTCTGCAAGAATTTGAGTCTCGGATTCAGCCAATGTGGGTATGTGAGAAAGATTGCCAGTAGCTTCTCGTGGGTCCGTGGTTCTTTCCAGGGTTTTCTGGGTTCTTCCTCCACCAATAATACTGGCCACCATGTATAACCTATCTTGTGCTGAAAAATGGCATTAAACCATAAAAAACAAAAACAAACTGTATACAAGAAATGGAATCTATTCTACAAAATGTATCATTTAAGTGTGTGGTTCCTATACTGGGGAAGGATGGCATGATGGTTATCAAGGATAACTGAATTGGTGTCTGGGGAAAGATAAGTCATCATGAAAAACAAATTATTGATATCTCCCATTTCCCAAAGGTCCTTTTATCATACACAGCCAATTACTGATATGTCTCTGCTTCACATTAAATTTGCTTATCAGATAATCAAAGCAGACAGCTAAGCTGATTTTTCTTTAGGTTAATTAGTCTTTATATATTCATAAAATACATGTACATAATTGCAATGTTAAAAATGGAATATTTCTTGAAAAGGTCTTAACTTATAAAACTTCAAGAACTGATCACAAGAAGAGTAAGAACTCAAGAGGTATGATACAGAGTGTGATAAATTCATTTGAGCAAACCTAAGCCACAGGTTGAGCTGTGGCTGCAGATGAAAACTAAGGGGGTGGGTGGAAGATATTTTCTAGAAGATATATTTTATTGAACTAAACAATCAGACAAAATGACACTTGTAAAATGACTTAAAATCTGTGTCCTGATTCTGATTGTTTCATTTAATGGGTGAGGGGGAATGGCTTGGCCACACCTATACATGTCTGGATTATTTACCCCTGGTTACCATGTCTGGATCTACCCTTGGTTACCATGTCTCGATCTACCCCTGGTTACCATGTCTGGATCTACCCCTGGTTACCAAACTAAATACTATGAAAACTATAAAAGGTAGATTCAAATTAAGCTCAATGATAAAAAAAGTAATTTTATGTGAGAAAGCTTGCCAGTAGCTTCCCAAGATCTTCCCAAGGCGTCCTCCACCAAATATGTTGGTCACCATATATAGCCTACAATATACTAAAAATTCGTGTTACACAAAACCAAGTCAAATCATTTCAACCGAAACATTTGCACCAGCCTGTATTTCAACAGTTAGGACACAGAATTTTTGCATTTTGCACTCAAACTGGGAAAAATGGGCAGTTATTGACATTGGGAATGATGGTAAACACTGAACCCAAAACAGTCTTTGAAAATAAATGTGTGTGTGTGTGTGTGTGTGTGTGTGTGTGTGTGTGTGTGTGTGTGTGTGTAACCTTTTCCTAACTGACCAAATTCTGACAATCTTTCATTGTCCTTGACATTTACTGGTAATGCCTTTATATTATGATTCTTATAAGACTGGTTATAATGTCTTATATCATGTTAAATATGGTAAGGGTTAGGGTTATATTTCTTATAAGACTGGTGATGATGTCTTATATCATGTTAAATATGGTAAGGGTTAGGGTTATATTTCTTATAAGACTGGTGATGATGTCTTATATCATGTTAAATATGGTAAGGGTTAGGGTTATATTTCTTATAAGACTGGTGATGATGTCTTATATCATGTTAAATATGGTAAGGGTTAGGGTTATATTTCTTATAAGACTGGTGATGATGTCTTATATCATGTTAAATATGGTAAGGGTTAGGGTTATATTTCTTATAAGACTGGTGATAATGTCTTATATCATGTTAAATATGGTAAGGGTTAGGGTTATATTTCTTATAAGACTGGTGATAATGTCTTACATCATGTTAAATATGGTAAGGGTTAGGGTTATATTTCTTATAAGACTGGTGATAATGTCTTATATCATGTTAAATATGGTAAGGGTTAGGGTTATATTTCTTATATAACTGGTGATAATGTCTTATATCATGTTAAATATGGTAAGGGTTAGGGTTATATTTTTTTTATAAGACTGGTGATAATGTCTTATATCATGTTAAATATGGTAAATGTTAGGGTTATATTTCTTATAAGACTGGTGATAATGTCTTATATCATGTTAAATATGGTAAGGGTTAGGGTTATATTTCTTATAAGACTGGTGATAATGTCTTATATCATGTTAAATATGGTAAGGGTTAGGGTTATATTTCTTATATGACTGGTGATAATGTCTTATATCATGTTAAATATGGTAAGGGTTAGGGTTATATTTCTTATAAGACTGGTGATAATGTCTTACATCATGTTAAATATGGTAAGGGTTAGGGTTATATTTCTTATAAGACTGGTGATAATGTCTTATATCATGTTAAATATGGTAAGGGTTAGGGTTATATTTCTTATACGACTGGTGATAATGTCTTACATCATGTTAAATATGGTAAGGGTTAGGGTTATATTTCTTATAAGACTGGTGATAATGTCTTATATCATGTTAAATATGGTAAGGGTTAGGGTTATATTTCTTATATAACTGGTGATAATGTCTTATATCATGTTAAATATGGTAAGGGTTAGGGTTATATTTTTTTTATAAGACTGGTGATAATGTCTTATATCATGTTAAATATGGTAAATGTTAGGGTTATATTTCTTATAAGACTGGTGATAATGTCTTATATCATGTTAAATATGGTAAGGGTTAGGGTTATATTTCTTATAAGACTGGTGATAATGTCTTATATCATGTTAAATATGGTAAGGGTTAGGGTTATATTTCTTATATGACTGGTGATAATGTCTTATATCATGTTAAATATGGTAAGGGTTAGGGTTATATTTCTTATAAGACTGGTGATAATGTCTTATATCATGTTAAATATGGTAAGGGTTAGGGTTATATTTCTTATAAGACTGGTGATGATGTCTTATATCATGTTAAATATGGTAAGGGTTAGGGTTATATTTCTTATAAGACTGGTGATAATGTCTTATATCATGTTAAATATGGTAAGGGTTAGGGTTATATTTCTTATAAGACTGGTGATAATGTCTTATATCATGTTAAATATGGTAAGGGTTAGGGTTATATTTCTTATACGACTGGTGATAATGACTTATATCATGTTAAATATGGTAAGTGTTTGGGTTATATTTCTTATAAGACTGGTAATAATGTCTTACATCATGTTAAATATGGTAAGGGTTAGGGTTATATTTCTTATAAGATTGGTGATAATGACTTATATCATGTTAAATATGGTAAGGGTTAGGGTTATATTTCTTATAAGACTGGTGATAATGACTTATATCATGTTAAATATGGTAAGGGTTAGGGTTATATTTTTTTTATAAGACTGGTGATAATGTCTTATATCATGTTAAATATGGTAACCACTTTGATTTAACTCTTCTTCCCATGTCCAATTAAATGCCACTTCACCCAAAACAAGAAATGGAATTCTGTAATTTACCCAAGATGTAAAAGATATTAGAGAATCTGTCTTTAAGTGGCATAAGACAACACTCAAGGATACTGTTCATGTGATTTAGATTAAATTCTGAGTCAAGAAATTTGCGTTACTAAATCTCCCAAGTTCTTTTTCATCTAATCTTGTTACTTCCAACACAAACTGCCAACAGCAATCCCTTCTGGATGAAGTGATTGCCCCCAGATAATGAAGTTTAAAGACATAGTACCCATTATTATTAATTTCCTTACTCTTCTAAATTCTTTAAAATCATAGCATATGTAAGCATGGTAGATTATTACATAGCAATAATCTAAATGACTTGTACCTTATGTAAATAAAGTATTATTATTTTTTTGTGGAAACAGATCTGTTTAATTTTGTCAGGTGTCAATTAGAAGACTGCCTTCCCATTTCTACACTGCACACCAAGTCAATTACAAGACTGCCTTCCCATTTCTACACTGCACACCAAGTCAATTACAAGACTGCCTTCCCATTTCTACACTGCACACCAAGTCAATTACAAGACTGCCTGCCCTATACTACACTGTACCCTGTTAATTAAAATATTGCCTTCCCTTTACCACACTGCACCCTGTGTTAATTAAAATATCACCTGCTCTATACTAAACTGTACCCTAAGTAAATTTGCATTATAGAACATTGACCAGGAGATACCTACTTCATACCATGTGTCTACCTTTAAATCATTCCTGAGTTATTGCCTGTTTTTGTCTCACTAGTCAGTTAGGCTGGAAACAGTAAATGATATTGCTTCTGCGAAGAAGATTTGCCTGAAATTACCATACTGTAAATTCATTAATATTATTCATGGGACAAACACTGGTTACTCCAAATCACAAATTAACATTATGACCCAATGAAAAATACTTTCATTAGTCACAAACTGAAGTAAACATGTATGTTTGTATGTACTAGAATTTGTATGGCACTTAAATACTATAATGAACATGTGGTTCCAATTAAACCTGTAAACAAACTTTATGCAGATAAAGCCTTACAAATAAACGTAAGCATGAAGTAGAAGATAAAAAATAAAAAATAAACAGAAATGCTATTAAATGGCAAAACATTTGTTATGGAAAATACTACAACTATCAAGTTTGACTAGCAAGTAAAAAGTTATTTTCAAGCATTAAAAAAGCTGCTACAATTTGGTAAAATGCATCTGAAAAAGATAATAGTAAAATATTTAAACTCCTTTGTACATAAAGTCTATGTATTAGTACAAACGACATTACATCAACTGGTCCAATATTTTTACACATCATCCAACAGATTAACCCTAACCGATTTTTCTTTCTTACAGAGTGGAAGTCTAACCCAAACCAATACTTCTGTCTCACAGTGTGGAAGTCTAGCCCTAACCAATACTTCTGTCTCACAGTGTGGAAGTCTAGCCCTAACCCATACTTCTGTCTCACAGTGTGGAAGTCTAGCCCTAACCCATACTTCTGTCTCGCAGTGTGGAAGTCTAGCCCTAACCAATACTTCTGTCTCGCAGTGTGGAAGTATAGTCCTAACCAATACTTCTGTCTCATAGTGTGGAAGTATAGTCCTAACCAATACTTCTGTCTTGCAGTGTGGAAGTCTAGCCCTAACCCATACTTCTGTCTCACAGTGTGGAAGTCTAGCCCTAACCCATACTTCTGTCTCACAGTGTGGAAGTATAGTCCTAACCCATACTTCTGTCTCAGTGTGGAAGTATAGTCCTAACCCATACTTCTGTCTCACAGTGTGGAAGTATAGTCCTAACGCATACTTCTGTCTCGCAGTGTGGAAGTCTAGCCCTAACCCATACTTCTGTCTCACAGTGTGGAAGTATAGTCCTAACACATACTTCTGTCTCACAGTGTGGAAGTATAGTCCTAACCCATACTTCTGTCTCACAGTGTGGAAATATAGTCCTAACCCATACTTCTGTCTCACAGGGTAGAAGTCTAACCCTAACTCATAATTCTGTCTCACATGGTGCAAGTCAACACACTTATCAAGAATGTGTTTTACTGTCAGCAGATACTGGCATGATATCAATTTAGAGTTCAACCATTAAGGACAAAACAGTTGTAAGTATACAGTACATAAAAAAAACTATATCATCTCATCTCTGCAATATGTTCTAAATGAGGGATGCTATTGTTCAACAGTAGGTCTGATGTTTTCAAGTTTGTTGAGTTTTCATTCCAAAATTTTGCCAAGTAAGATAACATGCTGACTTGTGCAAAATTTGAATCCTATACATCACTACCTCAATAACTTGTGAATCCACTAATAATGTTTGAAGCCTATACATCACTCTTCCATAACTTGTGAATCCACTAATAATGCCAAATCAGTTATGGACCCCACTGCTTTTACTAGTAAATATAAAAAATTGACCCCTAATTGTTCAATGTAAAGAATATTGTGATAAAAAATTAAATTAATAAATAAACCTTTATATATATATATATATATATATATATATATATATATATATATATATATATATATATATATATATATACAACTCATTTGTTGGTACCCATAAATCAGAATCAACATCATGAAATTTACAACTTTTATTAAAAAGTCATATATTTTGATAAATTTTCTCTGCAAACAACATTCCCAGTACACTGTAAAAAGTTCTGATCCATGAAAATGTGTCTAATTGTTTGTAAAAACTTTTAATAAAATACCAATTTAATAAGTTTTGTCAAGTGAAATTCATATTTTAATTCTATGATTTAATTCAAAACTTTTAATAAAATACCAATTTAATAAGTTTTGTCAAGTGAAATTCATATTTTAATTCTATGATTTAATTCAGATGCTGAGTAATCATCATAAATACAAAATGCCCTCTTACAATTTCAATCTACCATCACAGTTATGTTCATAAGGGTTAGAAACTAGGGCATAACCGATTAGCACTTTTCTACCGATTTCCGATTCCAGATTTTGGGCATGAAATTTTTCCGATTCCGGATACGATTTGATTAATCGGAAATGCTAAATCCGTATTTTTTTCTAAAAAATTTCATCTTCCGTTTCCGGGTTTCTGGTATCTGGTTTTGCCGTGTCTAGCATGTTAATTAGTACTTTACCATATCGGGCTTCATTTCCGGTTTTCACCCGTCGGTTCAAATAGATTGTCTCACAGCGTGGTTGTGTTGACCATATTGGACTTTTCTGACTTCTTATTTAACTTTATTAACGCACTTTCGAATGACACGCAGTGTTAGACACGGTGCTATAGAAATTCAACTTTATTATTTTTATTATCCGAATCGGTCGTTCCTGCCTTGTCCGACTCCGATTAATCGGAAGTTCATACTATCCGGTGGAATCCGATTTCCGGATCAAAAGTCGGTTATGCCCTATTAGAAACTAATAAAGCCCAAGGTTTTTATATCCAACTGCAGAAGTATTGTTATAATCACTCAGAGCAAACCTGCTTTGTATTATTACATTATTTATGCTTTGGTATCAAGTTAAATAAAGGAGGTGGAATAAAACAAAAGTTGAAAGGCATGCAAATCCTAGCTCACCTGTGCAAAAGCTGGTAATCACTATCATGTCTATCATCAATCAATGTTATAAACAGTATTATGCATTAATAAAACTATTTTAAATTAGACTACTGCTGTTCTCCAAGATAAAAAGGCAACTAAGTAAAATGAGGAAATGATGAAAGAAAAGATACATTTCCGAAAAATTGTTAAATATGGAGTAGCAATTTCCAGGGTTTGTAGTAAATCTAAAGTCGCGACAAGCATTATGAGACATCAAGAGTTGTATATGGAATACTCCTCATGGAGGAAGAGTTGTATATGGAATACTCATCATGAATACTCCTCATGGAGGAAGAGTTGTATATGGAATACTCATCATGGAGGGAGAGCTGTATATGGAATATTCATCATGGAGGGAGAGCTGTATATGAAATTTTCATCATGGAGGGAGAGCGGTATATGGAATATTCATCATGGAGGTAGAGTTGTATATGTAATATTCATCATGGAGGGAGAGATGTATATGGAATATTCATCATGGAGGGAGAGATGTATATGGAATATTCATCATGGAGGGAGAGCGGTATATGGAATATTCATCATGGAGGGAGAGCGGTATATGAAATTTTCATCATGGAGGGAGAGATTTATATGAAATTTTCATCATGGCGGGACAGCTGTATATGGAATTTTCATCATGGAGGGAGAGCTGTATATGGAATATTCATCATGGAGGGAGAGCGGTATATGTAATATTCATCATGGAGGTAGAGTTGTATATGTAATATTCATCATGGAGGGAGAGCTGTATATGGAATATTCATCATGGAGGGAGAGCTGTATATGGAATATTCATCATGGAGGGAGAGCGGTATATGGAATATTCATCATGGAGGTAGAGTTGTATATGTAATATTCATCATGGAGGGAGAGCGGTATATGGAATATTCATCATGGAGGGAGAGCTGTATATGGAATATTCATCATGGAGGGAGAGCGGTATATGGAATATTCATCATGGAGGGAGAGCTGTATATGGAATATTCTTCATGGAGGGAGAGCTGTATATGGAATATTCATCATGGAGGGAGAGCTGTATATGGAATATTCTTCATCGAGGGAGAGCTGTATATGGAATATTCATCATGGAGGGAGAGCTGTATATGGCATATTCATCATGGAGGGAGAGCTGTATATGGAATATTCATCATGGAGGGAGAGCTGTATATGGAATATTCATCATGGAGGGAGAGATGTATATGAAATTTTCATCATGGCGGGACAGCTCTATATGGAATATTCCTTCAGAAAAGGCTTTGGCTGCTTTAACTTCTTTTTTATTACCTTTCATACCAAGGGTCCCAAACTCAAATCACCATGAGGGTCATGTGAAGACTTTGACCAGTTACTCATATAAAAGGTAGCGAGATTAAACATTTGAAACAAGTAAAGAATGTAAAAACATTTTTTTTTTAAAAACTTGGTGTCTGTGAAGAAAAACTTTAAATTATTAATTATTTTACAAATTTCAGGTATTATTGTAGGCTTAAGTTAAAAACTTCACAGGCTACATGTGCCTCACATTTTTTGTGTTTGAGACCTCTCTGTTTTATACCAACAGGATATGGAAGCAAAGAGTACAGGATACCTTTCCCTGATTGTATGATAATATAATAATGACAGGTGGTGTGATTGATGGTTCTACAAGGCTTTCAGTGTAGAAAGGGAAGCTGCAACAGCTGCTCCAACTTTATTGTATACTGCGACATGTCAAAGACCAGAAACAAGCATTCTACACCAAAGGTGGAAAGAGGCAATATATACAACTGTCAGGTACTCAACTGTCAGTTATTTAGCCATTTTAATGTACCCAACCTCCTGGTATATATCCATTTCAATGTACCCAACTATCTGGTATATAGCCATTTTAATGTACCCAACCATCTGGTATATAGTCATTTTAATGTACCCAATTCTCTGGTATATAGCCAGTTTAATCTACTCAACCATCTGGTATATAGCCATTTTAATCTACTCAACCATCTGGTATATAGCCATTTTAATGTCCCCAAAGATTTGGTATATAGCCATTTTAATGTACCCAACCATCTGGTACGTATATACCCATTTTAATGTACCCAACCATCTGGTATAAAAGCCATTTTAAAGTACATAACCTACTTGTATAATAACCATTTTAATGTACCCAATTATCTGGAATATTGCCATTTTAATGTACCCAATTATCTAAATAACCATCAAGTATACTGATATTGCAAAAAAATTGATACACCAATGCTTGAACTGAATTGTTTTACTACTCAGCATCGCTATCATTACATTATTTATAGTCAAAAGTGACAATATTATTATTATTGTAATTATTATTTTATTAATATCATTATTATTATCATTATTAATATTACCCAACTGTCAGATATATAGCCATTTTAATTTACCCAACCTCCTGCTATATAGCCATTTTAATGTACCCAACCTCCTGGTATATATATCAATTTTAATGTACCCAACTATCTGGTATATAAATATTTTAATGTACATAACTATCTGGTATATAGCCATTTTAATGTACCCAACTATCTGGTATATAGCCATCGTAATGTACCCAATTATCTGGTATATAGCCATTTTAAGGTATCTATCCATCTGGTATATAGCCATTTTAAGGTACCTGATCATCTGGTATATAGCCATTTTAATGTACCCAACCTACTGGTATAAAATAGCCATTTTAATGTACCCAACTATCTGGTATATAGCCATTTTAATGTACCCAGCCACCTGGTATAATAGCTATTTTAATGTAGCCAACCTACTGGTATAATAACCATTTTCATGTACCCAATGATCTGGTATATAGCCATTTTAATGTACCCAACCATCTGGCATAAAGCCATTTTAATGTACCCAACCTCCTGGTATAATAGTCATTTTAATATACTCAAAGATTTGGTATATACCCATTTTAATGTACCCAACCATCTGGTATATAGCCAGTTTAATGTACCCAACCCACTGGTATAAATGCCATTCTAATGTACCCAACCTACTGGTATAATAACCATTTTAATGTACCCAATTATCTGGTATATAGCCATTTTAATGTACCCATCTGGTATATAGCCATTTTAAGGTATCTAATCATCTGGTATATAGCCATTTTAATGTACCCAACCATCTGGTATATAGCCATTTTAATGTACCCAACCTCCTGGTATAATAGCTATTTTAATGTACTCAACCTACTGGTATAATAACCATTTTAATGTACCCAATTATCTGGTATATAGCCATTATATGGGATTACATGGATTTGAAATTTTGGCATAAATACTGTATTTTGTGGGATTACATAGATTTGAAATTTGGGTCTAAATACTGTATTATGTGGGATTACATGGATTTGAAATTTGGGCCTAATACTGATATTAAACTTATATGTTTTCAGCATGTTTTTTATGTTTTACAATTTCATTGTTTTTGTCATTTGTTGTTCTGTAGTGTAGTCATATCATTATTGATGGTGTAAAGCGCTTAGTGCTTCGAAAGATTAGGCGCTATACAAAGTCCTCATTATTATATATATACATAGGTATATATATATATATATATATATATATATATATATGTTATCCCACATTCACATAGGTGAAACCATATATGACATTCTATGCTTATTGTAGACACTGAAATATGACATTCTATGCTTACTGTAGACACTGCACTGACATCCTAATGCTTACTGTAGACACAGAAATATGACATTCTATGCTTACTGTAGACACTGCACTGACATCCTAATGCTTACTGTAGACATAGAAATATGACATTCTATGCTTACTGTAGACACTGCACTGACATCCTATGATTAAATAGAGACTGAAACATGGTGTTGAATTGATATACATGTACTCTGCTTATGTAGACATTGAAATATGACATCCTATGCTTACTGTAGACATTGACATATGACACATGCTTACTGCAGACACTGAACTGACATCCTATGCTTACTGTAGACATAAAAATATGACATTATATGCTTACTGTAGACACTGAAATATGATATCCTATGCTTACTGTAGACACTGAATATGGTGTTGAAATATGATGTGGATGTACATGTACTATGCTTACTATAGACACTGAAATATGGTGTTGAAATACATATACCATTCTTACTGTAGACATTGAAATATGGCGTTGCATGACATCTTATGTTTCTGCAATTCAGACTGATACTGCAATTGATTTTTTGTTTGTGCAATGGAATGGTAATACTGACTCTACTGTAGTCATATTATACTCTGAAAGTTCTTGAATTTCTGAATCAGCTGTCAGTTCAGAAACCAGAACTGTAATTCCTGACTCAAGCTGAATATTCCAAGCAACTGCATACTTATAAGAATACTGATGGCATTTGAACTGAAAACTAAATGAGAAGAAAGAGGTAGTGAAATTATACTTGTCTAATGTGTATTAACTACAATACAGTTAAGAACTACACCACTCAACCACATTAAAATAGAATTTGGGGTCCATACCGCATGATCATGTTAACAAGGTAGTTAGGGTCCATATCATATGACCATGTTAACAAGGTAGTTAGGGTCCATACTGCATGACCATGTTAACAAGGTAGTTAGGGTCCATATCGCATGACCATGTTAATAAGGTAGTTAGGGTCCATACTGCATTACCATGTTAACAAGGTAGTAAGGGTCCATACCCCATGACCATGTTAACAAGGTAGTTAGGGTCCATACCCCTTGACCATGTTAACAAAGTAGTAAGGGTCCATACCGCATGACCATGTTAACAAGGTAGTTAGGGTCCATACCACATGACCATGTTAACAAGGTAGTAAGGGTCCATACCGCATGACCATGTTAACAAGGTAGTTAGGGTCCATACCACATGACCATGTTAACAAGGTAGTAAGGGTCCATACCCCATGACCATGTTAACAAGGTAGTTAGGGTCCATATTGCATAACCATGTTAACAAGGTAGTTAGGGACCATATCATATGACCATATTAACAAGGTAGTTAGGGTCCATACTGCATGACCATGTTAACAAGGTAGTTAGGGTCCATAAAGCATGACCATGTTAACAAGGTAGTTAGGGTCCATACCGCATGACCATGTTAACAAGGTAGTTTGGGTCCATACCATTCAACAAGTTAAGTAGCTAACAGCAACACAGTGATACCAGTGTCACTTTTTACTGAACAATGATGGAGTAAGAACCACAAATCTAAAGAACCATGGTATTGCAGAAATGATCAAATTTTGTCAAATAATAAGGTTTTGTAAAAAGGAAATACGCATATCATACTAAGCTTGTTTTCTTTCAACTCTAATTGTCCTAGGTTTGATAATCCAGTTCAAATATAATATTTTTAATTTTGGTCATGTGGTTCAGTGGTACTGAGATGCAGCTGCAAACACATTAAAACTAAGATCAATTTATAATGTGGGGGACCTGTACCATTGTGGTCTACTGAATTATAATGTGGGGAACCTGTATCATTGTGGTCTACTGAATTTATAATGTGGGGAACTTGTACCATTATGGTCTACTGAATTATAATTTGGAGGACCTGTACCATTGTGGTCTACTGAATTTATAATGTGGGGAACTTGTACCATTGTGGTCTACTGAATTATAATTTGGAGGACCTTTACCATTGTGATCTACTGTATGTATAATGCAGGGTACATGTATCATTGATTGTGCTCTACTGAATTATATTGTGGGTGACCTGTACCAGTATGGTCTATGTTATGAAAAGATAATGGTAATCAGTATAAGGTGTTTGATCATACTATAGCCCCTGTTACAAGGCTGTATGCTCAATAAATGCACTGAGATATCAGCCTCTATTTTGTAATGATTACTCTTAACAATGTGAATTGATTTGCAAGCACGTTATGATGTCAGATTTTTATCTTTGCAGCTGACACCCTGACTTAACTTCTAAGCAGGTATATTCTTTTGTAATATATCACATACTTCATTACAAGGCAGTCTTGCTAATAATAAGGCAGTGATCCATAATGGATCTCATTATCATTGAAATCATACTGTAATATCTAGATATTCGCTGTATCTTTAGTAATTATCATTGAAATCATACTGTAATATCTAGATATTCGCTGTATCTTTAGTAATTATCATTGAAATCATACTGTAATATCTAGATATTCGCTGTATCTTTAGTAATTATCATTGAAATCATACTGTAATATCTAGATATTCGCTGTATCTTTAGTAATTATCATTGAAATCATACTGTAATATCTAGATATTCGCTGTATCTTTAGTAATTATCATTGAAATCATACTGTAATATCTAGATATTCGCTGTATCTTTAGTAATTATCATTGAAATCATACTGTAATATCTAGATATTCACAGTATCTTTAGTAATTAAAGACTTGTCTGTACTGCACTGTACCAATGGTTCCCAACCTGTGGGCCACAGACATCTAATCCTCGATTGGGGGTGGGATGCAGGGTTATTTGTAAGAGAGCCTAATGGTATAACTATTTGCATGTGAGATTCTGTGACTTTAAGAAAAAATATGATGGGGTCTTCATATTCGAAAAGAGACCACTGCACTATACAAAGTTTTAATGCTCTCATGATTCACTTGCAAAGTAACTGTTTTCAAGCCATTGAACTTTGAGGCTTTGTATGAAGATGTTATCTTCGAATGTTTTTAGAGTCATCATAGCCTACAACAACCTGCCAATTAATGATGTTTAGGAGTCCCTGGACATTCAATCAGCATATCTTTCTTTAAGCAAAAAATTGAGAGCTAGACACCCTGGAAAATAGAAGTACTAAAAAAAATGCAACACTAATGAAATTGTTATCAGGTTCAACTTTTGACCCTGGTTAACAGATGATGTTGCTGTTAAACCAGTCATAAAATGTCCTTCTATCTCCCAGGATCTCTGAATCTCTTGTGAGAGAAAAAACCTGGAAATTAACATACAGTTTGAGAGAGAATGTGTGAAAATTAACATAGGATGCCTGGAAAGTATAAGCTTGCAGGCTGAGGAACACATTTCTACACAGTTTTAATTCAAATCTATGTTATGCTGCTGTCATCCTAATATACATATTAATATTTTAAAATAAATTCTTAGAAATTAGTGAATGATCAAATTGAAATCACCCTGTAATTGATAATTATCATTAAATTATAATCATTTTTGTTTGTCATACCCTCCAACATGTATAATTCTACAGTCCATCACTCTGTTAATAATAATTATCATTAAATTAAAATCATTTTTGTGCATCATGCCCTCCAACATGTATCATTCTACAGTCCATCACTCTGTTAATAATAATTATCATTAAATTATAATCATTTTTGTACATCATACCCTCCAATATGTATAATTCTACAGTCCATTGCTCTGTAATTGATACTTATCATTAAATTAAAATCATTTTTGTATGTCATACCCTCCAACATGTATAATTCTACAGTCCATCACTCTGTTAATAATAATTATCATTAAATTATAATCATTTTCGTACATCATACCCTCCAACATGTATAATTCTACAGACCATAGCCAGTTTCTTCACTGTATATAGTCCTATTTTTATAATACATGTATTAGTATATTCTTTTCTTACTTCTAAATTTACAGGCAGCAAGTTCAAGAAACACTTCTCGCTGATAACCATTCAAATATTTTTGCTAACCTCCTGAAGAGAATCTGAAGGCAGCCAAATTAACACTGGGCCATAACAAAGATTTGTTTTCGAAGAATTCAAAGCTTGCTTTCCTAAATGCCCCATGGAGCAATAAAAAGCAAAGAGGGGTAATCATAACTGAATTCTTATCATAACTAAATTTTATCTTGAAACTCCAACAGATATTCTTTGTTTGTTTCCTAACCACTGTGCATATAAAGTTTTAACAAGTACCCTCCATGACCCATATATTGACATGTGGTGGCTCCACATGACTGGAGGACCCATCGGGAGTCACCATCATCTTGTGAACATTGGGTATCAAACCAAGGACACCACAAGAATCAAGTCAAAGTGCAACCACTCTGCTGTTCAGACCCCAACATTCTACTCATGCCCTATTGTATGAACTTATGATTTGTCTCTCAGGTCTCACTGGATAGTTTTGTATTTTGACACCTTCCTTTAAATTTGTAAGGTAGAAAACATGAGCCTAATTATCATAAGCCTAGCATTTATAAATTCAGCAGAAGCTAAATCTGTAATTACTTTTGAGTTAATTAGCTTGGAAATGGGTTGGCTAGTTTGGTTACTGCCTGTCACAGTTAGACTACTGGTAGTATTGGAGATCAAATGCCTAACTTGGGCTGCAAATAAACAGCTGACATGTCTTTCATGTCTAAATATCTAGATGGTTGAGGGGTGATGAAAAGTATGGTAATTTGTTATAGTACTAGTGAACTTTATTCATGCATAAGGCACATATTGATTCTAAGAGCTGCCTTGTCATAGGAAAATAGTTCTTTGCTGTCAAAAATGAATGTAAAGAAGAGGAGCTGATGGCAGTGTTGGTTCAATATAAAAGTCACCAGTTGTATAAGGAATTAACCTGACTGCCAGTCAAAATCATACATGCATGCTTTCTACAAAAATCATCAGTTTGTTTTTATTTGTATTTTGTGTGTAAAATTATCCTCATTTTTCTGCAATAGGTCATTGTCAGATGAAAATTCACCAGATAAACTATCCAGTGAGACCTCAATGATGGGACTAATTACAATACATTGTCGCTCATATATGAACTTATGACTTGTCTCTCAGCAACGGGTCTAACTGCAATACAATATCCCTAAAGTTTGAACTTATGACTTGTCTTTCAACGATCAATCTCACTGCAATACGATGTCCCTCAAGTTTGAACTTAAGACTTGTCTTTCAACAATGGGTCTAAATGCAATATGATGTCCATCGTGTATGAACTTTTGACTTGTCTAACTGAAGTAGTGTCTTTCAATGCATGTCTAACTGAAGTAGTGTCTACAAAATGCATTTCTAATGAATGTAGTGTCTCTCCATGCCTGTTTAAGTACATATAAAAAATGCATGTCTAACTGATGTACATTGTCTATCAATGACTGCCAAACTGAAGTACTGTCATCAAACTGCATGTTTAATTGAAGTACAGTGTCTCTCAATGCCTAACTGATGCACAGTGTATACAAAATGCATGTCTAACTTAAGTACTGTCTCTCAACGCTTGTTTAACTTAAGTACAGTGTCTCAATGCCATCCTAACTTAAGTACACTGTCCTCAAAAAAAGTATCTCAATGCCAGCCTAACTGAAGTAGTGTCTCAATGCCAGCCTAACTGAAGTACATTGTCTACAAAATGCATGTTTAATTGAAGTACAGTGTCTCTCAATGTCTGTCTAACTGAAGTAGTGTCTCTCAATGCCTGCCTAACTGCATTACAATGTTCCTCAATGATAAATTAATCCACACAGCAACAGATGCACATAGAAAATTGAGAGCAGATTGGGTAATGCTAAGGTAAAAACAACAGGTTTTTTATCAAGAGCCTGTCAGTTTTTTGAGAGCATATTAGTGTTGGTTGGTATAATTGCTTTCTGCTCAGAGGGTTAGGCAAAATGCCATTTTATTCTTCCCACTCAACAGTCAAGAGTCTGTTAAGATTAAGACAATTCCAGGCACCTGGCACAGCTTGAACTTGCAGAATCTTTAACTCATTTGGCCCCAAAGATGTTAGTCATTTTTGTTTGAAATGGGGTAGGAAAGGCATTGTGGGGGTTAATTCTGAATACAAGGAAATAAATCTGTTTCCAAGAGTTTTTCTTTACTTAAACCAATGAATTAGTTGTGCCAGAAATATCATTTTCAATAATTTTGTGTCTTATTTGACCCGTCATTTTTGCCTCTTGGCTATTTCTTACTTCTAATCCCCAAAACTTGTCCTACAATTTTGCAAGGTTTACCTGTCTGTGTGTAGTTCAGACCAGTCTACCTTAGATCACAGGCCAAAAGTCTAAAATCTGGACACAAAATCTGATCCTCACAATAGGCAAATTTTGGTTTAATAAAATCAGGTCTCAAAAGATACATTTTCCTTCTACATTTTGTACTGCAAGTAGAAAGTCCAGATTATTTGATATTGTAGAGCTATAGCTGTTTCCTTTTTGGTAATAAAAGGGCTGAATCTTGCATTTAATGATGGAAAAACTTGGATATACAAAGGGCTTTCATTGTCTAAATACAGAGCATGACTGATAATATAATCACAAATCCAAATAGCACTCTAAACATAAACAGTATCATTGATATTGATGATTTCATATTATTAATTTACGTGATAATAGACTAATGAATGATATTGATGATTTCAGACTAATTTATGTGATAATATTAGACTAATGAGTGATGTTGATGATTTCAGACTAATTTATGTGATAATATTAGACTAATGAGTGATGTTGATGATTTCAGACTAATTTATGTGATAATATTAGACTAATGAGTGATGTTGATGATTTCAGACTAATTTATGTTGAATGATGTTGATGATTTCAGATTAATTTATGTGATAATATTAGACTAATGAGTGATGTTGATGATTTTAAATTAATAATTTATATGATAACAATAGACTAATGAGTGATGTTGATGATTTCAGATTAATTTATGTGATATTTTAATGGACTATGAGTGATGTTGATGATTTCAGACTAATTTATGTTGAATGATGTTGATGATTTCAGATTAATTATGTGATAATATTAGACTAATGAGTGATGTTGATGATTTTAAATTAATAATTTATATGATAACAATAGACTAATGAGTGATGTTGATGATTTCAGACTAATTTATGTGATATTTTAATGGACTATGAGTGATGTTGATGATTTCAGACTAATTTATGTGATATTTTAATGGACTATGAGTGATGTTGATGATTTCAGACTAATTTATGTGATATTTTAATGGACTATGAGTGATGTTGATGATTTCAGACTAATTTATGTTGAATGATGTTGATGATTTCAGATTAATTATGTGATAATATTAGGCTAATGAGTGATGTTGATGATTTTAAATTAATAATTTATATGATAACAATAGACTAATGAGTGATGTTGATGATTTCAGACTAATTTATGTGATATTTTAATGGACTATGAGTGATGTTGATGATTTCAGACTAATTTATGTGATATTTTAATGGACTATGAGTGATGTTGATGATTTCAGACTAATTTATGTGATATTTTAATGGACTATGAGTGATGTTGATGATTTCAGACTACTTTATGTGATATTTTAATGGACTATGAGTGATGTTGATGATTTCAGACTAATTTATGTGATATTTTAATGGACTATGAGTGATGTTGATGATTTCAGACTAATTTATGTGATATTTTAATGGACTATGAGTGATGTTGATGATTTCAGACTAATTTATGTGATATTTTAATGGACTATGAGTGATGTTGATGATTTCAGACTAATTTATGTGATATTTTAATGGACTATGAGTGATGTTGATGATTTCAGACTAATTTATGTTGAATGATGTTGATGATTTCAGATTAATTATGTGTTAATATTAGACTAATGAGTGATGTTGATGATTTTAAATTAATAATTTATATGATAACAATAGACTAATGAGTGATGTTGATGATTTCAGACTAATTTATGTGATATTTTAATGGACTATGAGTGATGTTGATGATTTCAGACTAATTTATGTTATAATAATAGAGTAATGAGTGATGTTGATGATTTCAGACTAATTTATGTTGAATAATGTTGATGATTTCAGATTAATTATGTGATAATATTAGACTAATGAGTGATGTTGATGATTTTAAATTAATAATTTATATGATAACAATAGACTAATGAGTGATGTTGATGATTTCAGACTAATTTATGTTGAATGATGTTGATGATTTCAGATTAATTTATGTGATAATTAATGGACTAATGTGTGATGTTGATGATTTTAGACTAATTTATGTTATAATAATAGAGTAATGAGTGATGTTGATTTCAGATTAACTTAGGTGATAATTAATGAACTAATGAGTGATGTTGATGATTTCAGATTAATTTATGTCATAATTAATGGACTAATGTGTGATGTTGATGATTTCAGATTAATTTATGTTATAATATTAGAGTAATGAGTGATGTTGATGATTTCAGAATAACTTAGGTGATAATTAATGGACTAATGAGTGATGTTGATGATTTCAGACAAATTTATGTTGAATGATATTGATGATTTCATATTAATTTATGCGATAATATTAGACTAATGAGTGATGTTGATGATTTCAAATTATTAATTTATGTGATAAATTGGACTAATGAGTGAGGTTGATGATTTTAGTTTAATTTATTTGATAATAAGAGAGTAATGAGTGATGTCGATGATTTCAGATTATTAATGTATGTGATAATAATAGACCAATGACATTGATGATATAAATGTATGTGATAATAATAGACCAATGACATTGATGATATAAATGTATGTGATAATAATAGACCAATGACATTGATGATATAAATGTATTTGATAATAATAGACCAATGACACTGATGGTATAAATGTGATAATAATAGACCAATGACATTGATGATATAAATGTGATAATAATAGACCAATGACATTGATGATATAAATGTATGTGATAATAATAGACCAATGACATTGATGATATAAATGTATGTGATAATAATAGACCAATGACATTGATGATATAAATGTATGTGATAATAATAGACCAATGACATTGATGGTATAAATGTGATAATAATAGACCAATGACATTGATGATATAAATGTGATAATAATAGACCAATGACATTGATGATATAAATGTATGTGATAATAATAGACCAATGACACTGATGATATAAATTTATGTGATAATAATAGACCAATGACATTGATGATATAAATGTATGTGATAATAATAGACCAATGACATTGATGATATAAATATATGTGATAAAAATAGACCAATGACATTGATGATATAAATGTATGTGAAAATAATAGACCAATGACATTGATGATATAAATTTATTTGATAATAATAGACTATGTACTGCTGTCTACAGAAATAGTTTTAATAGTAATGTACTCTTCATTTGGTAAAGCTGTTTGATAGTCTTAACACAGTGAATAAAGCAAGTAATTTGTTTGATAAATAGTCTTAACACAGTGAATAAAGCAAGTAATTTGTTTGATAAATAGTTTTAATAGTAATGTACTCTTCGTGTGGTAAAGCTGTTTGATAGTCTTAACACAGTGAATAAAGCAAGTAATTTGTTTGATAAATAGTCTTAACACAGTGAATAAAGCAAGTAATTTGTTTGATAAATAGTTTTAATAGTAATGTACTCTTCGTGTGGTAAAGCTGTTTGATAGTCTTAACACAGTGAATAAAGCAAGTAATTTGTTTGATAAATAGTCTTAACACAGTGAATAAAGCAAGTAATTTGTTTGATAAATAGTTTTAGCACAGTAAATAAAGCAAGTATTTTGTATGATAAATAGTTGTAACACAGTGAATAAAGCAAGTACTTTCTTTGATAAGTAGTTTTAACACAGTGAATAAAGCAATTTGTTTGATAAATAGTTTTAGCACAATGAATAAAGCAAGTATTTTGTATGACAAATAGTTGTAACACAGTGAATAAAGCAAGTATTTTGTTTGATAAATAGTTTTAACAGTGAATAAAGCAAGTATTTTGTTTGATAAATAGTTTTAACAGTGAATAAAGCTAGTATTTTGTTTGATAAATAGTTTTAGCACAATGAATAAAGCAAGTATTTTGTATGATAAAATAGTCTTAACACTGTGAATAAAGCAAGTAATTTGTTTGATAAATAGTTGTAGCACAGTGAATAAAGCAAGTATTTTGTATGATAAATAGTTGTAACACAGTGAATAAAGCAAGTAATTTGTTTGACAAATATTTTTAACACAGTGAATAAAGCAAGTAATTTGTTTGATAAATAGTTTTAACACAGTGAATAAATCAAGTAATTTGTTTGATAAATTGTTTTAACAGTGAATAAAGCAAGTAATTTGTTTGATAAATAATTTTAACACAGTGAATAAAGCAAGTACTGTGTATAAATAGTTTTAACACAGTGAATAAAGCAAATAATTTGTTTGATAAATAGTTTTAACACAGTGAATAAATCAAGTAATTTGATAAATTGTTTTAACAGTGAACAAAGCAAGTAATTTGTTTGATAGTTTTAACAGTGAATAAACCAACTAATTTGTTTGATAAATAGTTTTAACAGTAAATAAAGCAAGTATTTTGTATGATAAAATAGTCTTAACACTGTGAATAAAGCAAGTAGTTTGTTTGATACATAGTCTTAACACAGTGAATAAAGCAAATAATTTGTTTGATAAATAGTTTTAGCACAGTGAATAAAGCAAGTATTTTGTATGATAAATAGTTTTAACAGTGAATAAAGCAAGTAGTTTGTTTGATAAATAGTTTTAACACAGTGAATAAATCAAGTAACTTGATAAATTGTTTTAACAGTGAATAAAGCAAGTAATTTGTTTGACAAATAGTTTTAACACAGTGAATAAAGCAAGTAATTTGTTTGAAAAATAGTCTTAACACAGTGAATAAAGGAAGTAATTTGTTTGATAAATAGTTTTAGCAGTAAATAAAACAAGTAATTTGCTTTATAAATAGTTTTAACAGTGAATAAAGCAAGTAATTTGTTTAATAAATAGTCTTAACAGTCAATAAAGCAAGTAATTTGTTTGACAAATATTTTTAACACAGTGAATAAATCAAGTAATTTGTTTGATAAATTGTTTTAACAGTGAATAAAGCAAGTAATTTGATAAATAGTTTTAACACAGTGAATAAAGCAAGTAATTTGTTTGATAAATTGTTTTAACACAGTGAATAAAGAAGTAATTTGTCTGATAAATAGTTTTAACAGTTAATAAAGCAAGTAATTTGTTTGATAAATAATTTGAACACAGTGAATAAAGCAAGTATTGTGTATAAATAGTTTTAATACAGTAATTAAATCAAGTAATTTGATAAATTGTTTTAACAGTGAACAAAGCAAGTAATTTGATAGTTTTAACACAGTGAATAAACCAACTAATTTGTTTGATAAATAGTTTTAACAGTACATCAAACAAGTAATTTGTTTGATAAATAGTTTTAACAGTGAATAAAGCAAGTATTTTGTATGATAAAATAGTCTTAACACTGTGAATAAAGCATGTAATTTGTTTGATACATAGTCTTAACACAGTGAATAAAGCAAATAATTTGATAAATAGTTTTAGCACAGTGAATAAAGCAAGTATTTTGTATGATAAATAGTTTTAACAGTGAATAAAGCAAGTAGTTTGTTTGATAAATAGTTTTAACACAGTGAATAAAGTAAGTAATTTGTTTGATAAATAGTTTTAACACAGTGAATAAAGCAAGTAATTTGTTTGATAAATAGTTTTAACACTGTGAATAAAGCAAGTAATTTGTTTGATACATAGTCTTAACACAGTGAATAAAGCAAATAATTTGTTTGATAAATAGTTTTAACACAGTAAATAAAACAAGTAATTTGTTTGATAAATAGTTTTAACAGTGAATAAAGCAAGTAGTTTGTTTGATAAATAGTTTTAACACAGTGAATAAAGCAAGTAATTTGTTTGATACATAGTCTTAACACAGTAAATAAAGCAAATAATTTGTTTGATAAATGGTTTTAACACAGTGAATAAAGCAAGTAATTTGATAAATTGTTTTAACAGTGAACAAAGCAAGTAATTTGTTTGATACATAGTCTTAACACAGTGAATAAAGCAAATAATTTGATTGATAAATAGTTTTAACACAGTAAATAAAACAAGTAATTTGTTTGATAAATAGTTTTAACAGTGAATAAAGCAAGTAGTCTGTTTGATAAATAGTTTTAACACAGTGAATAAAGCAAGTAATTTGTTTGATACATAGTCTTAACACAGTAAATAAAGCAAATAATTTGTTTGATAAATGGTTTTAACACAGTGAATAAAGCAAGTAATTTGTTTGATAAATAGTTTTAACAGTGAATAAAGCAAGTAATATGTTTGATAAATAGTTTTAACACATTGAATAAAGCAAGTAATTTGTTCTGCAATTAGATAATAGGGGTGTTACTAATTGATTGCTTACATTATAACATCCCTTTCTTTGAGAGAATAAGAGGATGTGCTCTGTATCTGTTTATTTATATGGTACACACACACTCATCACAAATTCACCTATATAGCCATAGAGCAAGTTTAATATTAATAAGTGAAGCTGTATAGGAGTTTTTGCAACAAGACATTCATATTCTATGCCTGTTTAACATAAAGAGTTCTAATCCTGTTTAACATGTGAAGAGTTCTTAGCCTGTTTAACATGTGAAGAGTTCTTAGCCTGTTTGACATGTGAAGAGTTCTTAGCCTGTTTTAACATGTGATGAGTTCCAAGCCTGTTTAACATATGAAGAGTTCTAAGCCTGTTTAACATGTGAAGAAGTCTAAGATACCAGCATCTGTATCAGATTTAAATTAATGGAAAGTTATTTTAAGAAAGACATCTTCAGAAAAAGCAGCATGTCTGCATGATCTTCCCTTTTATGACTTATTGATCATGTATTGTTATAGCTCCATGCATATAAAACTGATGAAAAATCCATGACAGAGGTGAATAATTTGCACCCAATCAAAACACCCTATTTCACATTATCGTAACATTAGTTGATGTCAAAAACATGAAGAAAACCTCTAGAAGACTGCAACTTTGATCTTGAAGATAAAACCAAACAATGAGATGTGACACAACCTTAAGTATGTATGCTTCATCAGTGATACGATAATTAAATTTTATAAGGACTAATATTGCAAAGAGTTTTTTTGGGGAATTTTATATTTTTTTCACATTATATATAAATATATATATATATATATATATATATATATATATATATATATATATATATATATATATATATATATATATATATATATATATATTGTTACATCTATTTGATTTAAATTATTTATTTATAATTGTCAAATTCAAATTTGTCATTAAAATTCAATAATTGGGAGATATCTATTCTTGAAAATTCAGGTTGACCTAGACTCTATTTGCAAAACAACAGAGGCTGACCTCATTTCTGACCCTGCTTCAGAGAGTGTTAACAAGCTTCTAAAATGATTGGCTAAATCCAAGGACATCTTTTTATTTTTAGTTATTGGGGGGTGAGAAGTGACTGATTTTCTTCTAGATCATTCCATGTGTACATGTTTTTATGATCATACGTTCATTCTATGACCTTCCAGAATCATGTGACCCCTTTTGTTTATGAGGGAATTATATATATATATATATATATATATATATATATATATATATATATATATATATATATATATATATGTATATATATGTATATATATATATATATATATATATATATATATATATATATATATATATATCTTCTTGGTAGTCTCTCGAGTCAAGGAAAAGTTGTGCACTTTCATTCAACGGTGGATGCGCATGTGACTCCGGAGTCCGAATTCCAATACACACATGCGGTTGCAGGTGGGGCATGGGACACCGGTGGTTGTTGGTATCTGGGATACATTTCTGTGGCGTCTCTCACGGGTTGCAGCAAGACGCTGGCGGCGGTCAACCTCAAAGGTGGAACAGGCTTTTCTGGTCAGGGCTTGCCAATGCTTTCTGTCTGAGGCAGCGAGCTTGAGCTGGCATGGTTGAAGGTCTGCCCATTTGATGTTTGTCTTGAGGTTGTCTTTGTACCTCTTGTGAGGGCGGCCTTGGTTTTAGTTCCCCAGGGATAGCTCGCCATAGAACAACTGCTTTGGGATTCTGCTTTGATCCATGTGGATGACATGGCCAGTCCATCAAAGCTGGGCCTGGATTATTTTGGCTTCGATACTTGTTGTGTTGGCTCTATCAAGGACTTCCAGGTTGGTGATTCAGTCCTGCCACTTGATCCGCATGATGGATCTCAGGGAGCGCTGGTGGAATTGCTCTAACTGATTGATGTGCCTTCTGAAGAGTGTCCATGTTTCACAGCCATATAATAGAGACATGAGGACAACTGCATTGTACACCTTCAGCTTTGTTGACAGGCGTATGTCCTTGTGCTGCAAGACCTTGGTTCGGAGTCATCCTAATGCTTGACTGGCTTTTTGGGTCCTCGCAGTGATCTCTTTGTCCAGAGAGCCATCACTAGATATTGTGCTGCCAAGGTATTTGATACTGTCCATATTCTTCAGCTGCGTGTCGCCAATGGTGATACAGGGTTGTGAGTGGACAGTGTTTGGGGCGGGCTGGAAGATGACTTCTGTCTTTCCTAGACTAATTGTGAGTCCAAATAGGTTGGAGGCTTCAGAGAATCTGTCCACGATTGCTTGTAGGTAAGTCTCTTCATGGGCCATGAGGGCGCAGTCATCTGCAAAGGGTGCATCAATGATGAGTCTTTCTAGTGTCTTGGTTTTTGCAGCTAGGCGACGGAGATCAAACACTGATCCATCCAGGCGATACGTAATGTAGATGCCAGTGTCAATGTAACGGATGGCATGGAGCAGTACCTGTGTGAAGAAGAGGTTGAAGAGTACTGGAGCGAGTACACAACCCTGTTTTACACCATTAGATATGGGGAATTTCTCGGAGGGTTCACCGTCTGAGGTTGGTAAACTTCTGAGGACAACCAAGTTTCTTGAGTACTACCCACAGTGCGTCTCTGTTGACTGTATCGAAAGCCTTTGTCAGATCCACGAAGACAGCATATAGATTCATGTTCTGCTCAAGGCACTTCTCTTGGACTTCTCTCACTGCGAAGATCATGTCAACGGTGCTGCGGTCTGTTGAGCAAGATGCGAGCAAGTATTTTGCCAGCAACGGAAAGCAGGGAGATGCCTCTGTAGTTACTGCAGTCCATACGTGTGCCTTTATTTTTATAGAGAGTCACAACTGATGCATCACGGAGGTCGTCTGGCATCTCTTCTTCCGTCCAGATGCTGATTAGCACGTTGTAGAATGCCTCCAGAGACTGCTTACTGAGAGTCTTGTACACCTCCACTGGGATACCATCCTTTCCAGGTGGCTTGCCACAGTTTGTTTGTTTAATGGCCCTTCTCAATTCCTCCATCTTTGGTGGAATATCCAGTTGGTTGAGCGTTGGCTGTTGGGGTATTTGGTCAAGAACAGATTGGCTGACCGATGAGGGCAGGTTTAGGAGCTGATTAAAGTGCTCTTTCCATCTTTCCTTAATGCCATTCTTGTCTTTTATTAATGTACTGCCATCTGCAGCAAGCAAGGGCATAGAGCTTGACTTTGTGTGGCTGAAGATTGACTTGATGGCGTTGTAGAACTCTTTGGAGTTGTTAGTGTCGGCATAGCTTTGCACTTCATCAGCTTTCTTTTCCCACTATAGGTCATGCATCTTGCGGATTTCTCTCTGAGCCTCAGCTTGATAGGATTTGAAGCGATCTTTTTTGGGGATGGAGTTTGTGTCATTCTGCCAGTCCATAAAAGCTTTGTTTTTTCTGGCAAGCAGATCTTCAATGGCAGCATTGTTCTCGTCGAACCATTCTTGATGGATTCGCTTCTTTGAACCCATGGTTGCCATTGCTGTTTCTCTTATTATGTCTCTGAGCTTGTTCCATTTTTCAGAGGCGTTTCCACATAACGGTCCGTTTGTTGACAGCTTGTCATCTAGTCTCTTCTGGAATTTGAGCTGGGTGGAAGGCTGCTGCAGTTTGACAATGTTGAGGGCTGTGCACACATGCTTAGGACGTCTTAGGTGGTGAGGGGCAATGTGCAGCTGTAGGGTAGTTCTGACAAGTCTGTGGTCTGTCCAGCATTCTGCTCCTCACATGGCCTTGGTGATTTAGACATCCTTGGCATCACGCTGGCATACTATTACATAGTCAATTAAGTGCCATTGGCAAGATCTGGGGTGCATCCAGGTGTTCTTATGTTTGTCCGCCATTCTGAACATTGAGTTTGTGATTAGGAGGTTAAATTCTGTGCATTTGCTGAGGAGCAGGCCGTTGCTGTTCATTCTGCAGACATCGTGCTTGCCAAGCACACCTTTCCATCGAACATAATCGCAGCCAACATTGGCATTGAAGTCCCCCAGTAGTATGATCTTGTCATCAGCTGGAATTGAGCTAAGTAGAGAGCTGAGGTCCATATAGAACTGCTCGATGGTTTCTGCTTGACTCGATAGGGTAGGGGCGTATGCACTGATGATTGTTGCGTGCCGTTTGTGGCTTATAGGTATTCGCAATTTCATTAGCCTCTCACTGATACCAACCGGCATTTCCGGGAGCTGCTTCAGAAGACTTGATTTGATAGCCAGGCCGACTCCATGGATCCTGTCCTCATTTTGGGCTTTTTCTTTCCAGAAGAATGTGTAGCCGCTGGCTAGCTCAGTAAGAGAACCCTCTTCTGTGAACCTGGTTTCACTCAAGGCTGCAATGTCAATATTGTAGCGTGATAGCTCCTTAGAAACTAGAGCTGTTCTCCTGTGGGGTCTTGCTACGTTTTCTTTGTTCATGGAGCATGGAACATCCGTACTCTCATATATATATATATATATATATATATATATATATATATATATATAGTTGTGTTTTGGAAGCTATCGGTAGTAGAATCTCTGGGCTTGAAATTAATAGTTGTGTTTTGAGTTATATTGGAAATTATTTCAGTTCGTTGGAGCAAGAAGAATTATTTTATTTGTCTGGAAAAGAATATGTGCTCATAAATTTTCATTTGGATTATTATAAAAACAAGAACTGACTAAATCACGTGACATCGTCAGCCATTTTGGATTACATCGTCAATATTTGAACCTGGAACTATTATGACATTTATTTATCAGGACTCTTGCAATTCCATTAGTGGATTATTTTTGTGAATTCTATATTGGATTATTTTTGGACTTTATTCTCTAAAACCGTAAGTTTATTTATGTTCTCTTATGAAAACATTTTGTACTTAATAAATCGTTTGTTAAAATTTTACAAGCTTGTTATTTTCACTTCTTTCTGTGTTGCTGCTTATTCGAGCCTAAGCACGTAACAATATAAACCCTACCCCCCAACCCCTTTTTTAACATTAAAACCAATACAATGGGAAATACAAATGGGGTGGGTGAGGGTGGTATTTCCTAGGTGATTTAAATGTACAAGATAATGTCAGATGTTTGCTTATAAAACTTTGGACAAAATTGATTTAATGAGGACATTTCACTAAGCTAAACCATTTCATATTCTTCATTCAGTCAGCAGCTTTAAAGTTGACAACTGCTATGTACTATGGACTAGCTGTATAATCAAATAAAAGTGTATGAATAAAATTGCACAAGTTGAGTAGTCACAATGAGCTATCTGATTATATCATAAAATTACATAAATTGAGTAAGTCACAATGAGCTATCTGATTATATTATAAAATTACATAAACTGAGTAAGTCACAATGAGCTATCTGATTATATCATAAAATTACATAAATTGAGTAAGTCACAATGAGCTATCTGATTATATCATAAAATTACATAAATTGAGTAAGTCACAATGAGCTATCTGATTATATCATAAAATTGCATAAATTAAGTAAGTCACACTGAGCTATCTGATTATATCATAAAATTACATAAATTGAGTAAGTCACAATGAGCTATCTGATTATATCATAAAATTGCATAAATTGAGTAAGTCACAATGAGCTATCTGATTATATCATAAAATTACATAAATTAAGTAAGTCATCAATCAATCTTGTACATGCCATAATAATACATTTGAAAGTGGGCCCTTGAAAGTAAACTCATCTGTGAAACTTGAATTATAAATAGTGGATTCATTAATCCATATTTAAAACTTTGTAACAAAGAGATTTGGTGTCAGCAAGGTTGCAGAGTTTTGGGATTACTTTTTAGTTATATAATATTAAATTTGAAAAGAGATTTGGTGTCAGCAAGGTTGCAGAGTTTTGGGATTACTTTTTGGTTATATAATATTAAATTTGAAAAGAGATTTGGTGTCAGCAAGGTTGCAGAGTTTTGGGATTACTTTTTGGTTATATAATATTAAATTTGAAAAGAGATTTGGTGTCAGCAAGGTTGCAGAGTTTTGGGATTACTTTTTGGTTATATAATATTAAATTTGAAAAGAGATTTGGTGTCAGCAAGGTTGCAGAGTTTTGGGATTACTTTTTGGTTATATAATATTAAATTTGAAAAGAGATTTGGTGTCAGCAAGGTTGCAGAGTTTTGGGATTACTTTTTGGTTATATAATATTAAATTTGAAAAGAGATTTGGTGTCAGCAAGGTTGCAGAGTTTTGGGATTACTTTTTGGTTATATAATATTAAATTTGAAAAGAGATTTGGTGTCAGCAAG
This sequence comes from Unio pictorum, assembly GCA_030141615.1. Taxonomy (NCBI): domain Eukaryota; kingdom Metazoa; phylum Mollusca; class Bivalvia; order Unionida; family Unionidae; genus Unio; species Unio pictorum. The sequence goes on from JARLTB010000494.1 coordinate 2,581,306, forward strand.
GTTGCAGAGTTTTGGGATTACTTTTTAGTTATATAATATTAAATTTGAAAAGAGATTTGGTGTCAGCAAGGTTGCAGAGTTTTGGGATTACTTTTTAGTTATATAATATTAAATTTGAAAAGAGATTTGGTGTCAGCAAGGTTGCAGAGTTTTGGGATTACTTTTTAGTTATATAATATTAAATTTGAAAAGAGATTTGGTGTCAGCAAGGTTGCAGAGTTTTGGGATTACTTTTTAGTTATATAATATTAAATTTGAAAAGAGATTTGGTGTCAGCAAGGTTGCAGAGTTTTGGGATTACTTTTTGGTTATATAAAATTAAATTTGAAAAGAGATTTGGTGTCAGCAAGGTTGCAGAGTTTTGGGATTACTTTTTAGTTATATAATATTAAATTTGAAAAGAAATTTGGTGTCAGCAAGGTTGCAGAGTTTTGGGATTACTTTTTAGTTATATAATATTAAATTTGAAAAGAGATTTGGTGTCAGCAAGGTTGCAGAGTTTTGGGATTACTTTTTAGTTATATAATATTAAATTTGAAAAGAGATTTGGTGTCAGCAAGGTTGCAGAGTTTTGGGATTACTTTTTGGTTATATAATATTAAATTTGAAAAGAGATTTGGTGTCAGCAAGGTTGCAGTTTTGGGATTACTTTTTGGTTATATAATATTAAATTTGAAAAGAGATTTGGTGTCAGCAAGGTTGCAGAGTTTTGGGATTACTTTTTGGTTATATAATATTAAATTTGAAAAGAGATTTGGTGTCAGCAAGGTTGCAGAGTTTTGGGATTACTTTTTAGTTATATAATATTAAATTTGAAAAGAGATTTGGTGTCAGCAAGGTTGCAGAGTTTTGGGATTACTTTTTAGTTATATAATATTAAATTTGAAAAGAGATTTGGTGTCAGCAAGGTTGCAGAGTTTTGGGATTACTTTTTAGTTATATAATATTAAATTTGAAAAGAGATTTGGTGTCAGCAAGGTTGCAGAGTTTTGGGATTACTTTTTAGTTATATAATATTAAATTTGAAAAGAGATTTGGTGTCAGCAAGGTTGCAGAGTTTTGGGATTACTTTTTAGTTATATAATATTAAATTTGAAAAGAGATTTGGTGTCAGCAAGGTTGCAGAGTTTTGGGATTACTTTTTGGTTATATAAAATTAAATTTGAAAAGAGATTTGGTGTCAGCAAGGTTGCAGAGTTTTGGGATTACTTTTTAGTTATATAATATTAAATTTGAAAAGAGATTTGGTGTCAGCAAGGTTGCAGAGTTTTGGGATTACTTTTTAGTTATATAATATTAAATTTGAAAAGAGATTTGGTGTCAGCAAGGTTGCAGAGTTTTGGGATTACTTTTTAGCTATATAATATTAAATTTGAAAAGAGATTTGGTGTCAGCAAGGTTGCAGAGTTTTGGGATTACTTTTTGGTTATATAATATTAAATTTGAAAAGAGATTTGGTGTCAGCAAGGTTGCAGAGTTTTGGGATTACTTTTTGGTTATATAATATTAAATTTGAAAAGAGATTTGGTGTCAGCAAGGTTGCAGAGTTTTGGGATTACTTTTTGGTTATATAATATTAAATTTGAAAAGAGATTTGGTGTCAGCAAGGTTGCAGAGTTTTGGGATTACTTTTTGGTTATATAATATTAAATTTGAAAAGAGATTTGGTGTCAGCAAGGTTGCAGAGTTTTGGGATTACTTTTTGGTTATATAATATTAAATTTGAAAAGAGATTTGGTGTCAGCAAGGTTGCAGAGTTTTGGGATTACTTTTTAGTTATATAATATTAAATTTGAAAAGAGATTTGGTGTCAGCAAGGTTGCAGAGTTTTGGGATTACTTTTTAGTTATATAATATTAAATTTGAAAAGAGATTTGGTGTCAGCAAGGTTGCTGAGTTTTGGGATTACTTTTTAGTTATATAATATTAAATTTGAAAAGAGATTTGGTGTCAGCAAGGTTGCAGAGTTTTGGGATTACGTTTTAGTTATATTAAATTTGAAAATAGATTTGGTGTCAGCAAGGTTGCAGAGTTTTGGGATTACTTTTTAGTTATATAATATTAAATTTGAAAATAGATTTGGTGTCAGCAAGGTTGCAGAGTTTTGGGATTACTTTTTAGTTATATAATATTAAATTTGAAAAGAGATTTGGTGTCAGCAAGGTTGCAGAGTTTTGGGATTACTTTTTAGTTATATAATATTAAATTTGAAAAGATGTGAACATCTACTGGCTCTTGTTTCATGTGGCAGCTGTACACTGCGTCGGTTTTTCAGTGACTGCGTCTGTTTTTGGGGTTGTTTAGCAAGCTATAAAAATACTGTATGATGTCATGTACCCACTAAGTACTGTGCCATCAGCCGATTGTTTTCAGACAAACATGTACAGCATTCAGTAAACTTTATTGTTCTTTTAATCTTTATCTCATTGATAACTTGCATGTGTTGTCGAAGAGGGATTTTAAAAAATAATTGTTGTGAATCAATAATAGGGAAATTTGACTGAGTGTTCCTGCTTCTATGCATTGCTTACCCCTGCAAAGATATATAATAATAATAATAATAATAATAATAATAATAATAATAACTCTTATTAATGTTCTTGTTTTTCTAATTTTATCTTTGTATGATTCAGCTGCAAATCTTTGGAAGTGAAATGCAAGGTGACCTTGTCCAAAATCAAGTTTATTGTATGCCTGACCAGACCCAATGATTTTATTTATTTTGTAAACAACTAATATTTTTTTAAATATGCTATATGATCTTGAGACAGAATCATCTGTTCTGTTCATTGTTTTATTTGGGCTGAAATTATTCAATTCAAAATTCTTCTTTTGAAAATACAAAGTGCTCTATAATATTAAGGAAAGAAACATTAACTGGGAATTAATAGTTTATTCAAACAAGGTATCCTGAATTATATCACTGTGATTCAATTAGTACATCAACAGGCATGGGAAATTATTTGAAATACCACTATAATTTATTCAGAACTTCATTCATTAATTAAGACCTGTGTTAGAAATTCAATACAATAACTTACTGTTTCATTTTCACTTTGTATTCTAGGGAAATAAATTATTTGTTGAATTTGACAAAACTTGGCTGGTTTTCACTCTTTTATATTAGTGTACTTATTTTAAGACCAAAGAGTCATAAGGAGATATCATTATTTCTGCTCTAACGGTAGGTGTAATATATGACACGTGCAGGTTGTTCAGACATCATCATGCCCTGGAATTATACCTGCTTGAAATGATGATGAAACAATAATCATTCTTAGGTCAGAATATATGATCTTTCCAAAATAAAGAAGAATTAATAATGCATTGTACCTGCATTTATCCAGTAATGAATACATTTACATACCTGACATAATTCTATTCCCTATATTTGCAAAAATGTCGGCAAGTATTTAATAAGGCCCCAATCTCTGGCTGATGGAAAGCTTACATTCTGTTTTTTTGACAGATTCATTAGGCTGGTCTGCTGCTTGGTCTTGTCATTGGGAAATGAACAGAGAATAAAACCAATACATTAAATGATTTCCCAGGAGTCTTTGAATGTGGTCTATTTAATGGACACGTGCATTCTCTAACATCAATCGATTGCTATCATATAACTGAGCTTCTTTTTCACTTATAAAAAAAAAAATTTAAAAAAATTGGTTTTTAAAGTTCAGTTTCATATAATAACATAAAAGTGACTTGAAAATATAGTTCAAATATTTATTGGGTCTGAGGCTTTTGATCCATGAAAAATTAATTTCTTCAACTAGCTGTCATCACCTTAGCCTTTTTGAATCAGTTCCTTTGAATATTTGTTGTTCTTGGACATACCTTTTTTAGTACAAGCATCTAACTGACAAAACAGTATATATTCTTACCAGCCAAATATCTAACTGACATGACACAGTGTATATTCTTACCAGCCCAGCCAAATATGTAACTGACATGACACAGTGTATATTCTTACCAGCCCAGCCAAATATCTAAATGACATGACACTGTATATTCTTACCAGCCAAATATCTAACTGACATAACATAACACAGTGTATTACCAGTATTACCAGACAAATATCTAACTGACATAACATAACACAGTGTATTACAGGTATTACCAGACAAATATCTGACGAAACATAACACAGTGTATTACTGGTATTACCAGCCAAATATCTAACTGACATGACACAGTAAATATTCCTGCCATACAAAAAATAAGACTGACAGGACAAAGTGTATATTCTTACCATATAAGCACCTAACCGAAAAGAGAGTGAATATTCTCGCCAAACATGTGACTGATGAGACAAAGTATATATTCTTACCATACAAACACCTAACCGAAAAGAGAGTGAATATTCTCGCCAAACATGTGACTGATGAGACAAAGTGTATATTCTTACCATAAAAGCACCTAACCGAAAAGAGTGAATATTCTCGCCAAACATGTGACTGATGAGACAAAGTGTATATTCTTACCATACAAGCACCTAACCGAAAAGAGAGTGAATATTCTCGCCAAACACGTGATTGATGAGACAAAGTGTATATTCTTACCATACAAGCACCTAACCGAAAAGAGAGTGAATATTCTCGCCAAACATGTGACTGATGAGACAAAGTGTATATTCTTACCATACAAGCACCTAACCGAAAAGAGAGTGAATATTCTCGCCAAACATGTGACTGATGAGACAAAGTATATATTCTTACCATACAAACACCTAACCGAAAAGAGAGTGAATATTCTCGCCAAACATGTGACTGATGAGACAAAGTGTATATTCTTACCATACAAGCACCTAACCGAAAAGAGTGTGAATATTCTCGCCAAACATGTGACTGATGAGACAAAGTGTATATTCTTACCATAAAAGCACCTAACCGAAAAGAGTGAATATTCTCGCCAAACATGTGATTGATGAGACAAAGTGTATATTCTTACCATACAAGCACCTAACCGAAAAGAGAGTGAATATTCTCGCCAAACACGTGATTGATGAGACAAAGTGTATATTCTTACCATACAAGCACCTAACCGAAAAGAGAGTGAATATTCTCGCCAAACATGTGACTGATGAGACAAAGTGTATATTCTTACCATACAAGCACCTAACCGAAAAGAGAGTGAATATTCTCGCCAAACATGTGACTGATGAGACAAAGTGTATATTCTTACCATACAAGCACCTAACCGAAAAGAGAGTGAATATTCTCGCCAAACATGTGACTGATGAGACAAAGTGTATATTCTTACCATACAAGTGTCTAAAGGTGCCCAGAGTGGTCTAAAGCACTGTGTGTTACAGATCACTACCATCTCACCTCTGCGTGGGTTCAACTCTCAGAGTCGGCAAATGTGGGTATGTGAGAAAGCCTGCCAGTAGCTTCTCGCGGGTCTTTCTAGGGGTTTTCCAGGGCTCTTTCTCCACCATTACCGGTAATACTGGCCGCCATGTATAGCCTATCGTGTGCTGAAAAATGGTGTTAAACAATACAACAACAAGCGTCTAATTAACAAGAAACTATATATTCTTATCATACAAATATCTAACTGATAACACAATCTATATACTTACCATACAAACATCCAAGCAATTATTGTCAATGGCATAATATTCTAATTATGGGAATTTCAAACCTCAAAATGGCTTAAATTCCCATTAAATTCCTGTTGGTTTTTTTTGTTTTCTGTTTCTTACTACCAAGTTGTTAGACCATTAAATTTTTCATTTAATTTTTAATTTGTATGAACAAGGTTGCACATAATTATTGTTTATGAATTATCTACAAGAAAAAACTTATTTCCACATGGAGTACTGATTGACATCAGTACCTATTTTCCTACTGATTATTGGTTGACATTAGTACCCTGTTTTCATATTTAGTATGGTTGACATCAGAACTCTCTTTTCATAATTAGTATACTGGTTGACATCAGTACCTATTTTCATACTGAGTACTGGTTGAAATCAGTACCTATTTTCAAACTTAGTATACTGTTTCCTACTGAGTACTACTAGCTGGCATCAGTACCTATTTTCATACTGATTATACTGGATGAGATCAGAACCCTGTTTTCATAATTAGAATGGTTGACATCAGGACCTATTTCCATTCTGAGTACTGTTTGGCATCACCTTTTGTCATAATGAGTACTGACTGGCATCAGTATCTATTTTCATACTGAGTGCTGGTTGTTATCAGTACCTTATTTTCATAGTGAGTGCTGGTTGACATCAGTACCTTATTTTCATACTGAGTGCTGGTTGACATCAGTACCTTATTTTCATACTGAGTGCTGGTTGATATCAGTACCTTATTTTCATACTGAGTGCTGGTTGATATCAGTACCTTATTTTCATACTGAGTGCTAGTTGACATCAGTACCTTATTTTCATACTGAGTGCTGGTTGATATCAGTACCTATTTTCATACTGAGTGCTGGTTGACATCAGTACCTTATTTTCATACTGAGTGCTGGTTGATATCAGTACCTATTTTCATACTGAGTGCTGGTTGATATCAGTACCTATTTTCATACTGAGTGCTGGTTGACATCAGTACCTTATTTTCATACTGAGTGCTGGTTGGTATAGGACCAAACAAACAATGCTTTACATTAAAGAGGATCTGACTTTTTATCAAACATAATCATATTTGCTGTTGTATGCTGTAATATATAAAAATGCTATCATTGAAACTTGATTTGTTAAAAGCTGTGTTATTAATATGTGTATTGCTGTCATGATTTCCATTGTGAAAACAAACTCAAGACTTCATGAACAGTCATTATCTCTTCATGAATGTTCTTGAAATGCTCATCAGTTCATCATTTGAATTCATGAACAAAATATGAAAGTTCCTTAACTAAGTTCATGAACACTTCAAGAATTTTGATGAATCATGTATTTGAAGTTCATGAACACTCTGATGACATTTTATGAACTATTGTAACATCTTTTATGAACTATTGTAACATCTTTTATGAACTATTGTAACATCTTTTATGAACTATTGTAACATCTTTTATGAACTATTGTAACATCTTGTATGAACTATTGTAACATCTTTTATGAACTATTGTAACATCTTTTATGAACTATTGTAACATCTTTTATGAACTATTGTAACATCTTGTATGAACTATTGTAACATCTTTTATGAACTATTGTAACATCTTTTATGAACTATTGTAACATCTTTTATGAACTATTGTAACATCTTTTATGAACTATTGTAACATCTTTTAAGTTTGGTTCATGAACAATTTAAGTGCTCTGATGCACCAAGAAATTATTAAAAAATGTATATGAAATTTCTATATCATTATATTCATAAAATGTTCATAAAAATTCATCCTACAGTGTACAAACTTCTCACAATATTAGTGAAATAAAAACAAAGATGAATATTTATCTTTTTTAAAATGAAGTTTGTAGGTTAAGGAGGAAAATTTGGAAACGAGAATCCTACGGCCAAGATGGAAGTGACATTAAATAGTGACTGCTGCAGCAATGTTAAAGATCCAAACAGTAATCTGATGGAACATGTTATGTTGCAGATGGAGACATTCAGTAGTGACAATGGGCCTGATTTTATTAAATTTAGGCCCTGAACATCTTCACAAAAGAGTTATCTGACAGGTCAGTCTCTGTCAAAAAGATTGATCATGTCAGGAGAAACTAGTGGAAAAGAATGCCACATGAAATGTACTTCAACAGTTGATTGAACTGCCCCAATATCTCTTGAAAAGTTTTCAAAGAAAAATTCCAAAATTCCAAAATGTACAAAAAGTGTTGCTAAGAGTAATAAAAAAAGAATATCACCTGTCAATTTACATTTTTTTTGTTAAATATTAGAAATTTATCTGAAATTAAATACTGTTATGTTTGATATGATGCATTTTACTGTTTTAAAACCCCTACATCTAAAATTATTTAATGATTCAGGATGAAATAGTTCTTTGTCAGATAATCAATCTTAAGTTTTTATACTAGGAACTGTTCATCATAGTTCATGAATATGTTCATGCACTTGTTCATGAATGATGATGATCCTTTTTGGGAACTTTTATGAACTGTTCATGAACAGTTTGTGAGGTGTTTGTTCTAGAACAGTTCATGAATTATTCATGATCATTTTTTTCCGAGTAAATAAGAGTAAATAAGAGTAAATAAGAGTAAATAAGAGTGCTATGATCTGATTCAGTTTTCATTTAACTTGTTTCTCCATAATGAACCATATCTATGAACTCACTAACCCCTGGTGCCGCACTTACACATCAAGCGGTAGTAACCTACTTCTGAGCTCTGTAGCATCAAGGTCATGCATGATACACTAAAGTGGGTGGTATTATAGAAAGGTATTATAGATAGGTAGACAGATGTAGCTCTACAATGATACCAAATAATCTGGATGTTTAAGTTACAAAATATAGAGGGAAAAGCCTAATTTGTTTGACCCAATTTATTTCCACCCGAAATTCACAAGTGGTTAGAATCCAATTTTGTGTCCGATTTAAGGCAGTCTCTGGTCTAAACTGCAACAGGTGAACTTTTAATAAAAGTAAGATCAGATGTAGGATTTCTAACAGCTGTTTTACTGTTACTGTTAAACAGCTGTTTTTTTGCGAAAAATCAAAAACAGCAAACAGCTGTTTTTTTCAGAACTGATTTTACTGTTTTTTCTTTAAAAAACTTTGCTTAATAAAATATTAAAATTAAATATAAATTGTTTAAAATGTTTTTGCCTAATAATATAAAAGTGAGGTTATGTAACATGTAACAGTCTTTTTTCAAATCCTTTGGTGTTTGTGACACATTATTTCCAAAGAAAGCTATAGAAGAACCAGAATTTGATGATTCGTTGCTGGGGTTGCTGGATAGTGACGAAGTTGCTGAAGATGACGATTTCGATGACATTGCTGATGTTGACTTTATTGAAGACACTGATGCTGAGGAAGAAATTGACTATAATGAAATTCTTAAGAATGCACGAAAATTGATCAAATTTATCAAAAAATCTTCAGTTAAAAATCAAGTATTCCAAGACAAAGTCTTTGCTGAGCTTGGACATCATAAGGAGTTGCATTTGGATGTCAAGACTCGCTGGAACTCTATTCCAACAATGCTAGACTCCTTAATTCAGACAGAGAAACCTCTTCGTGAGACACTTTTGGAGTTTGAGGCAGAAGAATATATTAATTGTGTTGATTTTGAGGCATTGAAAGTTCTGAAAAATGTGCTAGAACCAGTTGAGCTTGCTGTCAAAAATTTAAGCAAAGAAGATGTTACATTGTTGTCTGCAGATGTAATAATCAAGTTTATGCTTCAAAAACTCTCAGACATTGATCATGAAATCAGTTGAACGCTTCATGACAACATAAAGCAACGCATTGATGAGCGAATTAACAACGATGTTATGAACCTTTTACCTTCACTTAAAGATCCTTCTAATTTGCCATCAAAAAACACACTCATATTTGCCGCCAGTCTTGCTTCTCGCTTATTCTGTGTTATTGACGATTACGATGATGATGAAGAGAAACAATTTGAAACTCTTTCAAATGATGCCGAAGAAAGAACAATGTCACTTCAAGAGGAGCTGAATTTGAAACTTCAAGAGAGTACCACCACCACTAACACTGCTCAAGATAAATTCAAATGGTTGAAGAGTGAATTAGTATTGTTTAAAAACACTGGTAAACGAACAGATCATCTTCAAAAAGCTTTATGATGCTCTACTATCGATCAAACCCACTTCAACTGACGTGGAACGTGTTTTCTCAGTGAGTGCTAGCTTTTGCACTAAAATCAGATCTCGCTTATCTGACAAATCGCTGAATGCACTGGTCTTCCTCAAATTTTTTTATAATAAGTCGAAGAAGAAGTAAAAAGAAGTTTTTTAAAAAATGTCATTAAAAACATATAAATAAAACACTTTGCAGAACAAATGTTTTTATTTTAATACATTTTAAGGAAAAACAGTAAAACAGCTGTTTTTTGGAAAATAAGAAACAGTAAACAGCTGTTTTTTAAAAAGTACTGTTTTTGAGAAACCCTAATCAGATGGTAATTTAGAATAAAAAGTGGTGTTTATTACAAAAATGCTTGATTCATTGAGAAGAAAAAAAAAAACGAGGTTTCTAACACAACTAGGCATTAAGTTAACCACAAATCTCATGAAAGTTGAATTATTAGGGTGTATTCATAAATAGTCCCCAAAATGTTTTTCCTACTTACAATTCAGATGAAAACCTTAAATGGTTAATTGGTTAACTCGATAACTCCTGGTGACTTTTGTCATCTTCACCCAAAATTAGAGTAGGAAATTCATTTTAGAGGTTACTTCTGAATACATTTGAAAGATTTTCATTTAGTCAGATGCATAGTTGAATTAGAAACACTGTTTTCAGTGTTAATTAAAGAGTTCCTAGACATGTGTTTCCATTAATCAATGAATAAAGACTATCATCATGCCTGGTCTACAAGTCTGTCCCTGGTTTAAACCCATTGCGTGTATGGAAGCTTAGCTCACAACTGCTACATCTACCGGTACAAGTACACCAACATCAAAAGCTGATCAACTCTATCACTGTAATTTCTCATCCAGACTAAGCACATTATTCCATTTAAATCAATAAAATAGATGAAACTCTTATTAATGGTAAAGTGTCTTCTCAACCACCATCACCGCATATGATTTCTGGCACAATCTGAATCATATAAGTATCCCTTCGTAAAAACACAACAGTAACATTTGCCTTTTGGGGAGACAAATCCCGACCTCGTAAGTACTCTCTAATGATCCCTACATATGGCACATCATTAGAAGTCATAACATCATATCAACCTATAATCTATAATAATGTCCAAATATAAAAATACTGGAACATGTCAGACGAGAGACTACATTATGCTGAACCAACTGTTGGAAAAGTAACATGGAATTGGTGGAGGGGGCCAATATTAAGAACCACTTCAATCGCTGTTAACTTTTGTCATGAAAATTCTTAACTGTAAATGATAAGAAGGCAAAGAACTAGTAAATATTTGATGACTGCTCAAGATTAAAATAATTAGCATATGATATGTACCATCTTGTACTGACTTTCCACCACCTGTATTGATCTGTGTATATGCATGGCAAAAGTATGGATGTATCAATATATCAATGAATCATTGCCCCCTCCCCATGTGACAGATATGCTTTTGATTCAAATTTAGGGTTGAATATTAAGTGCAGAACTGGCTTCTAAAATGGCAATATGATAATGCATAATGTGTCACTTTAGTAACAGTTTAAAAAAAAGTCATTAGCAGAACATATGATCTATTATAATTAGCTTGAAGTTAGCAGTAAAACAGCTTTACAATTAGCTTGAAGTTAGCAGTAAAACAGCTTTACCATTAGCTTGAAATTAGCAGTAAAACAACTTTACAGTTAGCTTGAAGTTAGCAGTAAAATAACTTTTACAATGAGCTTGAAGTTAGCAGTAAAATAACTTTACTATAAGCTTGAAGTTAGCAGTAAAATAACTTTACAGTTGGCTTGAAGTTAGCAGTAAAACAAGCTTTTTTTCCCCACTGTTTGAAGTCACAAGTCAGACCAGTGTTAAAGAGACTATAGCTGATGACAGTGATGAAGCACCAACTTAAGCAAGTCCCTTAAGTATTTGTGTACCCTAACCCTAACCCAAGCAAGTCCCTTAAGTATTTGTGTACCCTAACCCTAACCCAAGCAATGACCTTAAGTGTTTGTGTACTGGCTGATTCCTGGTTGGGGTCCAAATTTCCCATCAAACATTTGACATCAGGTTTTCTTAATTATGGCAAAGGGGGGGGGGCAGACAGAAATAAGTGTTGAAAAGGTGGGGTGCTGGTGGGGACTGGGATTTCTTGCTACACCATTGGCAAAACAGGATTTATTTGCATTGCCTGATTTAAATCACAAGTAAAACCTCTGACATCAGTAAGTAACGTCATTGTAGCTCAGATTAATTAAGAGCAGAGTAGGATTCATTTAAAATTTAGTTTCAAGATGTAAGTAAAACCACAGTAACAGATAATTACACCAGTAGAACAGCACAATAAAGAAGTAAAAGTATAATTACTGCATACAGCATGCAGTGCAGCTAACACTATAATTCTGTGCAAAATCATAATGGAAATCTAAGAAATGCTTTTATCCTGAAATATGATCTTTTACAAATCTTTGATAAATATACTCCTGTCAAAAGGATATAAAGTCTATCCTAACTCCTGTCAAATGCATATCAGGTCTATCCTAACTCCTGTCATGTGCATATCAGGTCTATCCTAACTCCTGTCATGTGCATATCAGGTCTATCCTAACTCCTGTCATGTGCATATCAGGTCTATCCTAACTCCTGTCATGTGCATATCACATTATCAGGTCTATCCTAACTCCTGTCATGTGCATATCAGGTCTATCCTAACTCCTGTCATGGGCATATCAGGTCTATCCTAACTCCTGTCAAATACATATCAGATCTATCCTAACTCCTGTCATGTGCATATCAGGTCTATCCTAACTCCTGTCATGGGCATATCAGGTCTATCCTAACTCCTGTCAAATACATATCAGATCTATCCTAACTCCTGTCAAATACATATCAGATCTATCCTAACTCCTGTCATGTGCATATCAGGTATATCCTGATATCTTAGATGCATGCTAGATCCCAATTAAAGACAGAAAATAAATTGTATTCAAAAACAGCAAATAAGTAATAATGAATATAAATAACATTACATCATTATAAACAGTATTAATCTCTTTCCACCAAAACTGTACAAATGGGAGACAATGGGATTTCCAGCATTCTCAATAATATATCTGGAATCCATACACTAAACCACCTGAGACTTCATTTCACTTTCTTTGTATTTTAAATAGATATATTTATATCTGTTACCTGAAAAATACTTTTGTCACTTGCAATTTTTGATGTTAAAACTTTGTTTAGATCTTCATCACCATGAAGTCAGAAATGATCTCCAGCCATACCTGTACATCTGAGCTTAAAACAGAGATGAATTAGTACAATGTTTCAATCCAGCAGTTTTTTGGCAGAGTTAATAATTGGCATCTGATAATCAAATTAATATAAACTTGTGTTGTGTGTGGCCTATGAAAGTGTAAACATTTGCCGATGCAGCTGAAGAGGTAACCTAATTATATCGCTGTGGAATGTTGAAAACCGGATTTCTTTTGTATGGCCCTTCTCAATATACTGAGGTAGGTTTTTATGGAATTTTTCAAGTAAACAAAAAACATTTTTGACTTCTAGATTCCATCCAGCTGCTAGTACAAAATGAAATTATTGAAGAATCATACTGCCACATATAATTTCCGCAACTGAGCTAGATTGTTGTTGTTGTAGGGTTTAACGCCATTTTTCAGCACATGATAGGCTGTACATGGTGGCCAGTATTATTGGTGGAGGAAAAACACGGGAAAACCCCCAGAAAGAACCACAGACCCACGTGAAGATACTGGCAAGCTTTCTCACATAACTACATTAGCCGAATCTTAGACTCGAACCCACGCAGACAGAGATGAGATGGCAGTGATCTGTAATGGAGAGTGCTTTAGACTACTTGGCCACTCATGGCCACTGAGCTAGATAATTTTCTATTTGAATGTATGGTCCAAATTCTAGCATTGGTCAGCATGCTAGACTTGTAACCAAAAGTGTATGGGTTTGAATCCTACCATGGACCAGTCCTGGTGTGTCCTTGTGCATGGCACTCAACTCCAATTGCCTTGGTTCTAAATAACCTACTTGTGTTGCTGTGCCATAAAGCAACAAAACCAAATTCAAATACAGATATGGTTGACATTGTAACATAATGACTTTGCAAACTACATCATACCTAATGGCTTTCCTGCAGCATTATGGCATTATAGCTTAGCTTAATTACAATTAAAAGAAACCTGAATAGGCTACAGGTCAGAGTCCCATGTAAACCTGTCATTTTTTAAATTCAACAGTCTCATAAGGTAAACAAACTTTCCACTTTATATACAAATATATTCTTTAGTAGCAAAGAAATGCCAGGTAAAAGGTTATATGTTCATTGAAACAGACAAATTCATGTTCTGTGAAGAATCTTGTACACTAAAACTGCACATCTGCTGTGTCTGACATTTACACATACTTAACAGCTAAAACATGCATCAAGAATCTTGGCTGCACAATATGGCTTGTTCAGCAGATTGAAATTCTCAGGTAAATACTTGATGATATCAGGAACTCACCAATCAGATTTAAGGAGAATGCTCCACCCACTAATTAGAACTCACCAATCAGATTTAAGGAGAATGCTCCACCCACTAATTAGCACAGCTATTTAAATCAAAGATCAATCCCTGAAAATAACATATGATGACTAGTAGAATAAATTTATGAAAGTTTTAAAAGATTCAAATTTGACAAAAAAGTTTTAAGTACAAAACATTGAATTTACAAATGTCACATGGTCAAGTGTTCAGCTGAATGACTTAGCATTACAAATTCTTGTCCAAACAATATAACCACATGTAACAAAAGTTATTTATTCCATTGTAATTTTGAAAACTTCGTTATCAATTAGACTTATTACCATGAACATGCACAATACCTAATTGACAAAGTCTAAAGTGAAGTCTTTTTTTAAAATTTGATCAAGTCCCCTGGAAAGTCTTTGAGGATGGAAATAAAAGTTAGTTGCAAGAATTCTTTTTTCGAAAATTTGAGCCTTAGAACCTAATATGCCATATGTCTGACATGTCAAATTATCAAACGGTCACTGGAGTTTCTGCCTCCTTTGTTGGAAATGCCTGGCAAATATTGCAATTTTTAGTCTTTGATTATGTATAGAAGACATCCCTTTGACAGACAGAAAAAAAGAAAGAAAAAAAGAGAAAGATATAACAAGTTGTGACAATAAAATGAACATTCACAAGCCTAAAATAAGCTGTCCATGCCTGTTATGTTGTTATATTATGGCCTTGTCAGTCATTGCTCATTTTTGGCAGATGACAATCCACTGTATTGGCATAAAAGACTTATCACTCTGGTTTATGAACACTTTAATTCTCCTGCCAGAATGTTTGCTGAATCTCATTTTGTCTTATTACATGCACATGAATGATGAGGGACAAATCTTCCAATATCTGACTGACCCCAATCTATTTTGCCAAAGACAAGATTGGAATAATCATCTGTCTTAAAGCTGCTTTAAATATCCGTGTAATCAAACAAGGCAATCTAATGATCAATATTGGTAACAAATTGTTTCATTGTATTACAATTGGGAGAACATTCAAATTATATTAAAGAATACTGAGTAATGTGTGTGTTTATGTGTGTGTGTGTGTTTATGCATGTGTTTGTGTTTATGTTTGCATGTGTTTATGCATGTGTTTGTGTGTGTTTATGCATGTGTGTGTTTATGCATGTGTGTGCATGTTTATGTGTTTATGCATGTGTGTGTTTATGCATGTGTTTGTGTGTGTTTATGCATGTCTTTGTGTGTGTGCTTATGCACATGTGTTTATGTGTATATGTGTTTATGCATGCGTTTGTGTGTGTGTGTGTGTTTATGCATGTGTGTGTGTGTGTGATTATGCGTGTGTTTGTGTGACCATAAAATCAACAAACTAGTCATATAATCAAGTTAAATTCACAAAGGCCCTTAATTAACAAAACCATTAATTGCTACCTCATTCTTAAATTCCCTCCTGCAACTTTATGCACAAACATTGATTTCAAGTACAGCTTTTAGACCTGATATAAATCAATAGGACACAAAATTAATTCCATTAACAAGGCTCAGTTTATTTCTCCAATAATTAATTAGATCAGAGCACAAAACTTAAAAACATCTATCTCCTGGAGGTATACCACACAGGTCATTCAGGAAAAGATAAAAATAGGTCATTTTAACCTAACTGCCAACATGCAAAATTGTAACAAGGTTAAGAAATGCATGTCCCTGTATCAGATCATGCGCTGACAGGAAATACCAGAAGTATTTTATCCATTTTATAGAGAAATAGTCAATACCAGACTTCCAAACGTAATCCTGTAACAAGTACAACAGAACTTGCAGATACAGAGAGGTCTAGACAAGAATTGGATAAACTGGCTAGTTTACTCTTGTGACTGTTTGGGAATTAATTTAATTTATTTTGAAGAAATTAATCGGTGTATTTTATGAACATGTAAAACACAAAACATAGCTGTCAGACTATGAGTCTTGATCATCATAAAGCTAATTATGTTTTGTGAATGCATCAAAAAGCTTAGTGACCAAGATCAGTTAAGTCCCTATTAATGTTCACATAGCAAGCAAGCACTATCATTGCACACACTAACCAACCACATAAATTTCAATCAAAGCATAGTTTAGTAAATGCAACATCATTACAACACGGATACTGGCAAGACCAAGTACTTGGACTTCTAAGGACTATTTGCTTGATAAGAATGCATTTTTTTGTGCATATTCTGAAAGCATTACAGTTATCTTTATTTGTTTCTAATTGCATTGTCTCCAAAAATTTCACAAATATGCTGCTCTGAATATAGACAAGTTAACCTTCAACCAAAATAATGTTCAAAATAAGCCTGTCATTTTCTGTAAGATCTTAATTTTTTCAGCAAAGATAATACACGTGATAATTTGCATAAATTCATCACGCTGTAAGTTCATCACTGTCAGACATCTTAGGCCATGTGTCCATTCTTGAACATTTCCATGGCAGTATGTAGTATTTCAACAATACTAATATTTTCAACATCTTCCTGGAGTGCTCTAGATAGGAATTTAATAATTTGAATAGTTTAGTCCCCTTTTTACAAAAAATAATTCAATCGATATCTTGTGAAAACGGCACAATGAATGCTTTCCCCCACTGAGACTTAATCAGCAAGATGCTATCGTGCATCATTCCTAAAGTCAAATGGCTTATTAATTCAATAACAGTGAGTGTTCCTATGGCAATCAAGTACTATCATTTCAAATTTGCACTTGACATCTTGAACGTGAACCAATAACAGATTATATGCCATGTTTGATGCACCACCAACATGGACTCTGCTTAATATGTTTGAACTAAAACAGTTGTTTGCATAATTTTAAAAACATTAAAACAATTTTTAAACAGATATGCTGCTTGTACAGCACGATGTTCTTGGTAGGAACAACAAGCAGCTATGATGGAGAACCGGCCACCCTAGGCCATGTGAGGCCCAAGGCAGTATTGTGAAGGCCAAGGCAGCCAACAAACTGC
This sequence comes from Unio pictorum, assembly GCA_030141615.1. Taxonomy (NCBI): domain Eukaryota; kingdom Metazoa; phylum Mollusca; class Bivalvia; order Unionida; family Unionidae; genus Unio; species Unio pictorum. The sequence goes on from JARLTB010000494.1 coordinate 2,598,615, forward strand.
ATTCCGAAATTGATTTCTTGAAAGCTTATGGCTCAAGGTGGTTGCCTCGTTCACCTTTCCCTTGGGCTAGGGGTCTGAGGGAGAGCATACAGAAACACCAAACTGTAAACAATACCAGTCTGTTATGACATTTTGACATCAGACAGTTAGAATTTCATAATTGATAATGAGCTCCACTTAACCTACTAATTATTTATTAAAATCAATTACTAAGAACACATTTTATTTTTCTTGTTACACAGTTATTTCTTTGCTAAAAAGTTCAAAATGTTAACTAATGTAAAGGAGTAATCTCCTTTAATGACATGTATACTTTTATCTGTTAAAAATATTACATTTTATTTCTAATAAGTTAATTTTGTTGTACAACTTTGTTAAATGAAAGCATCTTTTTATGGCTTATCAGTTTTATGTAACTGAAATACTGTTGTAATCCCCAAAACCCTTTTATTCTTATGTGATGTGTCTATAATTTAAAGTGAATAAGGTCAACACCATCTCATCTGTCATTATTTACAAACACTATAAAGGATTTTACATTTACACTGAAGCAATATATTCAAATATTTAATTTTTTTTATTAACTCTACAATTAATTAATTAATTAAGTAAGTAAGTTACAGTTTTATATTGGTTAGTTGTGAAGGGAATAAATAGTTCATATTGACTGTAGTGGATTCAAAGTCCTGAATATTTTACCCAAGAGTGGTCTGTATGCATCAAAATGTAGTAGTCTCCCTTTTCACACAATCAATAATGGAGTTTCACGATTGATATTCTTATTGGTTTGCTCAACCAACTGATGATCAATTATAACAGATAATCGGAACAACACTAAATGAAGACATAATATAGAATCCGCAAAATATTTCATTTGTGAATGACTGAAGAATGCTACTTGGATTGTAAATGTACAATAAAATATGCATTCCAACATTTTTTTTCATCCATATATCAAGCATGGAGTTGACAGCTTCAATAGATGTTCAGGGCCACTTATATTTTTGTATTGTTATATAATATATAGTGAGATATAAAATATTTACAACAAAATGTTTAAAAAGTTTCATGACCAGCAAATTTAGGGTATTTAGAAGAAAAAAATTATAAATCACTTGACCTTTCATATTTTACTGGCATTACCATCTTGCAAACAAGATCACAAAACAAATGAAACAATTATAAGACCACCTAGTCTACTAAAATAATTATAAGACTACTTAGACTACTAAAACAATTATAAGACTACTTAGACTACTAAAACAATTATAAGACTACTTAGACTACTAAAATAATTATAAGACTACTTAGACTACTAAAATAATTATAAGACTACTTAGACTACTAAAATAATTATAAGACTACTTAGACTACTAAAACAATTATAAGACTACTTAGACTACTAAAATAATTATAAGACTACTTAGACTGCTAAAATAATTATAAGACCACTTAGACTACTAAAATAATTATAAGACCACTTAGACTACTAAAATAATTATAAGACTACTTAGACTACTAAAACAATTATAAGACTACTTAGACTACTAAAATAATTATAAGACCACTTAGACTACTAAAATAATTATAAGACTACTTAGACTACTAAAACAATTATAAGACTACTTAGACTACTAAAATAATTATAAGACCACTTAGACTACTAAAATAATTATAAGACTACTTAGACTACTAAAACAATTATAAGACCACTTAGACTACTAAAATAATTATAAGACTACTTAGACTACTAAAACAATTATAAGACTACTTAGACTACTAAAATAATTATAAGACCACTTAGACTACTAAAATAATTATAAGACTACTTAGACTACTAAAACAATTATAAGACTACTTAGACTACTAAAATAATTATAAGACCACTTAGACTACTAAAATAATTATAAGACTACTTAGACTACTAAAACAATTATAAGACCACTTAGTCTACTAAAATAATTATGAGACCACTAGTCTACTAAAAAAATTATAAGACTACTTAGACTAGTAAAATAATTACTACTTAGACTACTAAAACAATTATAAGACTACTTAGACTACTAAAACAATTATAAGACTACTTAGACTACTAAAATAATTATAAGACCACTTAGACTACTAAAATAGTATTGTTGTTCATCCAAGATGAATATTTTATAGATAAACAAAATTATAAAGACCTCGGTCATAATTAGCATTTTCATAAAAGAAAACTAATAGCTAATGGAAAATCTGGATGGTTCCAATTGTTTACAAGGTAAAAAAAGTAGTAATAATTTGATCCGTTACTAAAATTATAATATAAAATGCAGTAAACAGGTAGACTACCTTGTATATCTCTTTCAAGTGAATCTGTCTTTGGCTCAATATTCACCTACCTATAATCAGTACACATACAGAAAGTTCTATCTGGTTTTATAACAAGTATGCATGGTGAACTCCCGTCACTTTTACTGGGCTCTATGAAATCATTCTCCAGCAAATAATGAATATCTTTTTTCAAGTAGTCCCTTTTGAGAGGGTTCATCCTGTACGGGTGTTGTTTCACAGGTTTCAGAATCTACAATTTCAATGTCATGGATATTTTTTTGACATTGTGTATCTCTTAAAATTAGTTACTTTATATATCTCTTCAATGTAATTACTTAGTATATCTCTTTAATGAAATTGTTTAGTATATCTCGTCAAGGTAATTACTTAGTTTATCTCTTCAATGAAATTACTTAGTATATCTCATCAATGTAATTACTTAGTTTAGCTCTTCAATGTAATTACCTAGTTTAGCTCTTCAATGTAATTACTTTTTAAATCTCTGTAAGTAACTACTTTGTATGTTTTAGGCAGAATTAAGATATATAAATAAAAGAATTAAGATATATAAATAAGCAAAATTTAAATTGTCTATGGTATGCATGACACATGTCCACTTTGCCTGTAAAGTCTGCATTACATCTGTTCACCTACTAATGCCTACAATCAAATGTTGCAGACATATAAATATATTACTGGACCTTTTGGCATTTTTTCTCCAGTTGTGCTGCAGATTACAAAAATGTAATTTAAAAAAAACATGTTTAGCTCCTATTTCTGTTGAGTGAAAAAAATTTCCAGATTGAGCTTTTACCTCAAGTTCTTCACCTCTAAAAAATGTTTTGATCTACATCTGTAAAACTTCATAGCCGACCACTACATCTTTGCTCCATCACCTCCCTTCCCTGAAGGTAATTCTAAATTGTCCCTGGGAGAGTATACCAATGGAAGAGATAGATAAATATGTAATGTTCAAATATAGTCAATGAAAAGAAATAGTATGCTTACATTACTATACTAATATTGTTATATACTGTATCAGGTACTTCTGTTTTGACCACAAGAACTGATATCCATCCAGATAAATGTATTCACAGTATTTTAACAGTATATTTTGGAGAAGAAAAAAAGTCTTTGAAAGACTCTTTATACACTTGCCTTTCAATAGATTAGCTGGGATTCCTTTATACTTCATTAGATGTGATTCAGACCACAATTCCCTGATTTGCTTTATGTGTAACTAAGGAAACAAGTGTTTTATGTGAAGAAGACAAAAATTGCAATAAAACATAAAAAATACATTATGTATGGCTGATAACTATTATTTATTTGTATTCATTCCTTCCACTGTATTTCCACTGCACTGATCAGACTTTAAATTCTAAATGAATCTACATACTTAACAGTGACTTTTGCATATACGTATGAAAAGGCACCTTACACCCCTAGCAGTTTGAAAACAGTGACTTTTGCAACAATTTCAATTTTTTCTCTGCTGAGCTGAGAAACTATCTCTGAAATTATTTACCAATAAAACAAATTCTGAAATTAGATGTGGCAGCCATAATTGATGTGAGATCACCACCATTTGTATTTAGGTCGAACCAGACATCATTGTAATTTTTGGGGTTAAATCTCCCAAAAATATGACCAGAAATACAAGATTTTCTGATCTGCATCAAATTCACTGAAGACTGACTAAACATTAGAAAAAGTCTTTTGATGAAAACCACACATTCCTAATACCATCCATTGAGAAGAGTGGTAACAACATTTTAATGGCCACTATGTCTGTCCTAATTGGATATCCTTGGTCACCATCTTCATTTACAACCATCATAAGAATGTCTTCTGGTAAAAAAGACCACATCTTTGATGAAGACTTTCCATTCATGTTAGGGTTAGCAAATATGATTTTGCCGATATATGAGTTGAGACCAGTTCGCCTCTATGTGCAAATACTAGAGATTCATTGCACCAGTCTGTACATATCAGCACAAGAAGTTTAAAAAATATGCTGCCCAGTAACATACAGTTAGTATATGCGAACAATGAAGATAAAATATTTCATATCATCAGCATTGTAAAAGAACAGTCTGACACTATACTGACCAAAACATACTTCCAGGAATTCAATATAAGACCATTTCTTCTTTTAAACTGTGGACCACTCCAGTGGCCTAGTGGTTAGAGCATCCACCTCAGATGCTGGAGGTAGTAAGTTTGAACCCCAGCCAGGTCATACCAAAGACTTCTAAAAATGTTATTAACAGCTGCCTTATTAATTTTCATTTAAAAGCAGGCTGCTACAGTAGCTCAGTTTGTACCATGTAGGCCTTGTAATGCCCAAGTCACTTGTCTGATACATACCCAGGCCAGACTGGTTGTCACTTGTAATCCCAAAGTCACCTGTCTAATACCTAACCAGGCCAGACTGGTTGTCACTTGTAATCCCAAAGTCACCTGTCTGATACCTACCCAGGCCAGACTGGTTAGTTGCAACGGTGTGTCTTTGGGAAAGGTACTTAGTTCCCATTTCCTCATTATGATACTGGGATATGATTATAGGATTATGATATAGCAATAATTTGCTGAAAGTGCTACTAAAATCCAACCAAAACAACAAAGACAAAAAATAAGAACTGTCCAGCCTGACATACAAGATGTCTTCCAGTGAAAAATCTTTTGTGATATTACTTTCCATTCAGGAGAAGTAGCAAGATGATTATTTTGCAAGCCATACTGGATGTTAGAGCATTTCCATTTATGACCAACTACCCCATAGAATGAATGTTTTGGTACAAATTCATGGCAATCCTCCAAGAAGTTTAGGATAAGTGATAACAAACTTGTGCAGATAGGCAGACTGGCCAATGACCTACAGAACTAAAAAGAATGTATGTAAAAACAATTAATCAGGTGCTAATTATAGTCCAAAGTCAGGTCTGTACAATGAAACTGCATCAATCAAATATTGTAAAAATTATTCCCAGTTACAACAAGAACAAGATCTAAAACATCTGTCAAATTTTACTAAACATTTAACTTTCATTTTTAATCTATCCTGATCAGCCAAACCTATATGTATGTATGTATGTATGTATGTATGTATGTGTGTGTGTGTGTGTGTGTGTGTGCGCGTGTGTGTGTATATATATATACTATATATATATATATATAGTATTGAATCTTCACCATTTTTAGACTGGTTCCCAATCTTTCATGCAATTATTACCACAATTCCTATATCCGCAACCCACTCCAGTGGCTTATATGTTTAGAGTATCTGTCACACTGCATTCTTACATTGTTAAAGCTAAATTAAAAATAAAAAACGTAAAAACATGAGCTTATTATATCCACCCTGTTTTCTTGAGAGACCTAAGTATGTTAGTCAATTGCAAAAGTAAACAGTTCACACAATTCTGCTCATCAACAGATTAGATTTCTGAATATCACTCATCAAAAGATTACATTTCTGAATATCAAATTATTTTCCAAGTTCATGCATTCCAACAACAACAGTGGTGTATTTCAGTCAACACTTAAATATTTGATCTATATTTCAGATACTAATACACATTTACAGCATCAAAAAGTTCCTTCTGTTGAGTATATTTAATTTGCAATGTTTGTCTGTAATGGTCTTTTTAAAACTTTTTTTTTATTTCATAATCTGCTATTGTAATATAACATGGTATGTTGGCCTTGATTTTGTCCAAACTCAAGGTCATTTTCTACATGACCTGAATCATTGATTTTTTTTATACATTTAGTAAACAACTACACTAGAACTTGAACTGTTAGGGCCTGGGACTGAGACCATGACAGATATGATAATAGACTATAATATAATATGTACATTAAAAATATGATGTAATAGACTGGGTCATCCAAAAATCATAATACATATCTAAATGTACCCGTTTTTTTATATTTTGATGTATATACCCTGATGGCTAACAGACTAAAGGTTAATAGGGTGATGGATTATCAAAGTTTACTGTAATACGCATCAAAAATATTCTCTATGTGTGCATTTAATATTAGGATCATTAGTAATAAAAGTAAACATTTATTTGGGTCTTGGTTATTGGAATTACCCCATAAATATATCTGGCCTACCTGATTTATTCCACATATCAATTTTTAAATAATTTTAGTAATAGACCTAATTATAACCAAGAGTTTATTTTGTAAACATTATGAAGTTTCTTGAACTTTTATTCTCATTAGGTAATAGGTTGGTTTCATGTTTAGAAACTGCTACAGTAGAACCTGTCTTGAAAAACCACCTCTTTTGCCAAAAAATTATGGTCTCTCAAGACAGGTGGTCTCTCATAACAGGTAACAATGCTACATAATCATTAAATTTGTGCATTGTGAGTGTGGTCTCTCAAGACAGGTGGTCTCACATAACAGTGGTCTTTTGAGACAGGTTTTACTGTAACTGTGACCTCAGGCAAAGTTGTGGACTATATAATCTTATTACTGGAAAGAAAAAAAATAATTTCGTGATTTAAGATTTTGGCAGAATCAATCGTGCTACTGTTGTGTCCAGAAATTCATTTGGGCTGGAATTTATTTATTAAATTTATTTAATTCAATCAATTCTTCCCAAGAAATACAAACTGCTCTTCAAAAATAATATTTCTGGACAGAGAAAAATGTATGCTGAAATTTCAAATCAAATCATATTCTTGGATTGTATTATTGTTAGCCAACAAAGATTGTTCATACAATACCAAACCAATACTAGTTTATTCAGAACTTGAATTAATTTTACTTGTGTCTGTAATTCTATGATTATTTGGGATGTGCAATACCTTATTTTTTTGTTTTATTTATATTTTTACTTTGCATTTTATGAAAAAAATTTATTAACTGTTACAAAGCTTGTTGCTTCACACTTTTCTATTAACTTATTTAAAGACTTTATAGTTGTAATACTTCATGTGCACTAACAATCACACACAGTTTGGAGATCAATAAAATCTTTATGGTTAAGTCTTCCTGTCAAGAAACATTCAGGTGAGTCTTAACTCTTAAATATGTAAGCATGCGTTACACAAGTATAACCAATTTTAAATCTCGCAATGACTTCTTCATCCCTACAGATGGTCCTGCTGGAAGGAGGCAATTTGCCTGAGTCAGGTTTTATTACGTGAAGCTTGTATTTTGAGAGCATCATTCTACAATGCCTGCCACTTCCTAAAACAGGATTTTTTTAAATACAAAGTTTAAAATTAGTATATGGTATTTTAAAATCGGATGGATGTAGAGATGAGGCTATTTTAGGAGTGCAGTCAACAGTTCATTACCAACACAAATAGACATAAAACAAACAATATACTAAATTGCAAGAGTTACAAAGCTTGGTATGTTTTGATGTGCTCAATTATGTAGTGGTTTAATTACTGGGCATTAATAAGAGAAGATGATCAGAGCAATAAAAGATCCCATGCTGGTCATGATAAATGAACATAGATTCAGCTGTTTTTCTGCATCATGTACCGCGAAAACTTCATTTATGAGTAATTATTAAATGTGTACTTTTTGATGGCAACTTCATAAAATTTGTTAGGTGGCAAATGCAAGGTGAATGATGGGCAGGATTATCATGAGACTAGTCAAAAGAAATTATTTGAGATGTTAAGTGTTGTTACAAAAAACAGAACACTCCAAAGAGACTGACAGATACCATAAAATGAATTACGGAATGGAACAGTCAAATGGACATGTGAAAACTATGTAACATTATCAACTTTTTTAGGCAGTGGCATGATGGGATGGAAAAATGCAATGACAACCTAAGAAATGCTGAATGTACAGTTCAACATTAGCTGACATGACATCTCATAGGATCATTTGCTATTCAATGATATCATGTACAGACAAGAAAACTACTGTAGTAAAAAAATGTGATTACATATAGTATGAAATAAAAAGACTACGAATATGCAGAGACTCAGATCATAACTGTTTTCATAACTAAAGAATTACAGCTGCTGTAGTTCAGCAAATTAACTTGAGTTTATATTTTTATGTCTCAATTACTCTGCTGTTTTAGAACAAAAAATGGTTTGAAATCTTCTATATATAAACAATATTTTTTAAAATGCCATAAATTTTACAATGTCATTGTGCTATATATGCAGTGCATGACACAATTCCAGTTGGATTTATTATTATATTGAAAATGAAAATATATAATTAATTAAAAAAAATATTTCTACATTTTTTTCTTGTGAAACATATATATATATATATATATATATATATATATATATATATATATATATATATATATATATATATATATATATATATATATATATATAATGCTTATTTCGTCTGTTATCACTCTGTTTAATACATGTACTTGGAACTTTAAGGTTACATAACAGCAGATATTTCGTCCTTATGTTCAAATGTTACTTTGGATTTTACCAAACTTTAGTACAATAAAATCCCAGAAAGTTCAAATATGCCCTCTTAAAAATCTCACACGTATATAAAAACAATAAATCGGTATTGATGTCAAGGATTTTTCTGGGGCTGAATTTAACAATGTCAAAAACTGTCTGTTTGTCCCTTATATGAATCTAAAATTTCCTACTCAAACGTTTCAAAAATACAGTTCGAGTTTGCTAATATATGATTGTAGCCATATAGAACTTAGTCAAAGAAACTGTGGAAAATGAGATTTAAATGTTAAAAACTGAAATATTTATATGTTCACGAATGTTCAGAGACGTCATTTAAATTTTTTTTTTTTGGGGGGGGGCGGGGTGGGGTGTGTGTGTGGCAAAACACGGCGGGCTTGTTAATTTTCGTATATAGGCTACATCAATTTTGCAAATTGGGGGTGGGGATGGGTAATATTATAATATCGCCCTTCTCCCTCCCCGCCATTACGTCCCTGCGAATGTTGTCATTGTATTTTGTTGTGAATTAACAGTATGCAAATTAAAAACAACACAATTTGCCACCCTGATTTTTTTTAATGCATAACATAATTCCACCCTCAAAATCGATTCATTGATGAATATTCCTAATTTTCTTTGTAACGATCCCTTGTTTTATATGTAACGACCGTCATAATATATTGCTGTAATTGAAACAAGTTTGTCAGTCGGACATGTATCTACATAGTCCTACACGTAAGACATAGCACATGTTGAACATAAATATCAGCGTCAGGTCTTACATGTAGGACTAGTATCTACCAACATGATGATGACCCATTACATTTATTCCAAATAATTTTACATTTTAAAAAAAATCTAAATATCTTTTATATAAGGCTGAAGTTGTTATGAGAAATAAAATTAAGGAATAATTAATTATAAAAAAAAAAAAGTAGACAGCTGGAGAGTGCGGACCACTAGCGTGTTCTATTGGCATTTTTATAAGTGACGAACAAAAACATAAAATGATACAGGAAATTAACCGCGTCCAATTCGTGCTCACCAAAGATCGCACGTACCCTGACACACATGTGACATGAGTGGACGCTCAAATAGCTAATTAGCGAAGGGACGGTGCTAATATTACGGGGAACTCGTGTAGTTTCCTGATCAAGCTTGGAAAACAACCGTGGTATGTTTTAGAAAGAAAGCAAAAATGGTTTACTTACTCTGATCATCAAATTTTCTGATGATTGTATCAATGAAAATATTTGGAGGCGCCACGTGGCCCCTACGGACAGGCATCTCTTTTATGTTGATGTTGTGTTGTTCACCCCATATGTCCCGTATCATGCAATTTAAAAATTAACTGAATTTGATAAATATTCCACAATGGCGTTGATTAACAGTATACTTAAAATAATTCTGAACTTCACAATTCCTCCAAAGATACAAGAATCCAAGATGAACTTAATTTCGTATGTGTACTGTGCCAATGTCTATTCCCAAATCCGACATTTTCCTAACCCGTATGTACATCAGGGAAAATCTATAGCATGTAAACAAAGATCGCTAGTGGCTGACTGCTGTAGAGACGAAGCACTCGATTCAATAAATAATAACACTCCGCCAAGAAGATGTGTACGTAGCTGGCATAAAAATCAATACGCGATTGCTGTAACTGAGCGGCTCTTTGTATCGTATACTCCTCTAAAAGCAGCTGGAAATACTTTGTCGGTAACAGCTGGGAGCCTGTTTTCTTTTGCAAACTCCTTCTGACATCTGCAAGAGGCGAGATGAATATGTTCAATCAATTTCATCGAAATATAATTATTTTACAAAGGTTTCATAACAGCATACATGTTTCCTTTTCAACCCCATGTCTTTCGTACTATTATCTTTTTCATCTTACCAGGTCGTTTTATTCCTCCTCCTATTTATCACTTGTATTTTCCCTTTTAAAGCGCCTACACACACACACACACACACACACACACACACACACACACACACATACATACATATATATATATATATATATATATATATATATATATATATATATATATATATATATATATATTTATATATATATATATAAATATATAAATATATATATATATATATATATATATATATATATATATATATATATATATATATATATATATATTCCACTGTTCCACTGAACAAGTCTTGGACTTTACGAATGAATACGGTTGATACATCCATGTTCTATCGTCATTATTGTTAGTCTTTTATCGTAGTTGGAACTTTTAGTTGTTGTGCAAATAATGTTTTCTTCTTCGAAATTTGCTTTAATTGACCTTACGCCAGATGATAGATAGCTCCGTCAACCAATCATGTCACATGACATCCTGTTAACCTCCAACAAATATGCAGTATTTGCCATTAAAGTATGTTTCAGTTTGAGTGATATGTTTAATAAAAATTATTTGTATTATTATTAAAAATGTAAAATTACAGAGTTACATAAATTATACTGCAGTAGACAATAGTTATATTTGTAGTTCGTATAGTGATAACCTAAGTGTTTTATTTCAGTAAATATTAATAACCAATTGCAAAACTGCTCGAGAACTTTTTCATGAAAACGGAAATTCGCCGCAGAAGATACTTCTATATTTAGTAAATAATCTTATCCTTATTTATTTAATGTGGCTTGTGTTTATGCTGCCTTGGATGTAAAGTTATTAAAATTAATATAAAAATCCTCAATAATTTCCGTTTAGAAGTATACTGTTGTACATAATAATTTTTAGGTACTGTGTTTGTCAGACGGAATTCTGATCATTGATGTCTGTTGATGTAAATATGTCATATATCGGATGATATTTATCTGAAACCTTTGTTTTTGTATTTCTTATCATTACATGTCTATATCACCACCCCTTCTTCAGCCCCATGAATAAGTAAAGAGTTACTGAAGTGTTTGAAAGATCGAGACGATAAATTATTATTTTTGGGACATTCAAACATTAAAATGTAAATTTTCAAACTTAAAATAAGGCAGTCTAGTGTTCAGCCCATCCTATACAAGAAAAATAACATACATCAAAACCAACAAGTTAAGGGGTTCTCCAACCATATTCTAGAAACGTTTTTTTACATATATATTTCAATTTCAATTAATTTTTTTTCGTCAGGCCGTTGACAGGAAGTACTTCTACATACGTTTATGCAAACAAACATGTAAATGTTATCAATTGTTTCCATATTCGGCTGCCCACAAAGAGTCTTTATTAATCGAAGCTGTGTCTATCTTTCGAAAAAGGAATAAATCTAATTCCTCCATTTAGACGATCAGGGGGCGACTGCAGTTTGAAAGTTTCCAATGAAAGTAATAAGCATACATGTGGCAACTGTAAGTCTGGAATACAATAAACTATTTGGATAGGAGGAGAGTACGATAAAAAAAAAAAAAAAACATGTTTCGCGTCCCGGGTCCCTCTACTGGAGATAAGGTGGTTTTGTAGTTTAGCACGACAGCACAAATAGGTTATTAGTGCTGAGGAAGTTGGAACAAAATGCCTTGTCCAAGGACACACCGCAGTAACTAGTTCGGACTGACCCACACTCTTGATTTTGATCTTGATCTTGATTCGGATACTTGAGTCTCCATCTCCTTGAATCGCCGCTCATGATGTAAAGGCGAAGACATTGCGCGTATTCATCATTCCAGTAGCTGCATTATAAGACTAATTTTTAACTGTACTGTGTCGCACGGAAGCAAGATATTACCCCCTGTTAATTACCCCACTGCAACTACCCCCTGCCATTACCCCTATCAGTTAACCCCTCGATATATATTACGCCCCCTCTCCGCCCCCCCCCCTGCCATTAGCATCATGTAGAAATACAGATACAAATCGAACAAAAGCAAATAGTGATGACGACGAACAGTGACGAAACACAATCTGATAATCTGTGCTCAGTCTTTGCTATGATAATCTGTGCTTAGTCTATGCTATGATAATCTATGCTCAGTCTATGCTATTGTCTTCACCTCATTAAATATAATTCGAGCTGTAATGATATAAATATATTGTATGGTACTATAGCATTATGATATGATGATTTTAATATTGAACAATCCAGGACAAATAAATGTTTTCAAGGCTAAGATTCATTTACTAAAATTAAAATTTAAAATTTATTATAATTTTTATAATTTATTCTTAGGGTATGACAATTATATATTATATAGTAATAGACAGTGGACGGGAGTAATGAGCCGAGGGAAAAATATACTGAGGAGGTAATTGATAGGGGGATAATGGCAGGGGGTAGTTGCAGGGGTTTAATTGACATAGGGGTAATTTCCTAGACCCGTATGGCAATATCCCCAGCATTATATAAGTTTTGAAGGTTTGACTATTTGGTACTTCATCAGTGCATTATGGGCCACAGGGTACGGCTTTGCGGGTCTCCTTGTTGATACCCCTGATCTACATATACCCAACTTAATAAAGTACAGGCGAAACAAGGGCACATTTTGGTTCAAACAACGGTCTGCCGTAAGGCATTAGGTTCATAGTCATTGACGTGTCGTGATCAGAATGACCTCAGCTTCATCATTATTCATCTGCAGCTTGTTACATGTAACCCATGATTTAACATCAGAAATGCACTTCTTTACTCCTTGGATGGTAGCATCAACGTCAGTTGAGTGGCAAGACTTGTATATTTTGGTATCATCAGCGTACAATTGGCGAGACACTGTGTGATGATCTATGACACTTGAGAGCGGCTGAGTATATAGAATGAAGGGAACAGGTTCAAATACAGACCCCTCTGGAATAGGAATACCAAAACATATATCAAATTTGCTGGAGTTTATTCCATTATGGTGGGTGAATATTGTTTCACATCTCTGCCCATGTACGGTGTCAGGTAGTGGAAAAGAAGGAGAGAAACCCCACAAAGAACGCACCATCGCACTGTGTTCCCAAATGCCAATCCGTACTTTTAATAAAAGTTTAGTCCAGTTAATCTAAAAGATATTAATAAACCAATATTGTGTAAGCCACCTGTTCAATTGCATCAAATCTATCTAAGTCATTCATTTTTCCTATCGCCGAACAAATTCAATATTACTAGTACATACTGTACATAATTGTAGAGTTCTAACAGTTTCAATGGACGGCAGCCTCAAGGTTTTCCTGCGGTGTTCTTCTTCCTTTATTTCTGCCGGAGTACGTGTATCCTTAGATGTAACTTCTGGTATTGTATAGAACCCATACATTTCTATTAGTTCAATGGCGGTATCGATAAGCTTGTGTAGTGGTGTTTCGTGGAAAGCACTGTCATAATAGTCCATTAGGATGCGTAGTGCAAATCGCCATTTTCCTGGTGTGGGCTTCTTACTCCTTAAATGTCTCCAGGCAATGTATTTGACTGCACTTACATACTTTTCAGCCTTGTTGGTACTAGCTAGGGTTTCCATTATTTTGAGTTGGGTGTAGCGTTCAACATGTTCATTTGCTTCCTCTTGTTGTTCTGGTGAGGGTTCTATTTCCGAACTTGTGTCTATTCTAACTTCGTTGCATTCGTGGCAGAATCCACTTTGAAAGGAATGATACGCAGTAACGATACGTAGGTGTGACCCACCACGTTGTGCTCACCACATCGGAGTACACAAACATCAAATTCAGTCCATAATTCAGTTCTACGGGGAAACTAAATAACGTTATAAAAGAATCTGTTTTGGAAATAACTGGTAATTTGTTTTCCTGATCATTGCCATTCTTATCTCGATGTCCCCAGCCAAAATGTCAAACAATTCTGGACAAAATATTATAAACATTACTTTGCCATCCGAAAATGTCATCAGTAGGCGACGAGCCACTTTATGGTACTCAAAGGTGACACTTTTGCTGACACACTTCAAGGCATTGCCGAACACGCCATTGAATTTTGTTGCAATAGTGGTCATCAACTGTTGACCACTCAAATAATATCCTGAGCACAGATTATAATTCTATTGGTGGTCTGTTTAGTTTGTAAGCACTGTGTTTTATTATCATATTTTACATTCACATCCAAGAACTTTTGCTTCTACCATAAACAGAAAGTTGATTTGGAAGGATATTAAGGGTGAATGATTTCCACCAAAGCCACTTCCCAATGGGGTTCATAATCCAATTAGATGGCCTGAAATAATTGGGCAGTTTAATAACACAAGTCATTTTTGGGAAACACCTCCATGGAACTGTATATGGGTTATGTAAAGTAAACTTGTTTGTTGATATTCATAATTCCAGAGTTTTGCTGTCTGAGGGGCACTGGAAGTCAGTGGAGGGTATAAAATAATTGTTTGTTGGGTGGTGATTGTTGGAGTGGCGACTTGCGTTGGACGCAAGGCTCCCGTTGTTGTTCCCGTATTTCCAGGAGTATTTCAGGGAAGGATGGGGAAAAGTACCCGATGCAACTGCTCAGTAAAATAGTCCATAATTGTTTGACACATTGTTGCAAGCTAACATTGGTAATGGCCGCACCAATGACACAATACTCCACAAAGATTTCGGAGAAAAAGACGATTGCGTTTTAGATGCACGTTCTCCACAATACCCCCACAAGAGTTGCTTTTGTAGATCTTGCAGATAAAATCTGGGCGAAGGAATGGTCGCTGTTGCAACTGAAGCTGTGTTGAAGGTCATGATCATCACTTCTTTATATAGTCGATATATTGCGAAGCGTCGATCCAAGCATCAAAACTGGGAGGATATCCTTTACAACGTACTTTGACTTCTTTGACACGTTTTCCCACATTTTCATTATGGGTTCTTCGTTCAAAAGAGCGTTCGTTGTCGTTCACTTCATCTTCTCTTCTGGTCACTTGCTGTAACTCGGAGAAGCTTGGTTAAGAAATTAAGTGCCATTGTCGGTTAACCATCAAAGCGGGCGAAGGACACATTGTTTCAGCACCAGTTAGAGGGCTCGCATTAGCTCGCTGCTCAGTGTGGAAAGTCAATGGCACCACCCAGGCAAATTTGGAAAAGACGTCGATGACACCAAACAAATATTTGTTGCCACGATTGTAAATAGCCAGGTGAGAGACATCGGCTTGCCATTGTTGATCGAATCCTTCCACTTTGGTGCGACTTCTGGAAACTTTTCGTCGAATGGGTTTGTGTACAGTATATGTGGCTTGTTCTTGTAACCATCGTTGAACGTGAGGTAAACAGAGACTTTTCAGTTATGTTGTGGCAGCGCGAACAATTTCTGAACTTCTCCGTAATCAGCAAAATGGGCTGGATCGTAGTAAATGCTGGCTAACACCTTCTCTATTTTTTAAATAAGTCACCTACTCTTCGTATATGCTGCTTTGGATGGGGCGAAATGGTGGCTTGGAAACGGGTTTACGGGTCCGATGTGCCACAGGAGTAGAATACGAGGGTAATGGAGGCGGTGGTAGAGATAATATAATGGCTTTGCTCTTTTCGTTTTCCCTTCTACTTTCCCTTCTTTCTATTTAACTTCTGTCGAAAGAGCAGCTGACATTATCTTTTTAACCTAAGTTCTGGGTTGGGGAATGGGAGAAGGGGTCAACAAGGACGCTGAAATCTTATTAAGAATGGGAGCTGCGAAGGGTGTTTTAAAAACTTCCCGTGCCTCTTTTCTCTCGTGGTGTTGCGTCTGTCTTGACCGCTGAGGGTATCAGAGCTTTAAAATCTTTCAGAGTTGGCTGAACTGTCTCAAGCTTTTTGTTCAAAGAGGTACAGTCGTTGCAATTATTGACGGTATATTTGCGATTTTTCTGTTTCAGACAAATCGTTGCGATCCATCACCGATTTCAACTCTTGTTGTAATTTGGACATCTCAGTCAAATGCAATTCGGGAGCTAAATGCAGGGTTCTTTGTTCTTACCAACGATGATATTCCATCCATCGTTTGTAAGGCAATAAAGGCAGTGTTCGTCTTTCCATTCACTTCCAAATGTCGAGTCTGAGATCTTTGTACTACAGAGGCCCCTTTTATCTTCTGATTATATAGTCTAAGATGGTTAAAATAATTTCCAAAGATCCCAATGTAAAGAAGTCTTATCAAGGTAAAAGTCATCCGCGTTGCACCAACATCTGTTACTTTTGACAAATGAGTATTTTCGTTTGGACTATTTGACAAAGAACTATCGATGTTTGGCTAAGCATTGTTTGTGCATTGTGCCTTCCAAGACATTCAAACAACATTCACGCATGGTATCGATGCCATATTTAGAGGCAGTTTGAATGATTTGTTTTCGCATGAGTGGCGAAGCGTTGGATAGGACGGATAACACGTTCCAATGTTTGGCTAAAATGGAGGTAGTCCTTTCATTTTCTTTTTCTTTGGGGAGTGTAAAACGATTTTTTCTGGGGTGGTGACATCTTTGTTTGTTGGTTCCAAAAATGCCCTGCCGTAGACGACACTCCTTTTTATCTAATTCTGACTATCGCTTCGTCAAAAAAGATGACGTGTTTTCCAAAATTGGCAAAGAAACCTCCTCTTTATCTTTGGACGACTACCTCTTTTCTGAGGGTGACGTTGATGCTTAGATAAGTGTCTGTTTTCGGATGACGAGACCTTTTTCCTTTGTTGGCAGAAGAACGACGATGACAGTGGTGTGCACTTTTTTGAGGTGACATCTGTGTGTGTTCAGGATCACATCCAAAAAAGTTGATGGCTTGAGATGTGTCTTTTATCTTATTTTACTGAGAAGGTTTCAAACATGACATCCAATTTGTAGGTTGCTCCTTTTTTTAAAACCGTTTTTGTTAAACGTTTTGTGCAAACTGACTATATGATCTATGCCAAACATTCCTCTCCCTTCCTGACTTTTCCTTTTTTTTTTTGTTGACTGCGTTTCAAAGGATGACGTTGATGTTTGGCTAAGCGTTTTCTTTTGGATGACGCGACTGTGGTTTTCCTTTTCCTGTTTGGATATTAGAAAGCCGATGGTGACGGTGTGCACGTCTTTGAGTGGACATCTTAGGGTGCTCAGGAGCATAAAAAAACATCGATTCCCATCGTTTACCACAAGTCTTGTTTATACTGGAATGTGCCGGCCCTGACTGTCTATATGTCATAGAGTTAGAAAGGTTCGCAACAGACTACATCGACTAGTGGAGACGTATTTAGAGACGCATGTTTCTATTGTTTCATCAACTGAGGAAGAACGGGTGTCAAATTGGGATTGTTTGGCATTGCCAGCAACGGAGAAGCGGAACAACCTGACTGTGACAGAATTGTTACCGAGAGGATGGTGGACTAAATGAACAACACAAACACAATATGTGAAAGAAAATATAAATTTATGAAATAAATTATTAATGAAACATAATGATGTATCAACACAATAACTCATGCGTTCAACCCACGATTACACTCACAACCATTCACAATACATGAATAAATTTAATACAAAATAAAACACAGATACAAAGGAATCTCTTGGACTATACACAGATCCAAGGCACCCTTACAAAAGTTATATTACTGCAAGTATAAATTGCGATAACAAATACAAAACATCAAACTATACTATCGCACGTATGGATTGCGACAACTAGCACGAACATATACATGTATTTAATCAAGTTGTTAACTTTTTTTGAGACTCATATAATCCCTTGAAATACTATTGTGATTTGAAGTAACTATGTAAATATAACAATGTATTCAATTGTACTACAATTGCAACACACACGTGTCTCGACCCTGTATAACCGTACGATTCACCAACTGTTGAATCGCCGCCCAGTTTCCCCGAATACCTAGGGTTGACCAATACTTTTATCGGCCGTTTGCCCTTCACGGATCCACTACAGTTATACGTACAGACAGCATACAGCATCTACTAGAATCAACGTTCCCAAATACCTAGATGCCACCCCGGATGTTTACACCTCTAGACAGCTCCGACACTCAGATTTCTAGATTTCCGGATATTTACACATCACAACAAATGTAGACGGACAGACAATCCGACAGACGGACAGTCAGATACCTCAATTTGATCTCACATTCAAATGGCACAATTAATCACATTCAGCTACTATTCAGATTCGTTCAGAGACGTTCAGCTTCAATCAGATACGTTCAGAGACGTTTAGCTACAATCAGCAACAATTTCAGAGATGCTCCGCTACAATATCAGAGATGTTCCGCTACAATATCAGAGATGTTCCGCAACAAATCAGCTACGATATCAGAGATGTTATCAGAGATATTATCAGACGTTCCGCTACAATATCAGCTACGATATCAGAGACGTTATCAGAGATGTTATCAGAGATGTTATCAGACGTTCCGCTACAATATCAGCTACGATATCAGAGACGTTATCAGACGTTCCGCTACAATATCAGCTACGATATCAGAGACGTTATCAGAGATGTTATCAGCTACAATAAAGAGACCAAACTAATAATAGTTTTTTTTTCTAAAACAATCTACAACTTAGATTACGCTATTGCATTTAAAGTCTAATAGTGACTAGTAATTCCAAATATTCCACGTTTAAAATCTGCATTGTAATAAAGGCATCATTATATGAAATGATAAACTGAATAAACTTCACAATAAAACGAAATATAAATTTAACACTCACCCCTTTGGCTGGAGATACTATGACGAGCTATCTTTTGTAATATTTATCAGAAATATTCTGCCTTATATACCCTCAAATAGGTGAGCAGAATTCACGGCAAAATTAACGTGCACCCTGTGATTCTAATGTTCCGGACTTCATGTAATTCGAAGTCAGGCACATGCAAATCGTTACACGTCGCTTACCTGGAGAAAACCACTTATTCACTCCAGGTAACGCATGTACGACGAAACAAAAAAAATGGTGAGATTAGTTTGTAATTCAAGAAAAAAAAATATAAATTCAATTTTCGCCTAATTCTGTGACAATAACTCCCCCCTAAGAATAAAAATGTACACATTTTTAAAACTAACACAGAATAGAAGAAAAATAACTACTGATGATATCTTACAACATTTACACTGGTTATACTACAATCTGGATTTTAATACTGGGCAAATTGATACAAATTTCCCATCACGCCCTACTCAAGTAGTCTGCGCCTATATTTTCAACTCCCCTTATTGCTTCTACACGGAAGCGATAAGGTTGTAGTGTTAGCGCCCAACGCATCAACCGAGCGTTGGCGACCTTGGCCTTGTTTAAATACAGTAGGGGTTGGTGGTCAGTCTCGAGAACGAAATCTCTCCCAAATAGATATGCGTGATACTTCCCAATTCCCCGTACTACGGCCAAACATTCCTTTTCTATGACGGAATAATTCTTCTCCCTGGGTAGCAATTTCCTACTCGAGTAAGCTACGGGTAACTTACTGTCGTCTTGCTCTTGCAGTAAAACTGCCCCCAACCCAGTTTCAGAAGCATCTGTTCTTAGAATAAAAGGTTTGCTGACATCTGGCAATTTTAATATAGGTGAACTAACCAGTTTCTCTTTCAGAGCACAAAATGCTTTATCTTGTGGCGGTCCCCATTTAACTTTGTTTGGTTGCCCCTTCTTGGTCAAATCAGACAGTGGGCTAGCAATGGCTGCAAAGTTCGGTATAAACTTTCTATAAAAACCTACTAGACCAAGAGATGATCTTACCTGCGTTTTGTTGGTTGGCTTTGGTGAGTCTCTAATTGCTTCAACTTGCTTGGGATGAGGTTTTAACTGACCCATACCACTGACCCTATGACCCAAACAATCTAAATCTGTATAACCAATTTAGTGGGTCACACTGTGAGGTTCGCTCTGCGGAGTCTATTGAAGAGCTCGCTCAGGACGGACACGTGCTCTCTCCAAGTATTCGTGTACACGAATATGTCGTCTACAAAGCTATCAACGTTTGCTAAACCTTTAAGCAACTTACGCATCAAACGACAACAGGTGGCGCTGGCTCCAACTAACCCAAATGGCATCACTTTGAATGATACAGTCCTTTCTGGGTCGCAAATGCTGTCAAAGGTCGGGACTCTGGGACAATGGGAACCTGCCAATATCCCTTGAACAGATCCAATTTGGAAATCAATCGGTTTCCCGACAGCTTTGCAAATAGACCCTCCATATCTGGCATTGGTTCTGCATCGAACACAGTGATTTTATTTAACTGGCGAAAATCAATGCAGAATCGGTTCGTCCCGTCCTTTTTCCTGACTAGCACTACTGGAGAAGAATATGGCGAGTTGGAGGGTTCAATCACCACCAGATCCAACATTTTACCCACCTCTTCGTCCACAGCTTCACGTGCGTTGTATGGCACCGGATATCCCTTGATTCGAATAGGGTCAGACGTATTCAGTTTAATCTGGAGGTCCAACAAAGTTGTACAACCTGGTCTGTCTGTGAATACATAAGAGTATTTAGCCAAGAGCGCATTAATCTGTTGACGCTGGTCTTTCGTCAACTCCGCACTCACATCGACTTTATCTATCCCTTTCCCCGCAACTCCCAAGGGACATTCAAGGGAACTCTCGATATTCGAATCTGCTTCATCATCGTATACGACTGCCGTACAAACGACATTTAAGACCCCCTTTTCAACATTGTCTTTCTGTCTCTTGATATACAACTTGAGCATGTTAGCATGAATGTTTTTAAATTACCGTCCATGTCAATTTTATAGTCCATGTCACCTTTTACCTCTTTAACTTCATAGGGACCTCTCCACTGGACTAGTAACTTTTTTGAGCTCGTTGCAAGAAGCTATAGCACCTGATCTCCTACAAGAAATTTCCTATTTCGCGCTCTGCGGTTATAATACTTGGCATATCTGCGCCCCGATTTAATTAATTCGTCACGTGCCATCTTGCATGTACTCTCAAGTTTATTTCGCAGATGTAACACGTACTGGTAAGTTGTTTTTATTTCCTCGTTCGCGACATCACCAGTCCATAGTTCGCGTAGTATCCGCATCGGGCCTCAAACTGTGCTACCGTACAACAGTTCGAAGGGTGAAAACCCTAAACTTTCCTGCGGTACTTCACGGTACGCGAACATAACAGCGTTTAAATAACGGTCCCAGTCTTGCGGACGTTCCGCGCACATCTTTCGTAGCATGCTTTTCAGGATACGATTAAACTTCTCTACCAGTCCATTGCACATCGGATGGTATGGGTTAGTGTTTAGCGATTTGATGGATAACAGCCTACTTATTTCACCCATGACTTCAGAGGTGAATTGGGCACCACAATCAGTGAGGATTTCTTCTGGCACCCCTACCCTACTGAAGATATCAACTAATGCTTCAGCTACCCTTTCCGTTTCAATAGTTGGTAACGCTACGGCTTCGGGGTATCTGGTCGCGTAATCAACCAGAGTAAGAATATACCGATTCTTTCTTTCGGTAACTGGGTGTATTGGTCCTACAATATCTACTGCCACTCTTTTAAACGGTGTATCTATTAATGGCATCTGTCCTAAGGGCACCCTTGTGACCCTTCCCTTACATACGGTTTTCTGACATACGTCGCACGACCTACAGAACCGTGTGACATCGCCATTAACACCGGGCCAGTAGAATTCAGCGACTACCCTGCTAGTGGTCTTAACCTTACCTAGGTGTCCTGCCATGCTTGACTCATGCGCCACCCTAAGTACTTGAGATCTATATCTCTGGGGTACGACCACTTGCCAATGCTTCTTACCCTCCCTAGCGCTAAACTCCCTATGAATTAATCCGTTTTTGCGTACGAATCTCGAGCTACCCCCTCCCTTGCAGTGTTTAATCGCGCCGGACGTGATTTTCTCGACAATTGTCTTGATGGATTCATCACGTTCTTGCCCTTGTTTGAACTCATCTCGCGAAATTCCTGAGATCGATTCAGGGACTATTAATTTATTAAACGCGGTTTTCTCTCGACGTGTTTGCGCTCGCGTTTCGACTGCCTGGGCTAAAGGTATTTTAAAATCGGCCATGGTTGGAAGACGGGAACCTTCAACATTACCGATCGTCAGATCGTAAATAGGGTTTTCCATACAAAGGGCATAAACAGTTCCCGTTAGGAAAGGTGTTTTTACCGTGATCCTTGCTACGGGAATGCGACCGATCGTCTGATCAAGTAACATACATGGGGACTCCCACCCGAGCATTTGGTTATCCTGCACGAGACTACGTTTGATCACTACGCCCGTGCAACCAGTGTCACGTAATACTACGACTTCTCGACCGTTGACAAACCCTCTTGCGATTGGTACACGCGCTTGGGGAAACAGACACGTACCAAGCGAATGAATACATGGTTCTACCTGTACGATATTATCAGATATACCTTTACTTTGTATTGCCACTGCTACCTTATGTAAAAGTCCCTTTCTTTTAGGGCAGTCTTTTTGAACATGACCCCATGCATTACACAAGTAACATTGCAGACGCTGAATACCTGGATTCCTAACTGACCTATTTGCCTCAGCTGATTTCACAAGCTCCCTAGGCATCGGTCTTGCAGACTGGTTTCCAGACTTAAAATCTTTTGAAACCACGTTCTGGGTTCCCCCATGAGCTTCGGCAAAGAAATCGGCTTGCTTAGCCATATCTTTTACGTTTGTGAAGACTTTCTCTTTCAGAAATTGATCTAATTCTCGCCCAACTGTATTAAATAATTGATCTCTGAGCAAGAAATCAGTCAACCCTTCAAACGTTTTCACCGCTTTGCCGCATTCAATCCACCGCTCAAAATAGTTCTCAATTCTAACGGTGAACTGACCAAAGGTTTCTCCCTTATCGGGCTTGCTATACCTGAACTTTTTACGAAAACCCTGTTCAGTGAGCTTGTACCTTTTGAGAAGTGCTTCCTTTAGGACGTCGTACTTAAACACATCGTCTCTAGGAAGTCGTGAGTATACATCCAGTGCTTTACATTTTAATAGAGCACTAAGATGCAGTGCCCAGTCATTGTGACTCCACTTCTGGTTTTCGACATACCGCTCAAACCGATGAAGATAGCTATCCATGTTATCTTTTCATCGTCAAAGGGAGGTAATTTGTGGCCCCTTAATTTGCTAAAGCCAGAATCGTGTTCTGTTCCAGATGTTGCTAATTCTACCGTACGCTCATGATCCCGTTGCTTTGCTTTTTCTTCTAACTCTATTCGCCTTTCATCCGCTTCCCTTTCCCATCCTATCCTGTCCTTTTCGGCCTGCGTCTCTAATTCTATCTTTTCCCTTTCGGCCTGCTTCTCTAATTCTATCTTTTCCTTCTCAATGGCCCATTTCCTATCTTCGGCTTCCCTTTCTAATTCCCGTTTCCTTTCTTCGGCTTCCCTTTTTTCCCTTTCTAATTCCCTTTCTAATTCCCTTGCTCTTACCCTTTCTTCCCTTTCCCGGGCTTGTTCTTCCTGAATAAAGTTCCTTAGACTTTCACCTTCATACCCAAATTCTTTGCCTAAGGCAACCAAGTCCTTAAGGGATGACATGACAATTGTAATATGAATATAGATGTATAAAACAGGCTGACTTTATCTTCCTGATGAAGGTAACCAAACCAATGCTTTAAAATACGTTTATACTGGACACACGGACCTAGATAAACTAAACAAAAATAAACCCCAACTTGAGTATTATCTTGTCAAGAAGGTCACGCTCAAATATAAACGCTAAATGTATACTTTCACACAAAAAATGATTGAGTCACTTAATCCAGCGATCCCACTTCTGACACCATTGTAACAGAATTGTTACCGAGAGGATGGTGGACTAAATGAACAACACAAACACAATATGTGAAAGAAAATATAAATTTATGAAATAAATTATTAATGAAAAATAATGATGTATCAACACAATAACTCATGTGTTCAACCCACGATTACACTCACAACCATTCACAATACATGAATAAATTTAATACAAAATAAAACACAGATACAAAGAATCTCTTGGACTATACACAGATCCAAAGAACCTTTACACAAGTTATATTACTGCAAGTATAAATTGCGATAACAAATACAAAACATCAAACTATACTATCGCACGTATGGATTGCAACAACTAGCACGAATATATACATGTATTTAATCAAGTTGCTAACTTTTATTGAGATTCATGTAATCCCTTGAAATACTATTGTGATTTGAAGTAACTATGTAAATATAACAATGTATTAAATTGTACTACAATTGCAACACACACGTGTCTCAACCCTGTATAACTGTACGATTCACCAACTGTTCAATCGCCGCCCAGTTTCCCCGAATACCTAGGGTTGACCAATACTTTTATCGGCCGTTTGCCCTTCACGGATCCACCACAGTTATACGTACAGACAGAATACAGCATCTACTAGAACCATCGTTCCCAAATACCTAGATGCCAACCCGGATGTTTACACCTCTAGACAGCTCCGACACTCAGACTTCTAGATTTCCGGATATTTACACATCACAACAAATGTAGACGGACAGACAATCCGACAGACAGACAGTCAGATACCTCAATTTTATCTCACAATCAAATGGCACAATTAATCACATTCAGCTACCATTCAGATACGTTCAGAGACGTTCAGCTTCAATCAGATACGTTCAGAGACGTTCAGCTACAATCAGCAACAATTTCAGAGATGCTCCGCTACAATATCAGAGACGTTCCGCTACAATATCAGAGATGTTCCGCAACAAATCAGCTACGATATCAGAGACGTTATCAGAGATGTTATCAGACGTTCCGCTATAATATCAGATAAAATATCAGAGACGTTATCAGACGTTCCGCTACAATATCAGCTACGATATCAGAGACGTTATCAGAGATGTTATCAACTACAATAAAGAGACCAAACTAATAATAGTTTTTTTTCTAAAACAATCTACAACTTAGATTACGCTATTGAATTTAAAGTCTAATTGTGACTAGTAATTCCAAATATTCCACGTTTAAAATCTGCATTGTAATAAAGGCATCATTATATGAAATGATAAACTAAATAAAATTCACAATAAAACGAATTATAAATTTAACACTCACCCCTTTGGCTGGAGATAGTATGACGAGCTATCTTTCCTGTGATAACATACGTTTGGTCCCGTAATATTTATCAGAAATATTCTGCCTTATATACCCTCAAATAGGTTAGAAGAATTCACGGCAAAATTAACGTGCACCCCGTGATTCTAATGTTCCGGACTTCATGTAATTCGAAGTCAGGCACATGCAAATCGTTACACGCCGTTTACCTGGAGAAAACCACTTATTCACCCCAGGTAACGCATGTACGACGAAACAAAAAAAATGGTGAGATTAGTTTGTAATTCAAGAAAAAAAATATATAAATCCAATTTTCGCCTAATTCTGTGACACTGACACTACTGGAGAAGCAGTCACTGTTGCTGCAGGTCATGGTTTTCGAATGCAAGTTGCTTTTTGGATGAAGTACCTTTTTTGTGGGTAGAAGTTGTGGGCTTTTCTTTTTCTGTTGACTTTACTGTGACCTGATCTTGACACCACTGCGCTTTCTCTTTCGGGTACATTTGGCTTTTTATGTTTTGATGTTTTCTTGAGGAGGTCTTTGGGAGCATTGGGATTACATTTAAGAGAAAGAGAATGATGACATCCCCTAGACAACCGCTACCTCCATGTACAAGTCTAGCCACCTTGGTTTGGGTGTTGATGCAAGGATCGGTTAGTTGTGTCGAGGCTACGTTTTTTATATCTAAAAACAGCGTTTAGTTTGTTGTGGAAAATGTATGATGCCTTGCAGTAATTGACGTGCTGTCACCTTAAACCATCAGAATACTTCTTTGTCAATAGCTTCTAAGACGCGAGTACGTATTTGTGGATGTTTTGCGACTGATGCGGTACAAGGCACGAATCAATTTGACGGTAAGATGAAACTGAAGGGACATCATGTTGACGCTGTGTGAGGCAGAACCAATGTGTCCGAGGTTTTAAAGATTTGTTGTTGATGATGTTAACACAACGGCTGGGCCGAGTACACGACAGGTCCTCCGTCTTGGCACCAGTTGTGTAACAGATGGGTCCGAAATCACTAATAATCGGGGGTGGGTGGGTGGGTTTTAAATCCACGAGTAAACAGCCATGGGGTTTGAGTGTCATCATCGTTCGCATGAGTCAGCCAAGGTGTTCCCAACTGTTTGGCTAAGACTTGCACTTATGAATTGTCTCTAGGGCTTGTAAACAAGATTACGTAATGAGCATTGACACTAATGGTGCGAAGGGCCTTACTTTGTTGATACAAATTTTATGTGATGTAAATGATACTGGCATTATGATGATGCCATTTGCGCGCAAACCATATTTCGTCGAAAATGGCCAGATGGGTTTGACAGGGATCAGACACGATCCCGTCGTCTTCAGTAAAATGCATTCAACAAACACGATGTAATCGCCTTGACGTTCTCGCAAGATGCGTACGACGATTGCCATTCTTTGTAACACCACACGATGTGGACGATCGATCAAATGATGTTTATGTCCGATTAAACGTTTGCAAAATTGGGTTTTGCCTGAACGCTATGTCCGATAATTAACATGTTAAAGGGTTGGGTTGGTTACGTTTTTGACTGGATGGTGGATCTTAGGATCACAACTCTTGAGCATAATTGGCGATTTCTTTGGTCCAAGCCTCAATACCCCAACGTTTCCAGTCTCGTACTTCTGTCCAGTGACGGTGCATGTTACAAGCTACACACACATTGTATTACACATCTTCAGTACCTAAAAGTTGACGATTTGTTTTTCCCCGTAGAGGTCGAGAACTATCCACATGAAACCGTAAGGTTTTTACAGAATGAGCCTATCGTGGACATTTAAAGACTTCACTTTTATATTTTATTTGGTGGTAAGTATTGTTCGTAAAGTGTCCATAAGTAATCTACTGGTAGACAAACTCATAGATAGAAAGTCACTAAGACACACACTACACGTCTACCCCAATATATGGGACACTGTTCTTTCTCGTAATAAGTGTTGGTAATCCTCCACCGTTTGAAAACTCTCAGTGATTACCTTCCAAGAATCTGATGTCTCACGAGTGATAAAGTTGTGGCATGGTAGCCCGTTTTTATACCCTTGTTTTGGAAGACATATATCTATTTTCTACACAAAGATAATCATTTTATGGAATCTAAATGGTTCAGTCACTAACATACACATCACACTGTGTTTAGAAGTTCCCTATTCAACTAAGTTTACATTGAGTAAATGATTCTCGTAATCCTCTAACTCTTCGTCTGGAGTTGGTTGCGTATGTTTACCTAGTAGTAAAATTTATCGGAAACATACCGATCCATCTCACTCACGTCCATTTTAACAAGGTCTAACCACTGGAACACTTTAATCTGAATCAGGCATTCAGGTACCAATGGTTCAAACATCTGTGACATAACGAATGCAGTTGTTCTTTGCACTTTACTTGTATTTTAACCAACGCTCGATAAATGCGTTCTCTCAGCTCCATAGGCAAACCAGGAATGTTCTTTTGTAAAGTATACATGATCATGCCAGTCAATGTTTATACCCACGTTGATGGTCACTTCTGAATGGCTCAGTTTAAAACAAAATCTTCTCCTAGCGCAAAAGTGACGGACATAGTGAGTAATTTCTGACCTCTGCCAGTTAGGATAACGGCCAAGAAAGGTAATAAAACCTTCTGATGGAAATGGTCTAAAGTGGAATATTAGGAAGAACGCACACATGGTCCAAAGAAATCTGACGCACTGGTTGAGATTTCGCTTTGTCAAGTTCAGGCCAAACGTCTTTGTATATCTTCTCTTGCAATTAATTTGGTAATCCTTTAATAATTCTTTTTTACATGGGATTTTAATACTTGTCCAGGTATTGTCCAACGTTCGTCTCTTTGCCATTCTGGTCTTTTAAACGACATGCCATGTCACTTCAATGCCTAGGATCCCACTAATGGTAGGTAGTCACAATTCGGAGACCATCGAACATATTCCAGGTAAGCGGAATGTTTCCGTTCCCACTACTAAAGTGACATACAGCAACTGAAACACTTGACGTTATCCCCTTCGCCCAAGGAGAACAATCCGGCTCTGGCTAATCAAGTTTCTTGGCCATGGACGCACAACGATTAACGACACGGATTGATCAGGTGGCAAGAATTCACCCCGTGCAGTGCTTAGTGTTGGATCGATTTTGCGTAGGTAGATTTTAGAATCGTGTTTGGTTACGAACGAAATCTTCCATTAGATCTCTTCACTGACTGAGTCAGTGGTGTTCGCGCAAGTGGCAAGTCCTTAATGTACTCGTATTGGTAAACTCCTTTGCGAGTAAGCAAGGCTTAAAACTCCTTTGCGAGTAAGCAAGGATTAAAACTCCTTTGCGAGTAAGCAAGGCTTAAAACTCCTTTGCGAGTAAGCAAGGCATACATTTCCGTTTTGTGGTGCATTTGTTTACTAGTGTTGATTTACACGCGCTAACAAAATCAAAACGTTTTCCAAGGCGTCTTCACACGGGACGAATTTGCGTCGATGATTACTGCACGTGAGAAATCAGCATCATTAACCTATATTCAATAGCAGGATCTGAAACTCATTAGGTCGAAAGCTTGATAATGCTTTGAAACTTATTGTATTTTGGCTTGCACATTTTTGTTTTATAAATGTGTTGATTATTTACATAGTGCCTAATCAACTCAAAGTTTCCGTTGTGCTAGAACTAGAAAACTACCACTATCCTTTTAACTAGGATGAATGGCCCAGTATCTGGATATCTCGTTGTTGAAGTACTGCATGCACTTACTGGAAACCATGCTTCTCCAAGACCGACACCACAAACATCTTCACTGATTTTGCATCTTCACTTCGTAGTTACAGTTGAAATATATATGAAATGCCTGTCGACATTTATTGACTTTAAAGCTCAGCAAACCGCGCTGATCTGAATCAGACTAATTTTGCGTCCAAAGCTGATTTCACTGAGTTTACCGTGTGGGCTTTTGTTGACGTTGACCATGGCGAATTTGTGATCTTTTAAGATGAAAATGGTAAACTCAAAACATCCAATAGAAATCAACTGTTCTTTCTGAAGCCGTATAGCGTCCTTGCGAAAAGGTTGGCCGAAAATATTGAAAATGAGTGAATGAGAGACTGGTGTATCAGTGGCCTCTACCAAAGATTTCGTCGACACAAATACGAAATTGAAGGTTAAAAAGGCGGCAATGTAATGAGCTGAAACCTTATTATCATCGGATATATAATGCAATGGATGAAATAAAACATCGATGACGATGATACGACTAAACAATATTTGAATGTGAAAATCAGCGGGCGATTACTGATATTATGGTCTTGACTAACAACCTAAATATATAAAACGTTTTGATGGATTAAACTTTGAAACATTTGCTGTAGCATGATGGGTTTCATCCTAGTGGTGACTTTAGACATGTTCCTGAGAGATCGTGGTATTATTTCTTTCTTCTTTAGGGACCTACTACCACAAGAGGACCTCCCAGTATTCAGTTAGTTGAACAAATATATATAAAGGTTTTCACGTGATTATTGTGAATTCTTTTAGAGACATTTTCGGATTATAACATAGTGATTCTTATGTATTGTTGGTACATTATTACAATCATAGATGCTGAAAACGTTAAAATTAAAATAAAAAACGTTAAAAACGCATTTTTTCTCAATAAATCAAAACATAAAAATAAAAATAAAACGTTCAATTAGTTTTTAGGCAAACAAAGATCAATATTTTACTTATTTACACGCTACATACCAGTTTTAAAGTTTCAGTGATACAATTATGAAAATGTATTAAAAGTTTCAAACTGTAGTCCAGATAACATTTAATTTCTTTTCCCACTCAATGTCGTTATTACCATCTGACTGATCTGACCACTCTATGATATAATTTATATTGTCCAGCTTTTCGCAAACGCAAAAAAGGGTAAAGAAACGCGTTTTACGAGGTAAAATTAAAAACGAAAAAAGAAAACGTTTTTATCATCTATGATTACAATATCGATTATCATTTGGAATACCTTCGTAACTCATTCGGATTATTACAACCTTTTGGGATTGATAACATATTAAGGGCTTTTGAATTATTCACTATGCTCTAAGTTATTTTTAATTATTTCAATTTGTATTTTATGCAAATAAATTATATTTTCAATTATAAAAAACTTGTTGGATTTTGCAATTCATGCTAATTATTTTTAGACCATATAGTCGTAACAAGACTTTAAACAATATTATTTGATTTATTGTATAATAATTTATATTTGCAAATTGTTTTATTAGGTGCTCGTTCAGTTTATTGTATGGCTGGTGGAGTAATGTGGATATTTGCTCCCATTACCATCGATTAAATATTGGTTTCTATTAAAGAGCTCCATGCATTATTAATTGCTGCCAGCTCATTGTTACCGTTATAATTTACTCGGGTAAATTGTGTTTGAGTGAAATCTACCACTGATTTCAATAAACCCCTTCTGTGGTAGTAAATACGCATATGAAGCCATCATTGATATAACATATTGGCTATCATTATTCATACTATTACTATCACGCTGAAGGTATTCAAATATCTTTATTGATTGATCATTTGGATAACCTTTTCTTTCTACTGCTGTAAATGAAATGCCTAGCAAGCATCAAATTTGTCAAGAGTTGGCTTGAATGTAGATTTAATGATCTTGTAGGTGTATTTTCTAAGACATTTCATACTTCGGTATTACTATTTCATAGCTGACGTATAGTTTGCTATACATTCATACTTCGGTATTACTGTATCATAGCTGACGTATAGTTTGCTATAGATTTCATACTTCGGTATTACTGTATCATAGCTGACGTATAATTTGCTATACATTCATACTTCGGTATTACTGTATCATAGCTGACGTAGAGTTTGCTATACATTCATACTTCGGTATTACTGTATCATAGCTGACGTATAGTTTGCTATAGATTTCATACTTCGGTATTACTGTATCATAGCTGACGTATAGTTTGCTATAGATTTCATACTTCGGTATTACTGTATCATAGCTGACGTATAGTTTGCTATAGATTTCATACTTCGGTATTACTATTTCATAGTGACGTAAAGTTTGCTTTATTTCTGGCGTTAATTCTCCTGATCGTTTGATTATTTTCTCAACGTCTTTAGGTTTTATAGTTTCATTTAGTTTCGCGACAGTGTTCTATCCAAAACTGTTTGGCATTTTGCAACGTCTAATACCATTTGACCAACTTTTATCCAAATACTTAAGCGGCATCGTTACCATTTATTGGTAATATGTTTGCTCTACGTGAAAAAAAACAAAACTAACAAAAAAAAACAAAAAAAAAATAAAGAAAAACAGCTCATCCACCCCAACCCACCACAACAAATACCTCAAGCACATTTCCAGATATGGATACTCCGATAATTTTTCTTTCTGATAATGTAACAAATAATACAATGTATGTATGTATGTATGTATGTATGTATGTATGTATGTATGTATGTATGTATGTATGTATGTATGTGTGTGTGTGTGTGTGTGTGTGTGTGTGTGTGTGTGTGTGTGTGTGTGTGTGTGTGTGTGTGTGTGTGTGTTGACTGTATTTATCTACATCAGTAATTTCATCATACATTTGCTGATCTTTTGTAATGTTACGTTTAATATTGTTTCGGAAAAGAGAACTAAAAGACTTTGTCGTTTTGACAAACTTATACTGCAACCGTCTGTTATTTTATCACGTTATACTGTTCAGTGGATTTATTTTTGTGCGTGTGACCCTCATTAATTGCGTTAAAATGACTCATTTCCGCTCGATACTACGTTGTACGCTAGACCTGACAACCTGGGACTACAGTTATCTTTACATAAATGTAACGGCATTTTTAAAGCTAGGCCGTTAATTTCGAAAACCTAATTCAAATTCTTCTTCGATTCTTCTTAAATCAGTACCCTTGAATTCTGATCAACAACGGCACATTGCATTCTTTTAGTATGACCATGCCCACTGGAATAGTTAACTTTATCAACGGTCAAAATACGGCCGTCTTTTTCCTAGAAGAAACATTACTAAAAATCAGGCGATGAGCCATAGTGTGTGGATCTAACACCCAACAGTTATTCCAGCAAATCGTTCCCATGCACTCCCGCTTAGGTGGAATTGCTGTCATCGCAAAGAACCCCATAATTCGGCGTCTTAACTACACCCAGTTTCGATCACGTATCTTTGAAGTGGTCAAACCTGACTTAGAATGAAACAAAGGTCACTCTATTTTTTCTTTCTCTAACGCCCTCCTCTTAGTCGATAAAAACAAGCTGACTGAATCCATCTTTTGAAAAAAATTCCTAATCTAATGGAGTTTGGAAATTTGATAGGTTGAAACCTTATTCTTTGAGATTTCTGCTTTCACCTTGACCGTCTTGGAAGCCTCCACCAGCCTCACTATTTATAGGCAGATCTTTAAAACTGCTATAAAGACACATAAAAAAATCATAGATTCTATTCGCAATTTCAACCTCTGATAGTCAGTTAGTCAACCTACCATAGAAATGGTCACATTTTAGACTATTCGTCATAGACCTGATGATAATATTCAACAGTTTTCATTGGCGCCCAACGAACTTGAATAAGTACACCTCTGCGTCATATGCCATCTCAAAGTACAACTTCATAGCCCTCCATCTATGTTTGCTAGCAGGAGAAACCTTT
Source organism: Unio pictorum (assembly GCA_030141615.1). Classification (NCBI taxonomy): domain Eukaryota; kingdom Metazoa; phylum Mollusca; class Bivalvia; order Unionida; family Unionidae; genus Unio; species Unio pictorum. The sequence continues at coordinate 2,632,010 of JARLTB010000494.1, forward strand.
GTATGATAAATAGAATCCACCGAATTCACTACATCCAAGCAACCCTAAAAACTTCGTTAAATATTACATGTAATAATAATAATAATAATAATAATAATAATAATAATAATAATCTAAATCATCATCATCATACTACTACTACTACTACTACTACTACTACTACTACTACTACTAATAATAATAATAATAATGAAGACTTTGTATAGCGCCTAATATTAATAAGCTCTAAGCGCTTTACATCATCTCTAATGATATGACTACAGAAAACAAATGACAAAAACCATGAAATTGGAAAACAAAAACATGCTGAAAACATATAAAACATTATTAGGTCTCTACGTTTGTTCCTGCAGTCGAAAAAGGTGAGTTTTAAGAGCACTCTTAAAATAAACCACTGTGTCTTTGTTTCTAATTTCAATGGGCAATTCTTTTTATTGGTAAACAAAAAAATGTACGAATTCGTTTTCATAGTGGGAACAATGAGTTATACGATTGTCAGAAGAGGAGCGTAAGTATCTTACTGGTGTATACACATGTGTGAGGCCGGATAGGTATGTTGGACTAGAGTCTGTCAGTGAAACATAGCACAGAGAACAAATTTTGCGTTTGATTCTGGATAGAATTGATAGCCAGTGTAGGGTACAGAGCAGTGGTGAGGTGTGCTCTGATAGAGTTACTCTAAAGATGAGCAGCTGTGTTTTGAAGTTTCTGGAGTAGATATTGTGACGAATCAGACAGAATTGAGTTACAATAGTCCAGTCTTGAAAGTACCAATGAACACACAAGTGTTTTAGTGGCATCAACTGAAAGGTATTTGTGAATGGAACTTATGCGTCTCAGTTCAAGATATGTAGCCTTGCATATATTCATGACATGTTGGTGCAGTATGAGAGTACTGTATAGAGTAATACCTAGGTTTGTACTGACTGTGTGAATTTAATGTTGTTGTTGCTGATATCTATTGTCTGAGGTAAAGGATGTGAATGAGAAAGTCTTTGTGTTGTGACCAGAATAGCCTCAGTTTTATCATCATTCATCTGCAGCTTGTTACATGTCATCCATGATTTCACATCAGAAATGCACCTCTCTGCTCCATGGATGGTAGCATCAACTTCACTTGGGTGGCTAGATTTGTATATTTGGGTGTTATCAGCGTACAATTGTTGGGACACTGGGTGATGATCTATGACACTTGGGAGCGTCTGAGTGTATAGAATGAAGAGAACAGGTCCAATAACAGACCACTGTGGAACACCACAACATAGACCAACTGGGCTGGAATGTATTCCATTTGCAGATACAATTTGTGTCCTGTTGAGTAAGTAGGACTTGAACCACTGTAAGGTTATATTCTGAATGCCAAATACATACTGGAAAACGCTGGAGTAATATAACATGGTCTATTGTGTCAAATCTGCAGACAAATCAAGGAGGGTGAGGACTGTAATCTTTCCACTATCCAAAGCAGAGAGAATGTCATTAAATACTTTTAGAAAAGTAGTTTCTGTGCTGTGGCAAGGGCGATATGCAGACTGTACATTGCTAAAAAGACTGTTTGAATTCAAATGAGATTCAAGTTGGGTTTGAACAACCTTTTCTAATATTTTTGATATGAATGGGAGATTAGAAATTGGGCGGTAGTTCTTTGAATCGTTATGGTCAAGTGTTTGTTTCGTCAGCAGTGGCTTTACGACGGCAGTTTTGAAAACTGATGGAAATTCCCCCGATGAGAGAGATACATTAATAACATCAGTTAGTGAAGGCAATATTGGGTCTAAGCAAACAAGCAGCAGTGAAGTCGATTTGGAACAAGTTCACAAGACTTTGATGCACTTTTCAAAACGATTGTCCGTACTAAATCAATATAAACAGGTTCAAATGCTCCTTATGGTTATCGCTGCAAATTCTGCATCATAACTGTATGGTGACGAGTCAGTTAAAATTGTGCTGTCAAGCGAATCTCTAATGGTTTGTACTTTGTCACGGAAGAAATTTGAAAATAGGTCCGGAAGGTCTACCGGAAATGAGGTAGTTGGAAGTGGTGTACATTTGTTCCTTGACATTAGTTTGTTAGTGATGTCGAAGAGCTCTTTGTAGCTGGAACACTCCGTGATCTTAATACTGTAATGGGATGATTTTGGTAAATGGACTCTGTTTGTGACGTTCTTCTTAGCGGCTTCATAGATTTGTTTATGAATATTGAGTCTGGTGGAAAGCCAAAGCCTCTCTGCTTTTCGGCGATGTCTTTTAGCAGTGCGAAGCTGGTCGCTAACACTGCCATACCATGGAGAACACTTCATTACAGTAGAACAACGTAAGAAGTACTTGCGTTTATTGCCTGACAAACATTTCCTGGTAACCAAGGGTAGAATATCCATTCTCCGTGATATTGTAGTGTTATGGACCAACTTAGAACTGCTGAGAGAGAGAGAGAGAGATAGAGAGAGAGAGAGAGAGAGAGAGAGAGAGAGAGAGAGAGAGAGAGAGAGAAGCAAGACTTAGAGGATTTTGCTTTCCACCAGCCTCACTATTTATAGGCAGATCTTTAAAACTGCTATAAAGACTGTTAAAATATATTTCATTCAGCAAATCAACCTATTATAGTTATAAGATTGCTGGGAGTTCCACCTGAAAAAAAACCCCAGACAGTTTGAGATTACGAGCAAGCTTCTGTCCATGGAGAAATGAATATCACTTTCAGCGACCTTGTCTCTGGTCGACCTTGAGAACATGTTTAAATGTCTTCCGTAACAATGTCCAATCCAAAGAGATTAGCTTACAGCATAATTTTACTTGACCCATCGTCACCATACAGTTGTGACATCGAATATACATAGCAAACTTTTACAGCATCTGAACCAGTCTTTATGGATTTTATACATATCATTGTGACGAGGAGCGCATCAAAGTCACGTGAACTTGATCCGATTCCGACTTCATTGCTGCTTGAGTGCTTAAATTAAATATTGCCTTCACTAATCGATGTTATCAAACTTTTATCTGATCCGGTGAATTCCCATCATTGTTAAGCCCTTGTTGAAAAAAAACAAGCATTGACCCGAATGATTGAAAGAAATACTAACCTGTTTCTAACCTCTCATTCATGAATTTTTATGTTTTATGTTTAGAAAAGGCATTTCTATTCTAACTTATATCTCATCTAATGTCAAATATTCATTTTTTAAAGCAATGTACAGTCTGCAAATCGACCTCGCCACAGTTCTGAAACCATCTTTCCGGGAAATAGTTCATGATTATATCTCTGCTTTGGACAGTATCAAGTTCACAGTCTCACCCTCCTTGACTTGTCTGTGGCATTTTACACAATATAGCATGACACATTACTTTACGGTCTCTAGCATGTACGATACAGCTTTTGTATGGTTCAAGTCCTACTTCGTCAACAAGACACGAACGTTTCTATAATGAGAACATGTCAGCCCAGTTAATCCATGTTTTGGTGTTCCACATAACTTTTTATTCATTTAGTCTATACATTTTGCCACTCTCATCTGTCTTAGTTTGACAACCGGTGTCTCACCAATTGTACGCTGATGACACTCAAATATACAAATATAGCTACCCAGCTGACGTTGAGTCAATTATACAAGACGTAGTGAGGTGCATTTCCGTGTGCTGTTTTTATGGCTGACATGTAACAAAGTGCAGGTAAATAATTATAAATCTAAAGCCATCCTGATGACTACGCAAAGACTTTCTGATTCACATTCTTTACCTGAAACAATAAGCATCATCAATGCTAACATTACATTTGCAGATTCAGAACGAAGCCTAGAAGTCACTCTCGACAGTTGGCTCTCATGACGCCCACATGTAATGAACATTCGCCTGGTTGCATATCTGGAGTAGAGATGTACGAGTCCAGTCGCATTATTCTTTCGGTTGATGCCACTTATTATTGTAATTGACTTCTTTCTGGTTCGTTTCAGTAAGTACTACAGAAACTTCAAAAAGTTCATAACACGGCTGTTCATATCGTCTTAAGAGTCAGACTAACTGAGTATTATTATTTTATTATTTCATTAATACGTGATGTATTACGCTTTCGTGAATGAAATCTGCTTCTGTAATTACGTATGATTTTACCCATACTGTCAATGACGATAATTTGACTATCTTATTTATTGACACTTGCTGTCAATAACGATAATTTGTATATCTTATTTATTGACACATGCTGTCAATGACAAAAATTTGTATATCTTATTTAATGACACATGCTGTCAATGCCGATAAATACATATCTTATTTATTGGCACATGCTGTCAGTGACGATACTTTGTATATCTTATTTATTGGCACATGCTGTCAGTGACGATACTTTGTATATCTTATTTATAGGCACTTGCTGTCAATGACGATAAATATATATCTGATTTATTGGTATATGCTGTGAATGACGATACTATGTATATCTTATTTATTGGTATATGCTGTCAATGACGATAAATATATATCTTATTTATTGACACATGCTGTCAATGACGATACTTTGTATATCTTATTTATTGGTATATGCTGTGAATGACGATACTTTGTATATCTTATTTATTGGTATATGCTGTCAATGACGATAAATATATATCTTATTTATTGGTATATGCTGTGAATGACGATACTTTGTATATCTTATTTATTGGTATATGCTGTGAATGACGATACTTTGTATATCTTATTTATTGGTACATGCTGTCAGTGAGAATATTTTGTATATCTTATTTATTGGTATATGCTGTCAATGACGATAAATATATATCTTATTTATTGACACATGTTGTGAATGACGATACTTTGTATATCTTATTTATTGGTATATGCTGTGAATGACGATACTTTGTATATCTTATTTATTGGTACATGCTGTCAATGACGATAAATATATATCTTATTTATTGACACATGCTGTCAATGACGATACTTTGTATATCTTATTTATTGGTATATGCTGTCAATGACGATAAATATATATCTTATTTATTGGTATATGCTGTCAATGACGATAAATATATATCTTATTTATTGACACATGCTGTCAATGACGATACTTTGTATATCTTATTTATTGGTATATGCTGTCAATGACGATAAATATATATCTTATTTATTGGTATATGCTGTGAATGACGATACTTTGTATATCTTATTTATTGGTATATGCTATGAATGACGATACTTTGTATATCTTATTTATTGGTATATGCTGTCAATGACGATACTTTGTATATCTTATTTATTGACACATGCTGTCAATGACGATACTTTGTATATCTTATTTATTGGTATATGCTGTCAATGACGATACTTTGTATATCTTATTTATTGGTATATGCTGTCAGTGAGAATATTTTGTATATCTTATTTATTGGTACATATATCAATTCACTTGGTCGTATTATTAATGGAGTACTTAGAGGACTATTTGGTGAAACTAACAGAGTTGCGCGGTATTACTGGTATAGGCCTACAGGTTTTGGGGGTATTGTTTCCCCGGCGGTACGAAAACGGTATATTTTCGCTGTATCTTTACTAATGTAGTTTCGTAGTTTGAAAAACTCATTATTTTCTTGAGCAATTATTCTTTTAATTGTATGCTCAACTTGTATAACACATTTAATTAGTAGATGTCTTACTGCATCCCGCGCGATAATTTCAGCAGTTTACCGTTTTTGTTATGCGCTGTTGTGTGTATATTGCACATGACAGATCAGTAGTTACAAAATGCTCTTTCCCCCATTCAAGGTAAAACAGCAGATACAAATAAAATAAAAAAAAGACATGCTTATCATTGGCTAAGTCCCTTATTCATTTTTTGTAACCAAATATGCAATCCTTTCTAAAGATTCTATATAATATTATAAACAGTTAGGTTATCCTTCATGTTACTGTAACAGTTTTCTGACTCATCAGAATGAATCAGTATTCTAGTATTTAAAGTTTTAAACCTGCTTTAGTAACATATTTACACATTAGCCATTGAGATAACTCTTTCACTTTACATGCACCGTAAATTGGTTTGGATAATTTGATTTTCATGTTTTGAAACTGAATATAAAATGTTTGTTAATACTTGTTCCCCTGTGCAAATGGTAAATCTTTCTGGCATTTGAAAATATTTTTTTAAAAAAATCTTTATATATTTTAAATGTCATTTTCTTTCTGAGATTTTCAAATACAATGCTGTTTCTCATTTAGAAATCTTTCTCAAAATCATTTGTTTCCTTATGTCTCCAATTTGTAGTCAGTTTAATATTGGGCTTCAAACAAGACAACTCGGTGCATCTTTTCCGTTTATACCTAACCAAATGTAATGGTTTCTATCACCTTTAACAAATGTCTTCGTTTTTCAATGAATATGTACATAACAGTTTTGGTACAGTTGTTTTCGTTTTTCAATGTATATGTACATAACAGTTTTGGTACAGTTGTTTTCGTTTTTCAATGAATATGTTACATAACAGTTTCGGTACAGTTTAGTTTATACTTTTGCAATAATTTAGCAACTTCTTTTTCAAGGGAGATAATTCATTTTTATCAGAAATTAGTTTCGCTGGGGCTAGTTGGTAGCCCATGAAATAGTCATGAAAATGTAATTGAATCACAAATTCATGAAATAGTCATGAAAATGTAATTGAATCACAAATTCATGAAATAGTCATGAAAATGTAATTTAATCACAAATTAATGAAATAGTCATGAAAATGTAATTTAATCACAAATTCATGAAATAGTCATGAAAATGTAATTTAATAACAAATTCATGAAATAGTCATGAAAATGTAATTTAATCACAAATTCACTTAACAAATGCACTACATATCATAGCCATCGAATGGTTTAAAATAATGTCTTCCCACCAAGCCTTGTACTGACTCCAGATTTGTATGTTGCTACGTGTTTAGGCTAAAAAAATTATTTAACAGAACTCGAAACTAGTTACAACCGAAGAACGTGATATCAAATATAAAAAGCTCCAAACGGAGACCTCTCTCTAAACAGCTCTATTAAATCTAACGTCTGCGCAATTATGGAAAAACCTGGATGGCCACGTGATCCTGTTTATCTCACGTACGTCTAGCATGATCCTGAAGAAACCCAATCATTTTATTCTAAGAATATAAAAAAGTTGTTTACTTCACCCAAAGCTATATACGAATCTCGTGTCACATATCAAATACAGCTTCTATGTCACTATTATTAATTCTCACAATAAAAAAAGAACTTGTTTATGTGTCTGCTACTAACTTTTAATTAAAATCAGGTTTTAGATTAATTTAAAATAAAAAAACGTTTCAACTATATAAGCTATTCACGTCTTAGAAAAAGAAACGCTGAACTCCATAATGGGAAACTTTACAATAGCATGGCATAGAATAAAAAATTAAAAGTAACAAATAATTAAATTAAAAAAATAATATAAATTTAATCAGATATACGTAACAATTTAATATTATTGCTAATTACACATCTTACTCTCTTCCCAACCATCACGAACGTGCCATAATCTTTACAGATTGATAATCATGGAAAACGTTGAATAATAAATGTATGAATTCATTGCATACTAAAATAGAGATTATATATACCCATACATAATCCACCTCAATATGAGAAATGCTATTTTTAATTATTGATAAAATATTTACTTGTTTAATTAATTTCCAGATAAACCAAAGTACTATTTAAGTGAAGTTCAATAAATTGGCATATGATGGCATATGAGGATGTGCCGTCTAATTGGAATAACTGTTATTATTTTAAGCTTTGATGCACATTCCATTAGGTGTCAGTATCCTTCAATCGAAGTACATAAGGGTGTCCTAATCTTAAATTAAATGCTTGTAATTGGATATCTTGGATTCATCAGCTCTAATTTGTAATCTAATAAAATAAATCAAACAATTTGGACAATAGGTAGCACATCGGACCCGGATTTAATTGTTTACACAATACTATTACCAATATGTCTAATGCTTTATTTACAGAGGGTGAAAAAGTAAAACAGTATGTATCAGACAAAAAGCTTTTTCCACAGAACTTTACCAGAGTATTAGAAACGTTTTCTAAAACTGTTAAACTCTTGACTTTGATGGGTATGAAGGTTTCATATGTCATGTTGACCTCAAATAGTATTAAGTGCTGAATAACAGTTTAATAACTCCTGTAGCTTCTCTGTAACAGCTTCGTTTAGACATTATGCATAATATATGTTTTGTAAAACTCAATCCATTCATATCTTGCAAGCCATTTCAGTAATGTAAATTAGACTCTTAGTTTAAACATATTTCATTACTGTGTAGTTTGAAATTACAAGTTCTGTAATACAGAATGTAAACGATTAGAACGAAAGCCAATGGTTTATAATATTTATTTCCTTTTATACAAACACGGTAAATATATGTAAATATATCGAAGATGAAACTGAGTTATAATTACAAAACGTTTAAGTTGTTGAAGTCATAGTGAAGATTCTCTTAGCTCAAACATCAGTATTTAGGCATGGTATATATAAACTCAAAGATGAACAAAAAGTTAATAATAAAAGATGAGAATAAAAATAAGATAAAAAAGAACTTGATTAAAATACGCATGTCATTGTGTATGAAGCTGCTTAAATAAAGAGGAAAGAAAGGGAAGAATTGAAGAATGTTTGAACAGTGTAGAGTTGCGTAGAAATGTCTGGAGTGGCTAGAGTGGATAGAGTGACCTGAAAATTCCAAGTTATCGGAGTAATCGAGGTCGACGTGGTGCAAGCTGAAATGCCATCCATAGGAATTAACCGTAGCAGCTGTGAAGCTGAACTGTATCAGCCGTGGAGCTGAAATAAAGTGTGCTAATTTTGGGGTTCGTAATACAGATTGTATCTTTTGGGACTGTAAAGATAAGTTGTATATCTAACCTTTTTTGTATGCATATAATTTCACTAGCTGAGGTAATTCATATTACTAACTTAGTATAATTCCACATTGTTTACTAGCTGAGTAAACTATATCCATCTTTTCATGGTGTAATCACTGTCAATCATTCACCCTTGTCTTTGCATTTTGTAAAGCAAAATATCTGTATTTTTCATAAATACATTTGTGCGTTCTTATGTTAATTAAACCAATATCTGGGTTATATACACACAAATGTATTCTTAATTAATTGCTCATTCAAGTCATTCATTATTAAACATTGTATCATCATTTTGTTTTATGACCTATTATATATCATTAGAAGTCTTCTACTATAAACTCAATGCTGATGTTACTATTCATTTCAGATAGGAAGCAAAAAAAAAAAGATTTTCAAGATGGTCTTTGTGTTAAGTTTCATGTCAATCCTCTATGTAGTTTAGAAGGATTAACGATAATATAAATGTGCTCACAGATGGACCATGTACAACAAGCCATCCCACAAGATCTTCTGTTATGACCAGTAGTGCTAAAATTAGAAGCCTTCTAAAAGTCATGGAACAAATATACATGTACACAGTCACTATTGTGAAAGAGACCAGTACATATCCTTCAACTCCACTAAGGGAAACAGGTACTCTTTTCGCCGTCAATTGAATACATTACTGTCACCCCCCCCCCCCATCTCCGAATCTTGACCTTTGTCCGAGTGCTCTCTATCAACTTTATTGGAATACACTAAATACAAACTCTGTTCAAATTTCATTTACATATGTACATATTATCAATATATCGTAAATATAGTACACTTATTAGGTCGGACTAATATTTCCTAGTGAAGCTGGACAGCATACGTAGCAAATTAAACCTTCAACACCCACAACCAAGTTTCCCCAACCTTCAACACCCACAACCAAGTTTCCCCAACCCTCAACACTCACAACCAAGTTTCCCCAACCTTCAACACCCACAACCAAGTTTCCCCAACCTTCAACACCCACAACCAAGTTTCCCCAACCTTCAACACCCACAACCAAGTTTCCCCAACCTTCAACACCCACAACCAAGTTTCCCCAACCTTCAACACCCACAACCAAGTTTCCCCAACCCTCAACTATCATTTGAAAGAAAATATTATGCTCATTATTTCTGTAAAAGCAAAAGTTTGTTATCACTCAACATTTTTAGCGAGAATCTTTATACTCTAATAAAACCGATCAGACTCAACGCACTTGGAATTCACCAGAATTGACCAAGAATCAGAATTTAGCTGACCAGTGCTTTCAAACGTTACAATATGGCAATTAGCTTGCCATTATCAGATTTTAAAAAAACAAAATGTTGTATCTGGCATTTTGTTTGTAATATATGTAGTTTTATGTTTTAATGCTCCAATTTTACAAGATGTATATAATGGAACTCTGCAGGTGTAAATCATGCTTTCTGCCCATACTGAATTGCATGTCCACATTCCACATTTTTAGTCTAGTGTAAAACAATTGGAAAGTCTCACAATTCGTATTTTCCTGCATACAAAAATGGACAGGTTCTGTATCACGGTTTTCATATTTACTGGTAAATTTGTTTTCCAGGAATTCAAGATAAAACATTTCGTAATAATTTTAACTGCTGAGTATTGTAACCATCTCTGAGAGTCTTAGGTAATGATAAGATTTTCAATTTAGATGTCGTGGTATATATACTGTTTGTCATATCTGCACCATTTTCATTTAGGACCAACAAGCCATAATAAGAAGTCTTCTGGTTGAAACCTCAAGCTGACGTGACTTTCTGATCCTTTTGGAATAATGATAACAATATTTTCAAGATGGCTGCCATGATGGCAATATTGGATATCAGATTGGCACCATTTCCATTTTAGACAAGCTAGACATCACAAGGAGTGTTTTGATGAAAGCACAATATCGATATGACAAGCCATCTAGAAGTAGCAACATGATTCTCAAGATGACTATTACGATGGCCATATTGAAAGCCATATCAGATAACCTGACATGGTAAGAAGTCGTTCAGTGAAAACCCAATGCCATTATGATCATTCATTCAGGAGAAGTAGTGATAACATTTTCAAGATGGTAACTGCAACAACCAAATAGGAGCATCATTTTCATTTAGGACAAATTAGACATTGCAAGAAGTAATTTATCAAAAACATGTTAATACGCCCATTCATTCAAGATCAGCGAAGAGATTTCAAGATGGCCACTGCAGTGACCATATTGCATGTGCAAGTGACACCATTTTAAATTAGGACCAACTAGAAGACCTTTGAAAACAAATTGTAATATTACTTTTTGTTGACAAGGAGTAGCGATAACAATATTTTCGGGATGGCTGCCCTAGTGATCATATTGGACGCCAGATCGGCAGCATTTTCATTTCGGTTCAACTAGGCATGACTCGAATTTCTATATTCAATATGAGTAGCGATAGGATTTCTAAGATGGTTACAGTTGCCATACTGGATGTCCAAATTGCAACCATTTTTCATTCAGGACCAACTAGTATGTGGGATGAAGGTGTTGTTAAAGTTTCATGGCAATATTGAGGTAGTTTAGGAGGCGTAACCGATTAAAAGCTTGTGCTAATGGATGGACGGATGACATACAACCCCATTGGCATAAGGAGAAAAAGTGTAGATCGATATTGTATATGGAGATCTGCGCTACGGGCAAGTACAAAACTACAAGCTTTGACCTTCACTGGAACCCAAGGTCAAGTATGTCTGGTTTTCAAACTCCTTCACAAAAGTAGAGACATATGTACTTTCATATCTTCAACATATTTACATTATATGTACCCAACATTCATAGTGATCTATCAAAAGCTTTGAAAAGACAAAAGGGCAATAACTCAGCAACAACACGTGCAGGATTAAAATAATTCGTTGTATATTTTCAGCTGATGACCATAATATGTATCAAGTTTTGGAGTGATCCATGAGAAACAGAATATTTGTATTTACAAGATTAAGACATACACTGTATTTCGCTAAATTAATTTTTAAAAAATGTCAATAATTGAAGAGCAAAGTTATTTGTTTGTATGCACATGTTGAGTTACAATTACTAAGTTTCATATCAATCTACTGAAAAATGTAAGATAATTGTGTTTAGATGAGACTTTATCACACGCGGGATTCTGTTGCAAGTAAGAAATGAGAACTCTTAAAAGTAATTTGGCTATATGATCATCATTGAGTGATGCCTATAATATCTGCACAATTTCATACCAATTCATCAAAAACCAGAACTTGTTGAATTAATATGAATGTGTGCCAGATGGATGGATAATAAGTTAGATGGATTGACAAGAGGGTTCCAAGAAGAGGCACTTAAGATACACACATTTTCATACACACAATTTCTGTAGTTGTTGCTTGTTTCTTTCTTGCTGAATTCACTTCAATTTGATTACTTTTTTATTATGATTTGTTGTGAAGTGCTTTGGTGTTGCTTTTCAGTATCAATTGTTCCACTGCTGTTTTACCTGAAAGATAGAAACCAGAGACTAATACTGCATCCCATTGCAATGCACTAGACAACAATCTTGGTGGTGTTGGGCATGTTTAGCTGTGCTTCTACTTAGCTTGTACTTCAAACAGCCTATATATCATGAAAGGTCTCTCTTTGATTCATTATTTATTTATATTTAATCAGTTTTCGTTACAGTTTGCATGAAAGAATGCTAAATTCTAATGCTGAAACCAGTGTCAATGATTTATATCTGTATTAATAATTTACGTAGGAAGAAGAACATTATTTAGATTCTATTATCATTTACGAACAACTTTATATTAAATCTGTCAAGACCAGTCGATTCTCAACAAAACTCTCGATCCCAATATAATTTTTTTTCAATAATTCTGATAATCTCTTGGAAACAACTTTATAAAAAAGAATGTTTTTGTTCAGTGTCAGAAAATATATGGATACTCGATCACTCATTCACAAAACAAGCAGAAGTTAGCAATCAAAATATGCATTAATACCAGTCCAATAAATGCAAGGATGCATACATTGATTGGAATTATCATCACAAATACGTTTTATAAGCAGATAATATGTACATGACAATGTAGACTCCTTGCACAACATTTTATGTTAAAATGTTTCAAAAGATTGCATCGAACAATGCATTTTTTGACAAAGAAACAAACCAGCCGCATCAAGAGAACTGCAAAAAAAAAAACAACATCTGAACACTTTACATATGCCAGCACATTATGAATATATACGCTTCATGTGGCTGTTTGGTTTGATGGTACTTTTCAGAGCTTCACCACTGTTACACACAGTAACTAACCATCTGACAAGTTCTGTTGATACTGGTGTGTACTTCATTCAGCATATATGTTGTAGATACAAGTAATGTAATTTCTGGTTAACTGTTGTCACTTAGAGGCATTTATTTTCAATGACTTCACTGTGTAATATTCACTGTTTAATATTCACTGTTTATTATTCACTGAACATTATTTGCTAAGAGGAGTGTAACGCAATGGCTACAACATGGATGCAAGTGATATATTGCAAATACACTCTGTGAACACTAAATAAATTAAACAGATCTTTTTTTCTCCTTACAATTCAAATTTTCTAAATACTAAGGTATAATTCATCTCATTGGTTTGTTTTTCCCCAATTCTAAAGAATGCAGATTTTTGTATGTGGTGATATCTTTATTTGTTGATCGTTCTGTGATCTATCCATGTATAGATAAACAAAATAATGAACAGGAGGGAAATTAAGGAGAGTTATCTTGTGTACATATTTTTCACTTTTAGTGATATAAAACAATGGTTGAGTCACTGTTTAAGAACCAATACAAGATTTGTGTTTGCAAAATATGTATGCACTATAAAAAGTAAAAGTCGAAAAGGTTGAGAGAAAAAAATGTTCCAACGGGCATAGCCATCAAACCAGGTTATATATATATATATATATATATATATATATATATATATATATATATATATATATATATATATATATATATATATATATATATGCTTTCAAACAATACAACAACATTTAATTTCTGCCTATATTAGGTGGTTCTTGTTTAATCTTTGTCAGAAAGTTTGAAAAAAAATGCTGAAAACTTGAAATGGCCAAGGGAGCATTTGACTCTATTATTACAATATGTATTTTCTAGTAAAGCTAGTGACATTTAGTGACGTCTTAAAGGGTTAAGAGTTGGTCCCTTAGACTTAGCGGCGAAACTTTTTATAGAAAGGAAGTTGGACAAACTCATGTAGAATTTGCAAGAGACGTTATTTGATCCATGTTGCTTAGCCAAAATCGTTGATCAAGATTACGAAAATCTCAGACAACTTTTATTACTTGAAGAGTTCAAAATGACATTAAGACCTGACATGATGAGCATAAGGTCGAAATCTTGGAAAATATTGCTCGTACTGCTGTCGAGTATTTAGTAGCTCATAAATTATTTGTTTTAGTAGACAAGTCTTGTCGACTCAGCGGACAAGTCTTCGACTCAGCTGTATTTCAGCCTAATACAAGTTCTACTAAATGTCAATCATGCACATCTGTTAGAAATCAAGCAACTGATAGGTTTGATCAAAAATAATTATCTCATCCTACCTATTGTAAGAAGAAAGGATAAGTTATTTTGGATTGTTACAAATGGAAAATTAAGCATCAGTATCAAGACATACCGATTCCAAATGCTCTAATTTCTCTGAGGTCAAGGTCATGGTAATGTATTGAAATCAATGCATTTGTTGGGTCTAATACACTCTAGTCTGATTTTATTAGAGACATTAATGTCCAAGGGTTCAATATCACGCTTGAGTGATTCGGCAAATCCTATCCCTATTCAGAATTAAAGGGACACATGAGCTTCTTTTGTTTTCAGGTATTTTACCTTTCGTTGAGAAGTCTTCTAATGAGTGTCTTTTTATTCAGGGTGCAGAGTGCAGATTTGTTAATACTCTTCTCCGTTTTGTAAATTTGTCATCAGACTTTATATTCTAATGACCCGTGACAGTCGGAGTAGTATTTTCGTCATCCGTTGAGGGCAATCATTTATTACTAGGCAACGCCTAAGCTGGATATAAGGTCGTGGTTAATCCACTTGCATATAACAAGCCTTGTTTGGATTAGAATGTCGATCCAATGGAAAAAGAATACCTTGACTTATAGCCCGCTTGTGCATTTACCAGAGCTATGGCATAGAAAACTATCGAGAATGATTTTGATCAAGAAAGTATTTCTTTAGCTGACACACACATGTATTGGTCAGGTGTTTTATGACGTCACTTTGACTCCTTTTGGATCAGTCAGAAGGTATCTTTATTCTAATCAGGGTGATATACGACTTATTCTAATCAGGGTGATATACGACTTATTCTAATCAGGGTGATATACGACTTGACGTCGAACAGGAAAAATATCCTAAGATATCCTGTTCGTTTCTAAGAGCCCTTATTAAACGTGAAGCCAGTGAAGTGCCTGTCTGTCATTGTATTTAATAGGGGACCGCGAACGTTCAAATTGTAGTTCCAAAAGACAGGAAATTCGTAGTTTGGCCCTTGAAACTCCTTTGGCTAGTCATTTAGGAATTAATAAGACTTATCAAAATATCTTGAATCACTTTTATTGTCCACGAATCAAAAGTGATGTTTGTAAATACCCAGATCTTGTCGTACCTGTTAGTGGTAGGAAAACCCAATCAGAAGATACCTAAGGCTCATCTGCAACATATTCCAGCATCTGACGAGCCATTTAGCAGAATTATGGTAGATTGGGTCGGTTCCTTACCTAAGACCAAGTCAGGTAACTAATACTTGTTGGCCATAATGAGTGCGTTTCACATAACACGGTTCACATAACACGGTTCACATAAGCATTTCCTTTTAAGTATATTAAAACTAAAACCATAGTAAAAGCTTGTATAAAGATTTTGTTACTCACTTTGGCCTTCACAAATCTGTCCAATTTGGTCAAGGGTCAAATTATATGTCTGGAATGTTCCAGGTAGTTATGCATGAATTTGGCGTTCAGCAATTCAAGTAAAAAGTGAAATTATGGTTTGACGGAACTTCACTGCAATCGAGAGAACTTTTGAGTATGCCTCTCTTGTTCATTCTTCAAAATTGTCTTCAGATTAGTTATTATGGCCGTTAGAAAGTTCAGAAGAACACGAATGAGTTAAAGTATAATGATAGTGCTGCTGGGATGTTAATAAATTAAACGAGTAACAGTTCATTGAGAGAGATAGCCAGGTTAATACTGCAATTAATTTAGTGGTACCTGTCTCACTCAGTGTGGATTTAAATGAAGAGTTGCAATCGGACTCTGCTGAATTTGGAGCAAAATTCTTTGGAATGCAGAAATTATTAATAATTTGGACCAGAAACTTTCACATTGCAAAGGCAAGAGAGGAGAGAACATAAAAAGTTAGTACTTGAATATGAGCATTTATTTACAGCTGTTTCCACAAGAACACATACAATTTACCAAGACGTTGAAATTGTACATTCCACACCTGTGAAACACCCGTATAGGATAAACCATCTCAAACAGGAATACTTGAGAAAAGAAATGTATTATTTGGTGGAGAATGATTTCATAAAGCCCAGTAAAAGTGACTCGAGTTTACCATGTATACTTGTTCCGAAACGATATAAATCTTTCCGTATGTGCACTGACTAGAGTAAGATGAACTGTGTCACTACAACATTCATTTCCATTATAAATAATCGATCACTGCATTGATAAGATCGAATATGCAAAGTATGTCACCAAATTCGACCTTCTGAAAGGAGTTTTGCCAATTCCACTGACGGAGAAAACAAAGGAAATCTCAGCATTCGTGACTTCAGATGGACTTTATCTATATAAAGTGATGCCGTTTGTGATGAAGGGTTCGCCAAATACTTTGCAACGTTTATTGAACATGATGTCCTCTAGTATTGATATTTATGATGCTTACATCGATGATGTCTTCATCTACAACGACACCAGTAAAGAACATTTAGCAACACAGTCAGAAATTATATGACAGACTCACTGATGCACGTTCGACAATTAATTGTCCAAAAGTGAGTAATACCGTGCTTGTGTAACCTTTCTAGGATATATCGTGGGACACGGACATGTTAAACCTATAGATGGATCCGGAAAGATGGCCGACATCGCTTAACTGCTTGAGGAAGGCTCTGCCGATTTTGTGGTTTTTTCATGATATATGTGCTTGTTACACATTATTATATTTCATCATGCATTGGTTGCTCAGTTCATATGTGTTAATTCATCTCCTTATTTTGGAAACGAGAACAATTATAATTTTTTTCAGATGTTTTGTTCCACTGTTAAGACGTCATATGTTTTTTTTTTTATAAACCGCCATCACGTGATCGTCAGTAAACCCATTTACAATATGATGGACCCTCATTAATTGCATTTAATGACCATACCTTGGCTCTTGATTCTACATTATGCTCAAGACTAAACGAACTGGAACTACATTCATCACTACTTAAATGTAAACGGAAGCGAAAAAAGAAACGTTGTTTCAAAGCTGGCCGGTGTAGAACAAGAAGAAGAATTCCAGTTATCTCCCTTTTGTCCGTAACAGATAAACAATTTAAAAATTCTGCACAGAAACATGATTAAAACCATCAGGCGATGAACCAAAGTGCTCGGATTTAACACCTAGCGATTACTCCATCAAGTAGTTCCCCCGTAACTCTTGCGGATGTGGAATTGCTGTCATCACAAAGAATTCCATGATAAAATGCCTTAAGTACAACACGACCTTCAGTCTCTGCCACACATCGTATGAACTAGTCTAAACAACACTCACAATGGAACAAAGGTCAGTCCATTTTTTTCTGTCACTACCGCCCTCCTCCTAGTAGAAGAAAACAAGCTGACTGAATCTCTCTTTTTGGAGCAGTTTCCAAATCTTCTGGAGTATGGAAATTCGATAGGTGGCAACCTAATTATTCTTGGAGATTTCAACTTTCACTTTGACTCTCCTGGAAACCCTTACACGTCAAAACTCCTGGATTCCATTCATGTTTTCAATCTTAAACAGTCAGTTAACCAACCCACCTATAAACTTGGTCACATTTTAGACTGGTTTCCTTATAGACCTGATGAGGATATTCTGCAATCCACCCTTGTATCCCACGAACTTGCATCAGATCACCTCTGCATTATATGACATCTCGACGTATCAGTCCCTAAACCTCCACCTCTGTTTGCTACTAAAAGAAACCTCCGTATGATAAATAGAACCAAATTCATACATGACATCAAAGAAAACCTAATAACTTTCTTACATCCAACAGCGGAACAACTTGATAACTGCCTGCGTTCATTGCTTGAAAAACATGCCCCAGCCACCAAATGCAGAGTATCAATAAAATAGTGTTCCCCATGGTATAGCAGTGTTAGAGACCAGCTTCGCACTGCTAAAAGACATCGCCGAAAAGCAGAGAGGCTTTGGCTTTCCACCAGACTCACTATTCATCAACATATCTATGAAGCCGCTAAGAAGAACGTCACAAACATAGTCCATTTAGCAAAATTATTCCACTACATTACTAAGATCACGGAGAGTGTCAGCTGCAAAGAGCTCTTCGACATAACTAGCAGACTAATGTCAAGGAACAAATGTACACCACTTCCAACTACCTTCTCTCCAGTAGACCTTCCGGACCAATTTTGCAAATTTCTTCCGTGACAAAGTACAAACCATTAGAGATTCGCTTGACAGCACAATTTTAACTGACAGGTCACCATACAGTTATGATGCAGAATTTCAGCGACAACCATTATGAGCATTTGAACCTGTTTCTATTGATTTAGTACGGACAATCATAATGAAGAGTGCACCAAAGTCTTGTGAACTTGATCCAATTCCGACATCACTGCTGCTTGAGTGCTTAGACCAAATATTGCCTTCACAAACTGATGTTATTAATATCTCTCTCATTGGGGGAATTTCCATCATTTCTTTCAAAACTGCCAAACGTAAAGCCTCTGTGAACGAATTCAACACTTGACCATTCATATAAAAAATCTTTGAAAAGGTTCTAACCCAAATTGTATCTCATTTGAATTCAAACATTCTTTTTAGCAATGTACAGTCTGCATATCGCCCTTGCCATAGTACGGAAACTACTTTTTTTGAAAGTATTTAATGACATTATCTCTGCTTTAGATAGTGGAAAGATTACAGTCCTCACCCTCGTTGATGTGTCTGCAGCATTTGACACAATAGAACATGATATATTATTTCACCGTCTTCAGCATGTATTTGGCATTCAGAAGATAGCGTTACAGTGGTTGAAGTCCTACTTAGTCGACAGGACACAAATTATATCTGCAAATGGAATACATTTCATCCCAGTTGATCTATGCTGCGGTGTTCCACAGAGGTCAGTTGTTGAACCTGTTCTTTTCATTCTATACACTCAGCCGCTCTCAAGTATCATAGATCATCACCTAGAGTCTCACCAATTGTACGCTGATAACACCCAAATATACAAATTTGGCCACCCAACTGAAGATGATTCTACCATGTATGGAGTAGAGAGGTATATTTATGATGTGAAATCATGGATGGCATGTAACAAGCTGCAGATGAATGATGATAAAACTGAGGCTATTCTGATCACACAAAGACGTTCTCATTCACGTCTTTTACCTCAGACAATAAATTTCAGCAAAAACAACATTAAATTCACACAGTCAGTACGAAACCTAGGTGTTACTCTAGACAGTACTCTCATATTGCACCAACATGTCATGAACAATATGCAAGGCTGCATATCTTGAACTGAGACGCATCCGATCCATTTGCAAATATCTTTCAGTTGATGCCACTAAAATACGTGTGTCTTCATTACCACTTTCAAGACTAGACGTTTGTAACTCAATTCTGTTCTGGTTCGTCACAATATCTGCTCCAGAAACTTCAAAAAGATCAAAACACAGCTGCTTTAGAGTACTTCGATCAGTGCACACCTTATCACTGCTCTGTATCTTACACTGGCTATCCATTCGATCCAGAATCAAACACAACATTTGTTCTCTGTGCTACGTTTCACTGACAGATTCCAGTCTAACGTACCTGTCCGGTCTCACCCAAGTGTACACCAGCAAGATACTTACGCTCCTCTTCTGACAATCGTATACTCATTGTTCCCACTATTAAATCGAAGTCATATGGACAACGTTCATTTGCATTCCTGGGCCCGGCGATGTGGAACGAATTGCCCACTGAAATTAGACACAAAGACACAGTGGTCCTTTTTAAGAGTGCTCTTAAAACTCACTTTTTCGACTGCAGGGACAAACTTAGAGACCTAATAATGTTTTGTATCTTAGATGTTTTCAGCAAGTTTTTATGTTTTCCATTTTCATGGTTTTTTGTTTTGTTTTGTTTTCCTGTAGTGTTGTCATATCATTATAGATGTTGTAAAGCGCTTAGAGCTTTTAAAGATTAGGCGCTATACAAAGTCCTCATTATTATTATTATTATTATTATTATTATTATTATTATTATTATTAGTAGTAGTAGTAGTAGTAGTAGTAGTAGTAGTAGTAGTAGTTATTGAAAAAGTTCAAGTGTCGCTCGATAAAGCATAAGGTTTCATCATCGATTTGTGGGATTCCATGTCAGAGACTCTAAAAAGACAATGCTAAGCCAAATTATATGATCTTTTGAGACTTCCACACGTTTAAATCGTGTTTAGAAGCCCAGCAGATATGATATCTTCCAAAGTCATCGATAAGATCCACACGTTTAGGAATCCAACGACAAGTTTCACTTCAACGATTGAAATGCTACACTTTATTTGACTTACCTATCCTGTCCGCAAGGGAGCGGGCAACGTAGAAAAGTTTTAATGGTGGGACGACATTTGTAGCACCAAACACAGCATCATTTGTATCACCAACGGGAATCCGGAAACCAAAAGCAATCATCGTGAAAAGTTATCTACGCACTTTATAAGAACGCACGTGGAAATATTTTACACATCAACACACCATCAAATACATCGATGTACCATCGGATCATCGGATGCGCTACTGAAAAAGTGACGCATGACAAGGTAGTGGCGATGTTTGGAACACCCATATTGCACCCGCCCCCCGCCCCCGGCCCCCCGCCCCCCTCTCTCCAGCAATGCGTCATATTAACGACATGAGATTGGGTGCGCGTTGGGAAAACCGAACACACCTTTGACAAGGTATATTCATAGAACTGGACCATCGAATTGTTTTGTGTTAATGGAGAGTGTGTGACTGTCATCTGTTCTCTATCATTGGAAAAGACGATCGGCGAAGTGTTAATGTGAACTATCTGCTTGATTGAGTTACGAGTGACCAAAAAGAAGACGACGTGTAGAACATCGAAAGTATTTGTCGTTCGTAGAACCGTACAAGTATGCAAACGTCGAGTAGAAGAAGTGACATTGCGTTGCATAGGACATGGTGGTGTCTGATTCTCGTTTGGGATTGACGCTTCAGATGTCGTCGACTTTAAAATAAATGACCATTATGCCATTTAACACACCGCTCCTTCTCAGATTTCTTTTCTTCAAGATATACAAAACAACCCCTGTGGGTGTGATGCGAAGAACGTGTTCCTGAAACTTTAATCATATTTTCTGCAACATCTTTGTTCGGAGCCCGCAGCGCCAATTTGAGTCTGCAACGAGAAGACAAACAGTTGTGAACATTTACTCTGCAGCTGACTCATCAGAGCAGAGAACAGAAGCCCCAAAATTTGAATAACCAAATTTACTTACATTTACCCATTGACAGTTAAAGAGGTTCTCAACAACACCTTGTGCTGTTTTACGACCAAATAAACTCGGGCCATCCAGTTGCGTCATGATGTGCGCTGGGAAGTGGCTTTAGGAGAAATACTTGATTTCACGCAAATCCTAAATATCATCGAAATACAAAACGCTTTCGTGGTCGACATCCTAAACGCCAAATATTAAGATCACATGGTGAACATATATCCTTTTGTGTAAGATTTCAAACAATCATCACCAACCAGTCCTCGATTAAAGAGCTATACCACCAGGGTTCCTTAAGTCTCAACACGTGACCCAAACGAATGCATCGATGTTCGACGTACAGTTTAGCAATGTCCTTGCCAAACATAATGAAAGTTTCAAGATCGTGTATCATATAATTTCTAACCGTTAAGACATGTAATTTGCGGATACTAGAACTCAAGCCAGTTCTTTAGTCCTGAGGTTTGTGTCATTTTGGGTGGAGTCACTACTAAGGGTTCCAAGATAGTCATCAACATCAACAAGGAATTTGTAAGTAATATTAAATATCCTGTACAATTAAACAAACTAATGAATATGATATTTGCGTATTCCAATGTGGTGGAGTACTACTGGTGGGAAACAGCGCTGTTACTGAGAATCATTCCTTTCAAAATGGATGTCTGCTTACTTTAAGGTAGAAACACGTATCAAGTTAACAGTCAAAGTATATCCTCAATATTGGCTTGTCAGAACGTTCTATTTAGACAGTGCCAACATTGCTTTTAAAGAACACCATGGACAAAATGTTGCAGTCACGAAAGGAAAAGTTACGATTAGACAACATTTTCAAAATAGATTCTCCTACGACTTGTAAATCATATATTCTGTGCACCGAGGCGTCGCTCAACAACAAGGATAAGGTTGAAGAGATACACTGAAACGAAATTTCCGCTTCATTTAGATTTTGCCGTATCAAAACCAATGACGACACGAGGATTGCACGCTTTTAAAGATACCACCTAGATTCAAGAAAAGAAATTCTCCAAAATGCCATCATCGATCAACAAATTCGCAAATAAAGCCTTCTTGAGAACAGACAAAAGGTGCTACATATATGCGCTGCACGCTACTGACCAAGTCATTTCTTCCTCTCTCACGCCACATCAAGGACAATGCAGAATGAGACGCCAATTCCCCTCAAAGGCCAAGAAAAGTAGAACAACTAGTGAATTAGACGTCTTTCATTACTAAATAAAATTATTCACCGAAATTCTTTTCTGCTCACGTTTCATTCCTTGCATCCGAAATATCCAATGTACACCTATATGCACGTGGAAGAAAGGTTTTAGTTCCTCTCATGTGATAAATTAAATAAACCACAATGTGGGTATTTACCTGTCGCGCATGCTTAGAGCTGGCGAACGCGACCTAATTCCCTTGATGGAATTAAATCGCATCCAGTATGTCCACCAATCATTGACTCATAAACTAGTAACATGCCTTGGAAGGTAACTAAGCTGAATGAGGCTCAAGTGTCTTACACCGAATCTGGCAGATACTGATTCGGAAACCAGAAGAAAAATAGAATGTAAGGATGCTAAACATGACGCAAGACCAACACAAATGGTCTTTAGAGAATAAATGAAGATGCAAGAAAAATGGACAAAGAGTTATATGCTACAGAAACAGCAAAAGCAAAGACAACAAGAGCAGCAGGAGCAAGAGAGAGAGAGGCTTGTTGGATTGTAAAGTCGACACAATAGAGTCGGTCTCCTTGTACAGAAGCAGGTTGAAAGCATACAGTGGTACGGAGTATACCTCTCTGACGTTAAGGAGCAAAATTGCCAAACCAAATGCATTTTTAGGGTTGGCCATGTAACAATGATAGAAAATTATCAATTGCCAAAATATATCTGATTGTTTCTTTGTTTGTTGGTATTTGTATTTGTCTTTGTCCTTTTTCTCTAACTCTAACCCCTTCCTACTCTAGTGTATATGAGGCTTTAGTAGTATGTATATAAATACTACCTTGTTTGTGGTGTATTTGGTATGTTTTGGTGTATGCAAGTATTGTGTTTGTTTTAGTATAGTGTATTTGCATACAAAATGTGGAGAGAAATTTTCTTATAGCTCCTTGCGGTACCTAATTCTGTACCCTGAGCAACCAAACCTGAAAAGATGCAAGTAACCCTTTAAAAGAAAATAGGGAGACCAAAGATTACGAACAAATTAGTGCCACGTTAAGGGATGGAAGCACCAGCAGCGGACGGAGAGCAGTTCCTTTGTGAACCCACCTACACTACGCTGGGCACATTGATCACATAAGTTCGTGACCTGAACAACCAAACCAAACATTAAAGAGGCGAGTAAACCCAAGAATAAATAATTGGGAAATAGGACAAATTACTCAAAGCACTCTGAGTAACCAACCACTACGGGAATACTAATTAACAACAAATCAACAACATAAATAAAGGATTAAAACAAACTTGACATCAAAATAAGCATAAATTGAAAAATCAAGGGAATAACAACAGGTATACAACATAAATATTGAAGATTAAGAGAAATAACATCAACACTATATAGAAGGTGTGGAATCTGGTTACCATTAGCATAGGCGTAAATAACAGGCATTAAATGAGTCTAGGCATTAACACTCTCCTCTCTAACTATCTCTGACTTTTTTCCTCAATACAGTCTCGTTGACAGCATTAATATAAAACCAATATATTCAAATGTGGAAGCTAGGTACCATAAAGTAAAATACACTCTAATGGTTTGAGACCAAACCATACAAAATGTATAACCTGTGTTAAGACCCCAAACTAGACATTATAAGGTAGTCTAAAAGTTCAAATACTATCAGGCCCAGCGGCACAAGACCGCAACATAATTTTAAATTATTACTGCAAACAAAATACCCCAAACTAACACTGTAAGGTAGTAAAAATCCACGACTACCAGGCCCAGCAGCACAATACTGCATCACATAATAAAATTATACAATACATAACTGTATAAATTAAGAAATATAAGGTGGTATCGAACCTCGAACCATCAGGGTAGCGAGTTATATATCCACATAATTGGTTGTCAAACGGGACTATATTCGCTATAGATTAACAACAGCACAGAGTCTATCCAAATTAATAGGGAAAAGTTTAGACCAAGATACCATGGAGTAAAGAAGCACAATTGACCGACACAAACGCCAACCTGCCCGAGCCACCTTTCCACCTTTCCCACTGCCGGACACCACAACCAACCAAACCAAAAGTGCAGTGCACGCCCTTTTCCGCAGCAATATCGACCTGGATAAGTGTGAGTGTGTGTTGGGTCTATTCCCACTCACCTCGGCCTACCATTTATTTCGATAGTTGCTCAGTAACGACTCCGATCTGATGGCCAAATTAAATAGTGTTCTATGAACACATAAAAGCCCGCAGAGGCGGCATCATTTCGTCTTCCAGGAATAATTAAATAACCAGCCTTTGCTGGATAAAATAGTGCTAAATGACCCTAAGGGGCCAAAGCACCTTAATTCAAAACATCATCATTATCATTGTGATAAGTGTTTTGTACATGGGGGTGGTTTCCTTCACGTGCGTTCTTAAGTCATATAAAACGGAAAGTTCACCAGTCTGGACACTCATCGATGGCGCCAAAACAGAAAACAAACAGAGCAAATAAAGATCATGGAACTCAATATACACCTGAAAATGCTGTCCATGGAAGTTTTGACGTATGTTGCCCTAGATGAGAAGAAGGATAATGAAGAGGGCATGATTGTTCTATTAAGTCCCATTTTGCTGTGATGTGAGTGATGAGGGACCCGCCGAAACAATCCTTGATCATAATTCAGACCGAATAATGAGACATAGAGTTAGAGCATTGGGGCCGAGAATGCGAACCCCACAGACCACGGCAGCATCCACCATTCAAACGCCTACATCCAAGAGATACAATGATCAGAATTCATTCAATAGGATTGGTTTTCTGAAGCCACCCCCCCCCCCTGCACTCCATAATTTCAACATTTTATGGGAGAAAGACTAGAGTCGTCTCTGTGTGTATGCTGTTAGGCATGGGAAGTACTGACATTAGGCAGTTGTACTGGAAAAGACGACATTTTACAAAGCAAATCGATATCTAGAAATGAGATTCTAAAAAAATTTCCTAGTGTGATTGTGTGTGTTTGTGTTTGAATGTATTCGTTTATTGGTGCGTCTATAATTACTTCTTACGCTTGCTTGTGTGATAGTGTGGGATTTTGAATGTTTAGTGTGTGGATGTGTTTGTTTTTATCTTTATAAAGTATTTCCTTCTCGTATAACTGTATGTATGGATTATAGTGAGTTTGCTTACAAAATGTTGAAATATTGTTTCTTTTGGTCCGCTTTACCATCTCTGTAAGATGTAATGTGTGTGATATGTGTTTTGTGTGAGGGGATGTTTTAGTCGTATCATAGTCTTCGGTTACGATAGCAGTATGCAGAACAGCAGTATATACGTCAGCTAGAAAGGGAAGCATTTATACAGCTCCAAACTACCCATGCAATAAGAGGACTTGATCTGCAAGCAGCAAAGTCCAGGTAAAACATGCCACACTTTTGCTGATCTGGGAGGATAAAACAAATAGGTATAACTGGAAATACGAAACATCAAACATACTAGCTCGTAGAAGACCAAGTAAGATACAGCAAAAAAGAGAAATAATACAACTCCATATGGTCAACTGAACTTAAGCACCGGTCGTGCCACTGTTCCGCCTCAAAGTACACAATCATGAAGGAAAGCACCTTGAGAGAAAATAACTGAAGCCAGTCTCAGCTCACAAAAAGCACAACTAGAAATTACAAATGCAGTGAGCTCGTTTTAATTTCGAACATAGGCTCCTCAAGGGGGTAAAGTGGAGTCGCAATGTAAACAAAAAAAACCCGAGGATTGAAGCAATCAGGTCACTCAGAAAGTAAAGCTGCAAACCAGGGAAATATCACCAGGGAAGAAACCTCACCCACCACATCACCAAGGATAAAACCTCACCTTCCACATCACCAGGGAGAAAACCTCACCCACCACATCACCAAGGATAAAACCTCACCTTCCACATCACCAGGGAGAAAACCTCACCCACCACATCACCAGGAATAAACCTCACCCACCACATCACCAGGGAAAATCATCACCCACCACATCACCAGGAGCAGAACATTGCCTACAACAACGGCAGCACAACAAAAACAACAGATGTAAAACTGACCTCTGCAACGTTTACTATCGAAAGCTCCCCATCAGATAAACCGGTATCAAAATCAACGTTACCTTCAAAAACAATGGCAACAACACCGACACCAACAATAACAATATCAGCATCCAGTGCCCACCACCAATATTCATGTACAAACATAGATATATCGACTACTACTCAGGTCACTACAACTATGTCTCCTGGTATCACCGTAGTTCAAAGCCTTTATCAAACAACGGATACTCGATAATCTGGGAAAAGAAGAAAAGTTAAGAACAAGAAGGGACCTTCCAAAGTCAAAATCAGACGTGCATCAACGAGCAGCCTTTGTCAATTATATCTTTGGTTAAATGGAAACTTGGGGATCTGAATTAATTTCTCAATAAATGTGAGGCGACTAAATATGTACTGAAACACTAAGTACAGTGCTTTAAGTGCACTGAGAATACTGCCAGCCTGCGTAAGACATTTATCAATTTGCAACAAATAACCCTAACTAGACTGTACACAACGATATGTCACTAAGACCTAACCACATTTAATTTTTTGTTTTTTTAGAATTGGAGGCACACTCGATGCACCAATTCTGAACTTGTAATAGCTTGAAAATTTAAAACTATAGTGCATGACTAAAAAATCAAAAGTGGCATACGATCAAATTGGCAATGGGACTAATGCATACATACCACTGGGTTGAATTTGACATAAGTACACCATTGGCGTTTCGGAACCCGCCTTTTGAAGTTGTTTCTTTCTATGGGATCCCTTCTTTGCTCTCACTGTTCGGACTACCAAAGACGAATGCATGGGTAGCTTCCTACTGGTACCAAATGCATAGAAGAGCTTTTACGTTCGGAAATGAGTTTGCACTTTGACGAGGTACTAATTCCCACGAGGCTTCTTAAAGTAATGCAGACTGTATCAAGATGAATATGGCTGTGTTACTTTCAGTGGGTACTTAATTGTCTTGGAATTGGATGCAGTTAAATAACATACTTTGCTTGCTTTAATCCCCACTCCCTACAACTCATTAAAAACTCCACTCTGTGGACATAAACTAGTCGCACATGCTTCGTCTGCAAAAGCGACTAAAAGCAAAATAATGCAAGAAAATCATACCATTTACCATCAATCTATAAACAGAAAACTATGACAGAAAAGTTGCAATACCCTTTCGATATCCTGGTTGACATCGAACAGCAACTCGAGCAAACAAGAAGGGAGGCAGATGCAATGCAAAGAGCGAAGGACCTTTTTTATGATGTGCTGAAAGAAGTAAAGGAGAAATTTAAACCCTTATTGAATAAAGAGAGGAAGGGAAACGAAAATGAGAGGAAATAAGACTTTGCGAAGTGGAATGAGAACATCGATAAAAGTTCACGAAAGGTTTAGGAGCGTGTCACATTCAGATTGGATTCCTGAGTAAGAAAATATAAAGATGAATTTCCTGCAAAACAGGAAATGGTGAAAGACATGGAAGACAGAGATAAAGCAGAAGAAACCAAACGGACCTTTTCAGGGTCACTCATTTGCCTCGAAAATATATACTCATTTAATATTGCCTCCAAAACATTTTGACTTTGTGTTGTATATGTGTTTGGTTGCTTGTGTTTGTTGACAGGTTCAATTTAAAATCCCTTACCTATTATCCTTCCCAGGTGACCCCATACACACGTTTTGACCCTATAAACCATTTTCAGGTTATAAACCCCTTTAGATGCAATAGTGCAACCCTCATTTTAATTTGCCGTTTGATGCTGTAATCATTTAATATAGTTTCCCATACTTACGTTGAGATGAATGTATAGAGGTAAATTGAAGTCAGTCACTTGTAACACTGTTTCCCCCAGTGATGTTAGTGCCCTGACGTTACCCATGTTAAATTCCCATTGAATCTATAATACACTCTGAACTTAGGACAATGGGAAAATCCCATTGAGGCTATGTCTTCACATATAGCTATTACTGTAATCAAATTACTCGTACCAGTGAGAGTTACATGACATGAAAGGTTTCACCTGTCATATCGTCAAATATGCATGGTATAATGACCAAAATGGAGACATAGACATTAAGCTGTACTCTCTGAACATCACCAAAACTGGAGGCACTGGTAATGCGCATATATTAAAAAACATTACTATCTAATGAAGCAGGGGTTTTCATAGAAAGGTATCCGCGGATGCAACAAATTTTAAAAAATAGTAAGAAAAGGTCATTGGAAAGCAATACAGTCTGAGAGTCATAGTCTCAATTTTATTTGGATGGAAAATGGTTTCGTGTGAAAATTAACAATTTGGAGAAAGATTTACACAAAACTGAAACACAGCAACATTTTCTATGGCTCCGAGTGTTATCGGTGGTGCATGATTTCACTGTGACATGGAGAAAGATGACCAGCTATCTTTGGACTCACAATATAGTTTCCAAACGGCAGTGTTTAAATTTACGTTTATATTCTTGGGCTGGCCCGTCAGGCAATTAAGGATATCACTTGGGCTGGCCCGTCAGGCAATTCCTGGCCCGTCAAGCAATTAAGGATATCACTTGGGCTGGCCCGTCAGGCAATTAAGGATATCACTTGGGCTGGCCAGTCAGGCAATTAAGGATATCATATTGCTGATTAAGCAAATACTCATTTTGCTGTTGCTCAGTTAGATAGTTTTGCATCTCGTAGTGTCTATATCATTCCCTTAAATATATGGAACACACAAAGCATAATGGTCGTACGAGATTGTTTTCGTTAGTGGTTACTTAACACTGTTGCGTGCTGAAAGATCGCGCGACAGTCCAAGTAATCTCCTGTCCAATACGATCCATATAGCATTGCCATTTATCAACAATCTTTTGCACTAGTAACAAATATAATCTGATCACAGTCTGCCCTCTTCCTTAATTGGATATTGATCTGGCATTTCACCGTCACCATCTAAGTGAAGAGTATTTCCCCAATTAGACTCTTATTGGAAGGAGACGAGGATGTGAAGAATGGATGGAATGGATGAAAATAAAAATAGGCGACGTTTCAGTCGATAATAAAATAACTGCATCAGATTTTAGTGTTTTCGGCCCAAAAATCTAACATAATCGGTTTTATTAGTCTCAAAGTATTGCTTATGTAGTTGTTAGCGATGACACATCATTAGGTCATAGGGTCCACGAGTGGTCGAGTGGTCTAAAGCCCTCTCTGTTACGGATCACTGCCATTTCACCTGTCTGCGTGGGTTCGAGTCTCCGGTTTGGCCAATGTATCTTATCGTGGGTCGGTCTTTCTTTACGGGGTTTCTCCCGGGTTCTTCCTCCACCTCTTAATACTGGCCGCCATGTATAGTCTATCGTGTGCTGAGAAATGGCGTTAAACTCTACAACAACAACAATCATTAGGTCGGTGTGACGCAAGTGAAGTTTTAAAAAAACAACAAATAATGCTATAATAACCACGCGCTTAAGGCAGTTCAAACTGGCCACCAATTTCTATCCCATTCCCCTTTCAGTGTGAATTAGCATGCTTTTTCTCACTATTACGTGTCATTTATTTATTATTAGTTAGCGATCACGGAAGCGGGAGGTCGTGGGTTCAATCTACGGCAGGGGCATACCAAAGACTTCCAAAAATGGTACAAACAGAAGCCTCGCTTGGCTGGCGCTCAGCATTAAGAAGGTAGTGTTAGGACTGGTCGGCCTGGTGTCAGGATAATGTGACTGGGTGGGACATCATGCAACATGTCTGCGGCATGATGCCCCAGTGCTAGACATCACTATAATCTGCCTCACTGCAGACATCGTAGCGATATGACTGAGAAATTGTTAAAGATACGTTCAAACAAACAAACAAACATTCTTCTAATGAACAACAAAAACCTGTTAAGGTTCATGCCAGTTGGTTTAATTGAAGTATTTACCATATTTATTCAGTTTATCAATAGGGTCAGTACATAGTATATTTTCCAAATTTTAAGATGATTGCCTTAATTTGATGCCTTTACATACATATCTACTCATGATGAAATGTTTCTGTACTTTTTTTTCCATCTAATCTGTAGAATTTAAGTTATAATGACCTATATATAAGAAGCTCAGTGTTTCATTTTCTTGTAGGCCTTAAGGTGTATGGCAGTACACCTTCCGAAGTGATATTGTTAGAGCCAGGACAATGTCAAAGATTTCCTTGGTAGTCAGCCGTGCCAATTGTTGTGGACCTTTCGTTGGAATAGATTCAGTTAAATGCAAATTTGGGTGAGTTATGTGAAGTGGATGTCCCTTTTTACATTGTGTGTTTTCTCCTTTCTTTTTAACCTCGCATGATTTTCTGTTAGCTTTGGATTTGATTCTGTACAGGTAATAATCACTAGCAAGACAAACTTCTCTAAATATTAACAGCTTTAGAACACTATGTGCTGGTCAATTTGAAAATGATGCAAAGGTGACCTTCTTAGTGTCCTTAAAATACATCATCCATACATATTGTCTTATCAACAGTTGGAATCAATCTGGGTATATAATTTAATTGTTTAAGTTTCTAAAATAATGTGGTTCATTTTGGAAAGATTGGTCCATTTATTTTATGTTACCTGATGAGTTGCCTCCCTTACAGTCTACCACAAATTTCTCTGTTCTAGTATAGATTTGACCTTGTTGAAATCAGTGAAAGTTCAGGGCAGTTTATATACGCTGTGTATCATTTTGTTAAGTACTTAGCATGCACATTTTGCATTTTTTTTTTACAAGAGAATCAGCTTGGTGTCTTTTATTCATTACATTTTGAGATTTCATAAATAATACTACTTTTGCTGTGAGATATCACTGATATCACTAGGTACTAACACTACAGGATATATTAGCTATGGAAAATGATGACATTGACTTGTTACAAGGAAAATGTAGGTAAGTGTGGAAAGTAAAATGAAAGTATGAAGGTGTCTCATAGCTTGACAAATGCCATGCATCATAGAAAACATACGATTGTGAATTTCACACATGCTAAGGTTGAATTGTACTCAGAATTGCCCAAAGTTTTGAATCTAAGAAGCATCTCCCCTAATCCACCTGGCATATAATTCTTAGGGCCTCACTAGTATAGTTTCGTATTTTGACATCTCCCTAATATTTAAGGTTGAAGGCGTGTTTGTGTTATGGTCTTGGGATTTTTAACATAGCTTTAACACTTTTTCAGGCATTTCGCTACGATATCTGCAGTGTGGCAGCTTATATTGACGTCTAGCACTGGGGCATCATGCCGTAGACATGTAGCATGATTTCCCGCCCATTCACATTATCCTGACACCAGGCCGACCAGTTCAAACATTAACCTCTTAATGCTAAACGTCAAGCGAGGTAGCTATTAGTACCATTTTTGTAAGTCTTTGGTATGACTCGGCCGGGGCTCGATCTCACTTCCTCCCGCGGCGGACGCTCTAACCACTAGGCCACCCGAGCGGTTTTTAGGTTGAAGGTCTGAGCCTAATTACCACAATCCTAGCATTGTTGAGCTCATTCAATATTATTATCATTTTTCTGCAATAGGTCATCGTCGTACGAATATTGATAGTTATAACGAGTGTTGTGGGTGTAGGTGGAGGTAACGGTATCCTTGTAACATGGAATCCACGCTATATACAAGCATTATTAAATGCTAAGTACATAAGTAAATAAACTCACCTCCTCTTACAGAGGAATGTTTGCATGAACTTTCAAATGACAGAACTTTATCCAACCACAGCATATACATATGGGATGCAATTCCGACTCTCAATAAAATTAGTATGCATCTTCTGTAGTCTACTCTTCCAAATCAAATGCGTTTTGCGAAACTTGGATATTATTCAACAAGTTTCATAAATATAATATTAAATCCTTATATATTTTAGATTCTTTTATCACAAATATTATATATAAGTGGAAATTATTTAGATAGAAAAGAAGAATAAAAACAATTTCTTTCATTCTGACAGACCTTTCACCCTTGCATAATGCTTGTATATAGCGTGGATTCCATGTTACAAGGATACCCTTACCTCCACCTACACCCACCACACTCGCTATCAACTAAGTAATGTCTTTAGTTTTACTTGTTGTTAGGGCGTTTTTCATATGAATGTTACTGAGTAACCAATAAGAAAGGAGATGCTACAGAACCATCCTGCGTAAACGAAAATAGTTCCTAACAAGGTTGAACTAGTATTAACGTTTAAAAGTTGATTATAATTTTACTTACAAACTACGCATCATAAAAACCGGTGTCCTTCCGAATGAAATGAACAGATAAAAGGTATACGACGTTTCCAACTTTAGAATTCAAGATATTCAAAGAGTTTCATAAATTCAACATAAAATCATTACCTATTTGATATCCTCAATATGTATAGAGCACATTTAACACGCCATGATGTTATCATGACAAACTCACAACAAGCTCAGCACCTAAATGTTTCTTTAAAGCAGTGTCACTGCAAGTTTTTGTAGCTTTTTAAGATAAAATTATAGTTCATGTCATTTTATAAAATTTTACATATGTGCCAATTTGAATTCTAATGTTGGAAACGTCGTATACCTTTTATCTGTTCATTTCATTCGATATGAATATCTTTCATGTGATATCCACTGTCTATGAAATATTATACATACATTGAAATTGCACAGTTGATTTCTATTTTTTATTATTAAAAAGCTTTAGCCCCTGTTCTCGAAATAAAATTGAACCAAACACAAGACCCTAGTATTTTGAACAATCAACAATTGTAGACAGTTTATTATTGAAGTGATAAGGATTTTCGGATTTTGTTAGTCACATATTAGCTTTTGACGAACTTATAGTCTATAACATATATAAATATCAACAATTGCATTTAACTTACATGTATCGCATCTTATCTTGATCTGTCTACTCAGACCTCCGTATATGCTATTTGGTATCGCATCTTATCTTGATCTGTCTACTCAGACCTCCGTATATGCTATTTGGTATCGCATCTTATCTTGATCTGTCTACTCAGACCTCCGTGTATGCTATTTGGTATCGCATCTTATCTTGATCTGTCTACTCAGACCTCCGTATATGCTATTTGGTATCGCATCTTATCTTGATCTGTCTACTCAGACCTCCGTATATGCTATTTGGTATCTCATCTTATCTTCATCTGTCTACTCAGACCTCCGTATATGCTATTTGGTATCTCATCTTATCTTGATCTGTCTACTCAGACCTCCGTATATGCTATTTGGTATCACATCTGATTTTCGGTATTTTGAGCTTTTATAGCAGTCCATACTCGAAATCTCTTGAGAGTGCTTTCAACCTAGGAACTATGTTCTCAAGTATTTTGGATTCAAAATATAAAAATACTAATGAAAATTTTCGCGGATATCCATCTTCTAAAAAAAATCACATAGTTAACAAATGTGACGACATTACCATACCTATAGAATCACGACGGTAGACAACCGGGTCTGGTATAGGAATCGAACTCGCAACCCACCTATTGAGAATTAAACACACTAAAACTGAGTCTACAAGATGGATTGAAGAACTTGTTGCAAACACAAAGAGAAATGAACAACGTTAAAATTAACAATAACTTAACAAAAAATAAATAATTTGCTAAACAAATATTATTTCAAACATTTGAAAAGATATAAATGCTGAAAAAATATCAATTGTAGGTATGTACGTATTTTTCTAATGCTCCATGGGAGATGAATCTCTTTTTGCATGTCATAAATTTGGTCAGGATAGTAATTAAACGAAACTGGCTTTTTAAAATCAAAATATTGGCGTGGATTCATTTAGTCTTTTTTGTATGACAGGTTATATCTTTCCGCCCCTTTCACATATAAACATATTTTAGGAAGAAAGATGTCAAACTTTTTATTTACTTCTCACTAATACCACTTTACATTATCAGTTTTGATTCATTTAGTGCAGCAGACAGGGTGACACAATCCAATATATTGCTTGGATTGATTTTTGTGGTTACAGATTGTAAACATAAAATGTTGCTGTGTCAGCAGTAACACATATTTGGATACACCTTTAAATGAATTCGATTCTGAAACTTAAACTGAAAAGCGAAATATTACAATAACAATTACGACTGCTGATACAATGTCAATAAGTGAAAACAATGTCAACAAAGGGTAGAGTTTGTCAATGAAATGATGCTAGTTTCCATTCACACCATCTCACTCACGAAGCATGCTTGGAAGATAGACACAAATGTGGTGCAGAAAGGCGCATTCCTTTCAATTCTAATTCAGAAATTTGTGCCAAAACTCAGGAGAAACTATTGTGATTGTGATTTGTGATTTGTGTGTATTTGAAAGCAATGTATATTTTCCTTTCGCCGTTGGTACAAATTGTTATACTACTGTAGATTAATTAGAAAATGTTTGTAACCACAATCAGGACCGTTATAGTTAAGGTACGCAACTATTGATCTCCTTCAAGAACAATGTTTAACTTATCGGTCTACCTTTGGTTCGTAAAGAATGGTCTTGGCGAAAAGACAGCATAACTTATCTATTTTTACTTTGAAGTTGAGTTGCGCTGATGCCTACAACATGGCTGTTTGGTGCTTTCTCAGTTCAAGGTTTAACATACTTGATTACTCCAAGCAAACACTCCGAAAAGATAAATGTCCTCTTGTATAACGATATCAACAACAATAATGACGAAAACTACAATTTAGCTTGTACGCGTGATCATTTTATTCCAAATGTCACAAATGCATCATTTTGCCTTCTATTACGTTACTACATTACCAGTTCAGCTGGTAAAGTGTAGATTGTAAACAGTGGTTTGAGGTTCAATAACCTCCCAGAGCAGCAATGTAGACTGTTGTGTTCTTCGAAACCAATTACCATCCTTTACCTATGCAGGGCATATCTAATCATGTGATCAAAGAGTTGTTTAAACAACTAACTCGCTTCTAAAGTACATGCACATAAATATTGAAAATACTGAGAGATGTTATGCACAATGCTCCCGTTGGATCTGGACCGCTAGCCTAGTATGCTTCAGTACTCTGTTAATATCTTTAATATAGACCTTCTAAATGTGTTAGTAACATATACAAAGGTAAAAACAATGACAATACGACAGACAACGTGTGTTATGTGATAATTGTAAAATAGAGATTAAAGTATCGACTCAATGGATAAACCTCAAAACATTATTAACAAGGTAGTTTTAAAGATATTCCAAGTTAAATTGATTGGTTTACATCATTGGGACTTTCAATCGTGAAAGCGCAATACTAATTAAAAGTTTAAAAAATCCTGGTACAAGATTACTATATTTCATTTTAGACCCAAACTTAATGTCTTCATGTCGTATGTATGTATGTATGTATGTATGTATGTATGTATGTATGTATGTATGTATGTATGTATGTATGTATGTATGTATGTGTGTGTGTGTGTGTGTGTGTGTGTGTGTGTGTGTGTGTGTGTGTGTGTTGTGTGTGTGTGTGTGTGTGTGTGTGTGTGTGTGTGTGTGTGTGTGCGTGCGTGCGTGTGTGAGTAAAGGATATAAATTTCTCTAAATTTTTTTCAAAAAGTTTAGTTAGTGTTTTAAACAAGATGCCGACCGAAATTCGGTTTCGGTGCCGAAAGGTGGCAAATGGCGTCTTTCGGCATAGTTTCTGTTTTGGCCAAAGCCAAAAAGATAGCTTTCGGTTTCGACCGAAACTGATATTTACCTTCGCACATCAGCCGAAGATCTATTTTAACTTTCAGAATGCAACGCTAGTGCTGCGTCTATTAGTCTGCTTGTCGGCCGGTCAGTCGGCGCTAGGTTATTTGACATTTAGTGAAGTCTTCTTACTGCAGGCTCTGAATGATTACTTCTGGATTAGTTTTTAATTAGTGTAGCGTTGCATCATGATCCAGGCCTATTTAATAAATATTGTGTTCGGTAACTTCGTTTTCTCTTTCGGTTGCGGTTTCGGTTTAGGCCGCAGGTGTAGTGTTTCGGCCGAAAGTAAATTTATAACTTTTGGTCTGGTTTTGTTTTCGGCCGAAACCAGAAATTTAGTTTCGATCGGCCTCTAGTTTAAACTGTAAGTTCATTTTGTTTCGGAATTGTTCAAGTCCTACATATTTTAATTTCACATATTTGAGAAATCTGTTGTGAAAACGACAAGCTTTGACAATGGAATCTAAAGTGGAGACTTTTATTTTAAATCCTTCCCAGGAAGAGTTAAAGTCATTGAAATAAGATAAATGTATCCAGCTTGCCAGCCAATATTATCTCTCTGAAGCTATGATGTCTTTAACAAAGCAAGAAATAAAAAATAATTTATTTCAATATTTGGTGGAGAAGAATGTTTTGAATAAAGTGCTTTATGAAAAGTATGTATCTGGCTCTGATTAAAAAGAAATAGAATTGAATTTCAAACCCCAGATGGAAATCGAATTACGATGGCTTCAATTTCACGAACGAGAAAGAAAAGATACACTCTCCATTTACACATAAGTTTAGTTTTTAGTGTTACCAGCAATATTAGATTATTACCCTTTTAAGAAAAAAAGTAGATGAATATTTTTTTCTCATTTTGAAAAAAAGTGTGAAAATTCTGAAATAATCGAAAAAGGTTGGACTGTTGTTACAAAGTGTACTTAAATGATGATGTAGATTCGAATTTATTAATTGGACTGTTGTTACAAAGTGTACTTAAATGATGATGTAGATTCGAACTGTATTTCACTTTTGGAGGTTTGGAAAACAAATTCAAATCTTATATTCTAATGATTTTATTTAGTATCGCTATGTCTTCATACGGTAGTGCTTTGCTTCCATTTAAAAATGTCTGTCCAATTTTCTTCTTCAATGTGTGTACTTGCTTCGTTTCTACTTAGTTTGCGTGTTACTTTATATTCCATATACTAGCTTTAATATCTTTTTTTACGATGCAGTCCGTCTTCACTGAAAAAGATAAATTGTTCCATGCAATATTTGCCTATGTATTATTAATAAAAGGTCGTTTCTTCCCATTGCAACAGCTGCAGTTATTACACAGGAAGGATGTTAAATTGTTGCGAAGTGTGTTAAATTGTTGCGAAGTGTGTTAAATTGTTGCGAAGTGTGTTAAATTGTGTAGGTCTATGTTGATTGTAAGACTTGTTCATTGGGTATATGTATAGTGCATGCCGATAACAGTTCTCCAATCTGAATGTAAATGCAAAATATGTATCCTGAATTTCCCAAATCTGATACACTAGTAATCTGAATGTAAATGCAAAATGTGTATCCTGAATTTCCCAAATCTGATACACTAGTATCGAATCGGAATGTAAATGCAAAATATGTATCCTGAATTTCCCAAATGTGATACACTAGTATCAATCCAATACCAAGAAGATATTTTTCATCCAGCTGTTACAACCAACACTTATCAGTCTAATTGATTCTCTCATACAAAACATTACACAGTCTAATTGATTCTCTAATACAAAACATTACACAGTCTAATTGATTCTCTCATACAAAACATTACACAGTCTAATTGATTCTCTCATACAAAACATTACACAGTCTAATTGATTCTCTAATACAAAACATTACACAGTCTAATTGATTCTCTCATACAAAACATTACACAGTCTAATTGATTCTCTAATACAAAACATTACACAGTCTAATTGATTCTGCCAGTGTCATGTATGTTATACTGTACTCTGTATATGTGTAAAGAGACAACAGTGTTGAATTTTAAAACATGGTTATCAAAAATGTTTAACGGTATGTATTTTGAATAATCTCTCTTAGTGCGAGTTTCTCTTTGTCTATATCTGTTTAATGTCTTGTTTAACTGAATCGTTAAAATGAACTGCGTGACATCAACAATGAGAACTGCTTGTTAATTATTATAATCTTAAGATCAAATTTTAGTTTTCAATGATGTTTGCATTTTTGTCCTTGGAACAAAATATTTGTATCATGTTATTAAGTTCACCTTTGGTCGGTCGTACTAAATAAAAGCTCTTTTATCAAAAGGCTGACTATGTTCCATGAGTTTTGTTTTATGAGTGCATTGCGTGCAGTTATTGATGGTGAAAATTGCGGTGGTTGAAGCTTAAAAAACAAATACTAATTTTCAAGTTGTATGTTTGCGTTGACGTAACATAGTCAGTTAATGATAAACGTTTCAATATCTAGTAGATGGCCGTGTTGAATGAAAATAATACTACTGCACACTTTAAACTTAAAAATGAACAGTTATTGTTTTGTGCTTAAAAGTAAGATAAATTTAAAACTTTTTAAAACAGCATTTTACTGTGGACTACAAAGTACAATTTCCCAACTATTCTCTTAGATAGATAAAGGGTTAGGGTTTGCGTTAGATTGATAACGCCTTCTGACTATTCTTTACAAAATAATTCTTGAAGGCTAAATTATAATGTCTGAAAATTGCTTGATGATATAGGAAGCGTCTTGCGTGCAAATGATTAAAAAAAGTAATTTTCTCCTCTAGTATTAGTTAATTATTCCCATCCCTGATTATGTTTGCACGTTTGATTTAGACCTGGAGTGTCTTGTCGATTGATTTTATTTAGTAGTTAAAGAATATGTCTTGGAGGTGCATTGAACTATAGTTTTCGTCAATATTTAAACTTCAATTTGTTCTTATTAAGGATGTAACTGGTGCCTGAGGTTCTCTTGACTAAATGAAATTGGAATTAACCGCGACAATGTGGCATGAATTACGCTGAGGATCGATTGAACATTGATTTTTCTATCTGCTATGTATGGGAGTAGTTGTCTGCACTCCCATAGCAATTTTAAATCGTATGAAAGTAGAACATTCTACATTTCCTTTAAGAAAGGTATTTGATCATTAATCATTAATTTATTTTATGACGAGTTATCAATAAAAACGATTCAGAGGGTTATCTTGTCTTCTTTCTATATTAATAAAAACAAAATGCATCAGTCATTGAATGATAAACACTTAGGTAACGTTCATGTGTACATTAGTGTTAACACCCCCTCCACCTCCGTCATCTATTTATTTGCCAAACCATCAGTCGAATAAATCGCACTCTTGCTTGTCCTTTATCTTTCAAACATCTGTTTTTTAATTTGGCAGTGCCATCACTTCGAAACACTGCTTTCATCTGCTTTAGAATGGTCCACATCTGCTTAGGCGTTTATGTCTTTCTGTTGCGTGTATGCATGTACTTTATTGTTTAATTTTGTGTACCTTATAATTCGACTTATTAACAGTTTTAAGTATTTTCTGATAGGTAGTCACAAGTTTTTAAGTTGTCTGGTGTAGAGGTTTACAATTTTGTAGATATAAATTTGGTTCACATTTTGCGAGGTTCGGCCATTACTAGGCCATGACCTAACTGCAGATGATGTTGCGGTTAATCCACTTGTTTTGTGAATTAGATGCGCACTAGTGCATACTATTACTGTACTAGTACCCATTTAGTACTCACGATGTCTCGCCACATGCGTATTTTTAGATGAGGCATTATAATACTTATAATTCGACTTATTAACAGTTTTAAGTATTTTCTGATAGGTAGTCAACACCTTTAAAGTCACACGTTTTTAAGTTGCCTGGTGTAGGGGTTTACAAGTTTGTAGATATAAATTTGGTTCACATTTTGCAAGGTTCAGCGTGACCCATAAACATTAAGTTTGACCTATGAGTTAAACTTGCCATACATTTTTGAGAGCGCGGGATGGAGTCTGTTTAGCTTAGGGCATGCATTGGATTAACGGCTTGTGCTAGATAGAGTGCAATGGTAACGCAAGGTGCAATAGCGGTAAATGTAGACAGCTTGAGAGGAACCAGATAAACATTTAGAAAGACACGGGTCATTTGAAACAGGTGTTATAACACTATATTTTACAGAGTAGTTATTAATAAAGGCGGAGTTGAGAGGATTATTCTAAATTTGATGGGAATGATACAAATTTGTGGCGGCTAAAGTAGTCATCCTGATTGGCTAATCTAAACGAGGGGTGTTTGTTCCTAGACGAAATTCAAAGGTTCGAGATATTAGTTTGCTCTGTTTGAATCAGTCTAATTTTTTCTACAGAGGGGGGGGGGGGAGTCTGAGGGCACTGAAATCAGTAGAGAGCACTTTCGTTTTAAATAAATCCTGCAAGAGACGAAAGAATTTCGAAATTTTACAAAGGCTGATAATGTTAAAATGTAAGGAGGTTGTCGTTTCTATTTGGTAAATAATTTTCATGTTATATAATACCAAGTACTCGTGAGTGTGTATGTGTTTGCCAGATATATTTTAATGCATGATATGATTACTACGGGATTCTGAAGTTCTGGTTATTTTAATTTAAAACGTATGGGACATGATTAAGTTCTGGTAGACTATATTTTAATTTAAAACGTATGGGACATGATTAAGCAACATACCTCTTAGACAACATAATGCAATGTGTGCGTGAGAAATGATTAAACCCCATAATTGTCAGATAAAATATGCAAGACTAACTTGAGATATGATTCATGATTACACTTTCTATGTGTCTGTCTGCCTGTCTGTCGCTGTCTCTCTCGCTACACACACATACACACACACACACACATACACACACACATACATATACATACATATATATATATATATAAATAAATAAATATGTATATATATATATATATATATATATATATATATATATATATATATATATATATATATATATATATATATATATATGACCCATGCTCTTATTACTAAGAGGTCAAGGTCACGGTCATGTATTGAAAGCAATACATTTGTTGGGTCTAATAAATCCCAGTCTGATTTTATTATGGAGAATTATCAACCATTCATATCGAAGGGTTCTATATCACTCTTGTGTGATTCAGCCAATCCCACCCCTATTAAAATTTTAAGGGACACAGGAGCTTCTCAGAGTCTTTTATTGTCAGGTACTTTGCCTTTTTCTGAGAAGTCTTCTTCTAATGAAAGTGTTCTTATTCAGGGAGTAGAGTCCAGCTTTGTTAATGTTCCTCTCCATTGTATAAATTTGTCATCCGACTTAGTGTCAGGAACTGTGACAGTCGGAACAGTCTCGGTTTTACGCGTTGAGGGCATTCATTTATTGCCAGGCAACGACTTAGCTAGAGACAAGGTTGTGGTTAATCCATTTGTAACTGACAAGCCTGATTTGGATCAGAAAGTTGATCCAATTGAAAAAGAATTCCCTGATATATTTCAAGCTTGTGCAGTTACCAGAGCTATGGCAAAGGAAGCTCTTGAGAATGATGTTGATGAAGACAGCATTCCTTTATCTGACACGTGTATAGGCCAGGCTTGTGATGAGGTCACTTTTACTCCTTGTTTGGATCAAAAAGAAGGTATTGATCATAGTGATCCTCTTTTAACAACTCATTCTCTTTATTCTAATCAGGGTGATAAACGACAGTCACTTGACGTCGAACAGGAAAACGATCCAGAGATATCCTGTTTGTTTCAAAGGGTCATAAGTGAGACTGAAGCTACTGAAGTTCCTGTCTGTTATTTCATTAAAAATGGAATTCTTATGAGAAAATGGAGACCTCCCGAGGTACCTGCTGGTGATGAGTGGTTGGTGAACTATCAAATAGTAGTTCCAAAACCTTACAGACAGGAACTACTTAATTTGGCCGATGAAACTCCTTTGGCTGGTCATTTAGGGATTAATAACACTGATCACAAGATCTTGACTCACTTCTATTGGCCAAAAATCAAAAGTGATGTTGCCAAATACTGTAGATCTTGTCACACTTGTCAAATGGTAGGAAAACCCAATCAGAAGATACCTAAGGCTCATCTACAACCTATTCCTGCCTTTGACAAACCATTTAGTAGAATTATGGTAGATTGTGTAGGTCCCTTACCCAAGACCAAGTCAGGTAACCAATACCTGTTGACCATTATGTGTGTGTCAACAAGGTTTCCAGAGGCAATTCCGTTGAGGAATATAAAATCTAAAACAATAGTAAAAGCTTTGATAAAGTTTTTTACTCAGTATGGCCTTCCCAAATCTGTTCAGTCTGATCAAGGTTCAAACTTCATGTCTGGAAGTTTCCAACAAGTTATGTATGAATTGGACATTTCAGCAATTCAAATCTTCTGCCTATCTGCCTGAGAGCCAAGGGGCATTAGAAAGATTCCATCAGACTTTGAAAAATATGATCCGATCATATTGTTTTGATACGAATAAAGATTGGGATGAAGGCATTCATTTACTATTGTTTGCTGTTAGAGAATCAGTTCAAGAATGTTTAGGCGTCAGTCCCTTTGAACTGGCTTTTGGACACACTGTGCGTGGATCATTGAAGTTATTGAAAGAGAAACTTCTCTCTAATGAAGATACTGAGATCAATCTTCTTGATTATGTTTCCGATTTTAGATACAAGTTGTCAAAGGCTTGTGAGGTCGCAAGAGCAAATCTGCACTCTGCTCAATCTAAAATGAAATCAAGATATGATAAACAATCGAAGGATAGGAGTTTCCAGCCTGGTGATAGAGTCCTGGCTCTCTTACCAATGCCACAAAATCCTCTTCCGGCCAAATATTATGGTCCCTACACAGTTGACAGGAAAAATAAATGACTTAAATTACATCATAAATACTCCTGGGAGGCGCAAACAAAAACAACTCTGCCATATAAACATGCTAAAAGAGTATAATTGAAAGAGATAGCCATGTTAAACCTGTAATTAATTTAGTTGTACCTGTCCCACTCAATGAAG
This sequence comes from Unio pictorum, assembly GCA_030141615.1. NCBI lineage: Eukaryota > Metazoa > Mollusca > Bivalvia > Unionida > Unionidae > Unio > Unio pictorum. The sequence goes on from JARLTB010000494.1 coordinate 2,675,684, forward strand.
AAATATCATCAGATTCTACTGATATTGGAATGACGAATCTTTGTAATTCAGAAATTATGAAAGATCTAGACCAGAAACTTTCACATTTACAAGTGCAAGAAAGAAATGAACTGAAACAGGTATTATTTAAATATGAGCACTTATTTCCAGATGTTCATACAAGGACAAACAAAATTTTTCATGACGTTGAAATTGTAAATTCCAAACCTGTTAAACAACGTCCATATATGATGAATCCACTCAAACAGGAATACTTATAAAAGGAAATTCAATATTTGCTGGAGAATGATTTTATCGAGCCCAGTAAAAGTGATTGGAATTCACCATGCATACTTTTTCCAAAACCAGATAAAACTTTCCGTATGTGCACTGATTATAGGAAGGTGAACAGTATTACAAAAACAGATTCATTTCCATTACCAAGAATTGACGATTGTATTGATAAAATCGGGAATGCCATGTATGTCACCAAATTTGACCTTCTGAAAGGATTTTGGCAGATTCCACTAACGGAAAGAGCAAAGGAAATCTCAGCATTTGTGACTCCAGATGGACTTTACCAATATAAAGTAATGCCATTCGGGATGAAAGGGTCATCAAGTACATTTCAACGTCTTATGAATACGATCACCTCTGGTCTAGAAAATTGTGATGCCTATATAGATGACGTCATCATCTACAACGACACCTGGATAGAACATCTAACAACAATTCGAAAATCCTTTGACAGACTCACTGATGTGATGCATGTTTGACAGTTAATTTATCTAAAAGTGAGTTCTGCCGTGCTAGTGTGACTTTCTTAGGACATATTGCGGGACATGGACAAGTTAAACCAATAGATGCTAAGGTTTAGGCTATTTCTAAATTCCCTGTGCCTGAAAATAGAAAGCAACTGATTCGATTTTTAGGTATGGCCGGATACTATCGGAAATTTTGTTCCAATTTTTATATAATTGCAGAACCCCTGACAAATTGATTAAAGAAGAAGAACAAGTTCTTTGGGACTGAAAAATGTCAGGAGGCTTTTGACAAGTTAAAAGCCATACTTGAAACAGCACCAGTTCTTGCAGCTCCAAATTTCAGTCAGTCTTTCAAATGATCTGTCGATGCAAGTGATGTTGGTGTTGGAGCAGTTTTAATTCAAGAAGACAAAAATGGTATTGAACATCCAGTGTGCTATTTTCAAAGACATTAAATCAGCACCAGATAAATTATTCAACTATCGAGAAAGAAGGTTTGGCATTGATATTGGCTTTACAACATTTTGAAGTTTATCTAAGTTCAGCTCCTCTTCGATAATAGTTTGTAGTGACCACAACCCACTTACTTTCATCGGCAAGATGAAAAATAAAAATCAAAGATTACTAAGGTGGAGTTTGTTATTGCAGGAATATAATCTTGACATTCGGCACATCAAGTGAAAAGATAATATAATAGCAGACGCTCTTTCCCGTGTATAATAATATATTATATCATATACACTGTAGTTTATACAAGTTTTTTTTAGCCTCAGGTGTAAATTGGTTTGTGGTTAAAAGAAAGTTTTATCATATAAACCTTTCTTTTTATTTCATGGGGGAAGGTGTTACGTATATTTGATATAAGTCATTTATATTTATTTTTATTTTTGTTTGTTTGTTAGATTTAAATTTGGCATTTTAAGTTTTAAGATTCGTTAATTGAAGGGATGGGGGTTACCTGTACTTTACAGAATAAACACCAGGTGTTGACCTCATTTCTGACCTGGCTTCAGAGTTGTAAACAAGCTTTTATAATGATTGGTTGGTTCCAAGGACATTATGGAGTTTTATATAAAGATCTTTCTATTTTAGTTGGGTCATAAGGTGTGTACGTGATTCTTTGAACGTAAATTTGTTCTGATAGTTTCTAGAAGATCACGTGACCCTATCCTGTATACGTAAAACAGCTATATAAATTATGTGTTGGAGCGAGCTATTCAGTAGTAGAAGTTGAGCTTTTAGAATATTAAGTTGTGGATTTTTGAGTTATTATAAATTACCTTGTACTAAAAATTATGTCAATTCGTTTGGATCAAAAGGAATTATTTTGTTATTTATCTGGACAAGAATTGTGCTCATAGACTTTTATTATCAAGAACTGACTTCATCAAGTGACATCGTCTTCCATATTGGATACTTCGCTGGGATTCAAACTTAGAATTATTTGGACATTTTATTACCAGGACGTTTGCAATTTCTCAAGTGGATAATATTTTGAATTATTTTGGATTAATTTTGGAATTGATTCTTTAAACTGTAAGTTTATTTTTCTTTTCTGAAAAATATTTGTACTCAATAAATTGTTTATTAAGTTTTACAAGCTTGTTATTTTCACTCTTTCTATGTTACTGTTTATTCGAGCCTAAGCACGTAACACTTACATTAACCTTTCAGATTAACAGCTACAGGAAATTTACTTTGTTGGTTAGAAAACTGTTATGTTTACTCTTGTTAACGGATTCCTGTTTTTTTACCATCCTTGTACAGCATCAATTGATGTTCATGAACTAAATGCAACCCGACTCTAAATAATTTCTTGTATTTTCTCTCAAATTTCTATTCATTCCCATGTATGATTGATTTGTTTCTATATTGATTCGTCTGTTATCATGTTACTCATTTTGTAATATGTTATCACTACTTTTTCTTCTTATCAATATGAAAACATTTATTGTAAAAGCACCAAGTATTTTCAAAAGAAATTAGGTATTTTTTCCGATCTTGTTTTCTTGTTCGAAGCATATAAAAAGATTGTTACTGATGTTAGAAACTGGAAAGGGCCACGAAACTATGTACACATAGATGATTCCTTGTCCAAACATATAACATGACTCGAACGTCCTTGTATAAGTTTACTGTGCCTTTCACTCACAGAGATTCAATTGCCAGTATATTACTTCGTTCACGCTGAAACGTTTATCCGCTTTCTGGGGTTAAAGCACATGCGACCAAAGCTGGCAAAATAAAAACATCATTGTTTGTAAATGTTATCTTTATCATTGCGTATACACCTTTAATTAGAGACCTTCAGTTACATTCATATACTTCTGATTGCAAGTTCTATGCTCATATCGGATAGAATTTTGTTCATCGAATGATGTGCGCCCTATAGGCATAATTGGTCTATATGTTGTGGCCTGGGTTGTCTTCATTTTTGCACACATCACCTGTAATCGATGGCATGTTTTACGTCTTTGAAGGTGAAAAATATTTCACAAAGAATGGAATAAGAAGAGCAGACTCAAATGTACTTTACGCATATTTAAACATAAATGAGGTTTCCGCCTACATTCCAATCCTTTATCGTAATCTTGGTAATGAGATGACTATATGGGTCTGACGACAAGTCAGATCATTACGATTCACCTATATCATATTTCTTATGCTGAACTCTTTAGAATTGTATCCATGTTGCTAGTCTGTTGTTTGTTTAAAAACAAGTCACTTAATAGAATTAATACATCAAAATTAACAAACTGAATGTTTGTTTAAAAACAAGTCACTAGAATTAATACAACAAAATTAACAAATCATAGTTTGTTTAAAAGAAAGTCACTTTCTGAATTATACATCAAGAGTAACAAATTGTTACAATCTGACAATTATAAGAAGGAGGTTAGGATGTTTCGTACAGGGATTAGCATTTAGAATCCATATATCTGTTGTAAAGGTTGCGAAGTTACTCTTGTCAGTAGATTAGAAAATCGACGAGACAGCACGTGCATTGTGACAGAATGTGTTTTGTATATGAACTTTTTCCAGATCTTCAGTATATATTTTTTCTAGATATTTCTTAATATATTGAGTTTGTATTACAAGAGTACAATATGGTCCAAAAGACAACAAGAAAGAGATATGTATTATTCACATACACGACAAAATATTTATTTTTTGCTAAAGATTTATTGAAATGTGAATGACAGAGCAAGCCGTTCAATTATATAAAGGCACCATATGGCTACATGTATTGTGCCACTGTCGTTGATGTTCTCAATTCAAGACTCACTTGAGAGTAGATGTTAATAAAACACAACGCTGAATACGTAGAGTCTGAAAGATTTGTTTTGTAGGACTAATCTATCGTTTATCTAATATTTACTTAAATCGTGACAGACATCATTACATTATAACCTTTGTCATTGATGTCATAGGACACAATATGTCAGTGTTATCTAAAACACATTTCCATTGGAGTTTTACACTGTTAATGAGGACAAGAAAATGCAGGTCGTTTATTTGGATTTTCCTTATACTTAGTGTCGTTAGTTGTGTCTAATTTTCTTTCTATAATAAACTTGTCTACTTGCAAATTATTTACCAACGTGAAATCATTAACAACATTTCTTATAGTTCTGTGTATATATTATTTAATTTAATTTATTTTTATTTTATATATTATTTAATTTATGTTTCAATAGTTATGCAATACGTAATTAATGACTGTATAACTAGATCTATATATATCAAACGGAAATTGAATCGAACCTGCTCCTTTTGTTATTTGGTTTTGTAACGGCATTTGTTTTAACACTTTTGTTTGGCTATATAGTGCCGCAGAAATAGGAGCTAAGCATCCCCCCCCCCCCCAAAAAAAAAGTTGACGCGGATTGGCTTGGAATGGTGCAGCGCATCTGATCTTTTGATTACGAGTCCTACACTCTTCAAAGGAGCCATCACTAGCAATAAAAATACATTTAATATAGACAAAACAATATACAGTGAATTCATTATTTTTCATATGGTACCAATTATCGGTGGATTTTGATTTTGTTTGGAATATCGAATTTGAAAACGCTACGAGCACAAATTCGTCGATGGGAAAAGTTAAGCCCATTACGAAATCCACGAAGTTACCTACTGAAAAAACTAAATTTAAATCATGAAAATTTATAAACAGGAAATCCTCAGGAATAAAAGAGAAGGAAACATTTGTTAAACTTAGAATATGCATCTCAAGCCATTGTTAAGAAAGAACGTATTGTCTTCAAAAAATATGTGATGGCATTTTCAAGCTAATGAACTTGATAAGATTTGTTTGTAGGAGTTAATCAAACGGGCAACATTATATTTTATAACTGAATAATACGGAGTTATACGGCAAAGGATTTACCCATCATATAAAACACAAAGAACGACAACGAATTTAAAAAAGCAACATATATATATATATATATATATATATATATATATATATATATATATATATATATATAAAGCGTGTTTTATCGTTAGGTAATTAAATTATTAAATCAAAATTATGGCATAAAAGTCATAGAAAATTCCAAATCAAGTAATTTTTATTTCTCCAAATGTGTCATCATACACGAGTCGTTTTCATTTAAAGGCCGATATAGTACCAGACACATGCCCTGTGTATTTATAGAATGCAAAATTTTGACAAAATTCCATTTTTATGAATGGTGCTTACAAATAAAATTATCTTCATAGTTTCTTGCCTTAAAATATGTTTTTAATGGCCGATGTCCATTATACGTGTGCGAAATATTTCTTACGAATAGATACAGCGTCTTCTCGGTAGAGCCACGCAGAATGAATACTAAATTTTACAACTGTTTGCTTTTTATCCAATTAAATCTTAGTTATGTTTTAAATTCCAATTTACAGACCAGAAATGAAATTTAAAAAAGGGTGGGAACCGGTTTTAAAGTATGGTGACGTACTATCCAATGGTGCGCAGCGAATAAACCAAGTATTAAAAAAGTCCAAGCGGGGAAAAGGGGTTTAACCGCTTTTAACTAAGCCCAACTGATCCATAACATGAAAAACCCAAAAGTCCGTTTTTTATCAAAAGTCATGCTGAAAAAAAGGATGGGAACCGGTTTTAAAGTATGGTGACGTACTATCCAATGGTGCGCAGCGAAAAAACCAAGTATTAAAAAAGTCCAAGCGGGGAAAAGGGGTTTAACCGCTTTTAACTAAGCCCAACTGATCCATAACATGAAAAACCCAAAAGTCCGTTTTTCATCAAAAGTCATGCTGAAAAAAAGGGTGGGAACCGGTTTTAAAGTATGGTGACGTACTATCCAATGGTGCGCAGCGAATAAACCAAGTATTAAAAAAGTCCAAGCAGGGAAAAGGGGTTTAACCGCTTTTAACTAAGCCCAACTGATCCATAACATGAAAAACCAAAAAGTCCGTTTTTCATCAAAAGTCATGCTGAAAAAAAAGGTGGGAACCGGTTTTAAAGTATGGTGACGTACTATCCAATGGTGCGCAGCGAATAAACCAAGTATTAAAAAAGTCCAAGCGGGGAAAAGGGGTTTAACCGCTTTTAACTAAGCCCAACTGATCCATAACATGAAAAACCCAAAAGTCCGTTTTTCATCAAAAGTCATGCTGAAAAAAAGGGTGGGAACCGGTTTTAAAGTATGGTGACGTACTATTCAATGGTGCGCAGCGAATAAACCAAGTATTAAAAAAGTCCAAGCGGGGAAAAGGGGTTTAACCGCTTTTAACTAAGCCCAACTGATCCATAACATGAAAAACCCAAAAGTCCGTTTTTCATCAAAAGTCATGCTGAAAAAAAGGGTGGGAACCGGTTTTAAAGTATGGTGACGTACTATCCAATGGTGCGCAGCGAATAAACCAAGTATTAAAAAAGTCCAAGCGGGGAAAAGGGGTTTAACCGCTTTTAACTAAGCCCAACTGATCCATAACATGAAAAAGCCAAAAGTCCGTTTTTCATCAAAAGTCATGCTGAAAAAAAGGGTGGGAACCGGTTTTAAAGTATGGTGACGTACTATCCAATGGTGCGCAGCGAATAAACCAAGTATTAAAAAAGTCCAAGCGGGGAAAAGGGGTTTAACCGCTTTTAAGTAAGCCCAACTGATCCATAACATGAAAAACACAAAAGTCCATTATTCATCAAAAGTCATGCTGAAAAAAAGGGTGGGAACCTGTTTTAAAGTATGGTGACGTACTATCCAATGGTGCGCAGCGAATAAACCAAGTATTAAAAAAGTCCAAGCGGGGAAAAGGGGTTTAACCGCTTTTAACTAAGCCCAACTGATCCATAACATGAAAAACCCAAAAGTCCCTTTTTCATCAAAAGTCATGCTGAAAAAAAGGGTGTGAACCGGTTTTAAAAAATGGTGACGTACTATCCAATGGTGCGCAGCGAATAAACCAAGTATTAAAAAAGTCCAAGCGGGGAAAAGGGGTTTAACCGCTTTTAACTAAGCCCAACTGATCCATAACATGAAAAACCCAAAAGTCCGTTTTTCATCAAAAGTCATGTTGAAAAAAAGGGGGGGAACCGGTTTTAAAGTATGGTGACGTACTATCTAATGGTGCGCAGCGAATAAACCAAGTTTTAAAAAAGTCCAAGCGGGGAAAAGGGGTTTAACCGCTTTTAACTAAGCCCATCTGATCCATAACATGAAAAACCCAAAAGTCCGTTTTTCATCAAAAGTCATGCTGAAAAAAAGGGTGGGAACCGGTTTTAAAGTATGGTGACGTACTATTCAATGGTGCGCAGTGAATAAACCAAGTATTAAAAAAGTCCAAGCGGGGAAAAGGGGTTTAACCGCTTTTAACTAAGCCCAACTGATCCATAACATGAAAAACCCAAAAGTCCGTTTTATATCAAAAGTCATGCTGAAAAAAAGGGTGGGAACCGGTTTTAAAGTATGGTGACGTACTATCCAATGGTGCGCAGCGAATAAACCAAGTATTAAAAAAGTCCAAGCGGGGAAAAGGGGTTTAACCGCTTTTAACTAAGCCCAACTGATCCATAACATGAAAAACCCAAAAGTCCGTTTTTCATCAAAAGTCATGCTGAAAAAAAGGGTGGGAACCGGTTTTAAAGTATGGTGACGTACTATCCAATGGTGCGCAGCGAATGAACCAAGTATTAAAAAAGTCCAAGCGGGGAAAAGGGGTTTAACCGCTTTTAACTAAGCCCAACTGATCCATAACATGAAAAAGCCAAAAGTCCGTTTTTCATCAAAAGTCATGCTGAAAAAAAGGGTGGGAACCGGTTTTAAGGTATGGTGACGTACTATCCAATGGTGCGCAGCGAATAAACCAAGTATTAAAAATGTCCAAGCGGGGAAAAGGGGTTTAACCGCTTTTAAGTAAGCCCAACTGATCCATAACATGAAAAACACAAAAGTCCATTATTCATCAAAAGTCATGCTGAAAAAAAGGGTGGGAACCGGTTTTAAAGTATGGTGACGTACTATCCAATGGTGCGCAGCGAATAAACCAAGTATTAAAAAAGTCCAAGCGGGGAAAAGGGGTTTAACCGCTTTTAACTAAGCCCAACTGATCCATAACATGAAAAACCCAAAAGTCCGTTTTTCATCAAAAGTCATGCTGAAAAAAAGGGTGGGAACCGGTTTTAAAAAATGGTGACGTACTATCCAATGGTGCGCAGCGAATAAACCAAGTATTAAAAAAGTCCAAGCGGGGAAAAGGGGTTTAACCGCTTTTAACTAAGCCCAACTGATCCATAACATGAAAAACCCAAAAGTCCGTTTTTCATCAAAAGTCATGTTGAAAAAAAGGGTGGGAACCGGTTTTAAAGTATGGTGACGTACTATCTAATGGTGCGCAGCGAATAAACCAAGTTTTAAAAAAGTCCAAGCGGGGAAAAGGGGTTTAACCGCTTTTAACTAAGCCCATCTGATCCATAACATGAAAAACCCAAAAGTCCGTTTTTCATCAAAAGTCATGCTGAAAAAAAGGGTGGGAACCGGTTTTAAAGTATGGTGACGTACTATTCAATGGTGCGCAGTGAATAAACCAAGTATTAAAAAAGTCCAAGCGGGGAAAAGGGGTTTAACCGCTTTTAACTAAGCCCAACTGATCCATAACATGAAAAACCCAAAAGTCCGTTTTTCATCAAAAGTCATGCTGAAAAAAAGGGTGGGAACCGGTTTTAAAGTATGGTGACGTACTATCCAATGGTGCGCAGCGAATAATCCAAGTATTAAAAAAGTCCAAGCGGGGAAAAGGGGTTTAACCGCTTTTAACTAAGCCCAACTGATCCATAACATGAAAAACCCAAAAGTCCGTTTTTCATCAAAAGTCATGCTGAAAAAAAGGGTGGGAACCGGTTTTAAAGTATGGTGACGTACTATCCAATGGTGCGCAGCGAATAAACCAAGTATTAAAAAAGTCCAAGCGGGGAAAAGGGGTTTAACCGCTTTTAACTAAGCCCAACTGATCCATAACATGAAAAACCCAAAAGTCCGTTTTTTATCAAAAGTCATGCTGAAAAAAAGGATGGGAACCGGTTTTAAAGTATGGTGACGTACTATCCAATGGTGCGCAGCGAAAAAACCAAGTATTAAAAAAGTCCAATCGGGGAAAAGGGGTTTAACCGCTTTTAACTAAGCCCAACTGATCCATAACATGAAAAACCCAAAAGTCCGTTTTTCATCAAAAGTCATGCTGAAAAAAAGGGTGGGAACCGGTTTTAAAGTATGGTGACGTACTATCCAATGGTGCGCAGCGAATAAACCAAGTATTAAAAAAGTCCAAGCGGGGAAAAGGGGTTTAACCGCTTTTAACTAAGCCCAACTGATCCATAACATGAAAAACCTAAAAGTCCGTTTTTCATCAAAAGTCATGCTGAAAAAAAGGGTGGGAACCGGTTTTAAAGTATGGTGACGTACTATCCAATGGTGCTCAGCGAATAAACCAAGTATTAGAAAAGTCTGAGCGGGGAAAAGGGGTTTAACCGCTTTTAACTAAGCCCAACTGATCCATAACATGAAAAACCCAAAAGTCCGTTTTTCATCAAAAGTCATGCTGAAAAAAAGGGTGGGAACCGGTTTTAAAGTATGGTGACGTACTATCCAATGGTGCGCAGCGAATAAACCAAGTATTAAAAAAGTCCAAGCGGGGAAAAGGGGTTTAACCGCTTTTAACTAAGCCCAACTGATCCATAACATGAAAAACCCAAAAGTCCGTTTTTCATCAAAAGTCATGCTGAAAAAAAGGGTGGGAACCGGTTTTAAAGTATGGTGACGTACTATCCAATGGTGCGCAGCGAATAAACCAAGTATTAAAAAAGTCCAAGCGGGGAAAAGGGGTTTAACCGCTTTTAACTAATCCCAACTGATCCATAACATGAAAATCCCAAAAGTCCGTTTTTCATCAAAAGTCATGCTGAAAAAAAGGGTGGGAACCGGTTTTAAAGTATGGTGACGTACTATCCAATGGTGCGCAGCGAATAAACCATGTATTAAAAAAGTCCAAGCGGGGAAAAGGGGTTTAACCGCTTTTAACTAAGCCCAACTGATCCATAACATGAAAAACCCAAAAGTCCGTTTTTCATCAAAAGTCATGCTGAAAAAAAGGGTGGGAACCGGTTTTAAAAAATGGTGACGTACTATCCAATGGTGCGCAGCGAATAAACTAAGTATTAAAAAAGTCCAAGCGGGGAAAAGGGGTTTAACCGCTTTTAACTAAGCCCAACTGATCCATAACATGAAAAACCCAAAAGTCCGTTTTTCATCAAAAGTCATGTTGAAAAAAAGGGTGGGAACCGGTTTTAAAGTATGGTGACGTACTATCTAATGGTGCGCAGCGAATAAACCAAGTATTAAAAAAGTCCAAGCGGGGAAAAGGGGTTTAACCGCTTTTAACTAAGCCCATCTGATCCATAACATGAAAAACCCAAAAGTCCGTTTTTCATCAAAAGTCATGCTGAAAAAAAAGGTGGGAACCGGTTTTAAAGTATGGTGACGTACTATTCAATGGTGCGCAGTGAATAAACCAAGTATTAAAAAAGTCCAAGCGGGGAAAAGGGGTTTAACCGCTTTTAACTAAGCCCAACTGATCCATAACATGAAAAACCCAAAAGTCCGTTTTTCATCAAAAGTCATGCTGAAAAAAAGGGTGGGAACCGGTTTTAAAGTATGGTGACGTACTATCCAATGGTGCGCAGCGAATAAACCAAGTATTAAAAAAGTCCAAGCGGGGAAAAGGGGTTTAACCGCTTTTAACTAAGCCCAACTGATCCATAACATGAAAAACCCAAAAGTCCGTTTTTCATCAAAAGTCATGCTGAAAAAAAGGGTGGGAACCGGTTTTAAAGTATGGTGACGTACTATCCAATGGTGCGCAGCGAATAAACCAAGTATTAAAAAAGTCCAAGCGGGGAAAAGGGGTTTAACCGCTTTTAACTAAGCCCAACTGATCCATAACATGAAAAACCCAAAAGTCCGTTTTTCATCAAAAGTCATGCTGAAAAAAAGGGTGAGAACCGGTTTTAAAGTATGGTGACGTACTATCCAATCGTGCCCAGCGAATAAACCAAGTATTAAAAAAGTCCAAGCGGGGAAAAGGGGTTTAACCGCTTTTAACTAAGCCCAACTGATCCATAACATGAAAAACCCAAAAGTCCGTTTTTCATTAAAAGTCATGCTGTAAAAAAGGGTGGGAACCGGTTTTAAAGTATGGTGACGTACTATCCAATGGTGCGCAGCGAATAAACCAAGTATTAAAAAAGTCCAAGCGGGGAAAAGGGGTTTAACCGCTTTTAACTAAGCCCAACTGATCCATAACATGAAAAACCCAAAAGTCCGTTTTTCATCAAAAGTCATGCTGAAAAAAAGGGTGGGAACCGGTTTTAAAAAATGGTGACGTACTATCCAATGGTGCGCAGCGAATAAACCAAGTATTAAAAAAGTCCAAGCGGGGAAAAGGGGTTTAACCGCTTTTAACTAAGCCCAACTGATCCATAACATGAAAAACCCAAAAGTCCGTTTTTCATCAAAAGTCATGTTGAAAAAAAGGGTGGGAACCGGTTTTAAAGTATGGTGACGTACTATCTAATGGTGCGCAGCGAATAAACCAAGTTTTAAAAAAGTCCAAGCGGGGAAAAGGGGTTTAACCGCTTTTAACTAAGCCCATCTGATCCATAACATGAAAAACCCAAAAGTCCGTTTTTCATCAAAAGTCATGCTGAAAAAAAGGGTGGGAACCGGTTTTAAAGTATGGTGACGTACTATTCAATGGTGCGCAGTGAATAAACCAAGTATTAAAAAAGTCCAAGCGGGGAAAAGGGGTTTAACCGCTTTTAACTAAGCCCAACTGATCCATAACATGAAAAACCCAAAAGTCCGTTTTTCATCAAAAGTCATGCTGAAAAAAAGGGTGGGAACCGGTTTTAAAGTATGGTGACGTACTATCCAATGGTGCGCAGCGAATAATCCAAGTATTAAAAAAGTCCAAGCGGGGAAAAGGGGTTTAACCGCTTTTAACTAAGCCCAACTGATCCATAACATGAAAAACCCAAAAGTCCGTTTTTCATCAAAAGTCATGCTGAAAAAAAGGGTGGGAACCGGTTTTAAAGTATGGTGACGTACTATCCAATGGTGCGCAGCGAATAAACCAAGTATTAAAAAAGTCCAAGCGGGGAAAAGGGGTTTAACCGCTTTTAACTAAGCCCAACTGATCCATAACATGAAAAACCCAAAAGTCCGTTTTTTATCAAAAGTCATGCTGAAAAAAAGGATGGGAACCGGTTTTAAAGTATGGTGACGTACTATCCAATGGTGCGCAGCGAAAAAACTAAGTATTAAAAAAGTCCAAGCGGGGAAAAGGGGTTTAACCGCTTTTAACTAAGCCCAACTGATCCATAACATGAAAAACCCAAAAGTCCGTTTTTCATCAAAAGTCATGCTGAAAAAAAGGGTGGGAACCGGTTTTAAAGTATGGTGACGTACTATCCAATGGTGCGCAGCGAATAAACCAAGTATTAAAAAAGTCCAAGCGGGGAAAAGGGGTTTAACCGCTTTTAACTGAGCCCAACTGATCCATAACATGAAAAACCTAAAAGTCCGTTTTTCATCAAAAGTCATGCTGAAAAAAAGGGTGGGAACCGGTTTTAAAGTATGGTGACGTACTATCCAATGGTGCTCAGCGAATAAACCAAGTATTAGAAAAGTCTGAGCGGGGAAAAGGGGTTTAACCGCTTTTAACTAAGCCCAACTGATCCATAACATGAAAAACCCAAAAGTCCGTTTTTCATCAAAAGTCATGCTGAAAAAAAGGGTGGGAACCGGTTTTAAAGTATGGTGACGTACTATCCAATGGTGCGCAGCGAATAAACCAAGTATTAAAAAAGTCCAAGCGGGGAAAAGGGGTTTAACCGCTTTTAACTAAGCCCAACTGATCCATAACATGAAAAACCCAAAAGTCCGTTTTTCATCAAAAGTCATGCTGAAAAAAAGGGTGGGAACCGGTTTTAAAGTATGGTGACGTACTATCCAATGGTGCGCAGCGAATAAACCAAGTATTAAAAAAGTCCAAGCGGGGAAAAGGGGTTTAACCGCTTTTAACTAATCCCAACTGATCCATAACATGAAAATCCCAAAAGTCCGTTTTTCATCAAAAGTCATGCTGAAAAAAAGGGTGGGAACCGGTTTTAAAGTATGGTGACGTACTATCCAATGGTGCGCAGCGAATAAACCATGTATTAAAAAAGTCCAAGCGGGGAAAAGGGGTTTAACCGCTTTTAACTAAGCCCAACTGATCCATAACATGAAAAACCCAAAAGTCCGTTTTTCATCAAAAGTCATGCTGAAAAAAAGGGTGGGAACCGGTTTTAAAAAATGGTGACGTACTATCCAATGGTGCGCAGCGAATAAACCAAGTATTAAAAAAGTCCAAGCGGGGAAAAGGGGTTTAACCGCTTTTAACTAAGCCCAACTGATCCATAACATGAAAAACCCAAAAGTCCGTTTTTCATCAAAAGTCATGTTGAAAAAAAGGGTGGGAACCGGTTTTAAAGTATGGTGACGTACTATCTAATGGTGCGCAGCGAATAAACCAAGTATTAAAAAAGTCCAAGCGGGGAAAAGGGGTTTAACCGCTTTTAACTAAGCCCATCTGATCCATAACATGAAAAACCCAAAAGTCCGTTTTTCATCAAAAGTCATGCTGAAAAAAAAGGTGGGAACCGGTTTTAAAGTATGGTGACGTACTATTCAATGGTGCGCAGTGAATAAACCAAGTATTAAAAAAGTCCAAGCGGGGAAAAGGGGTTTAACCGCTTTTAACTAAGCCCAACTGATCCATAACATGAAAAACCCAAAAGTCCGTTTTTCATCAAAAGTCATGCTGAAAAAAAGGGTGGGAACCGGTTTTAAAGTATGGTGACGTACTATCCAATGGTGCGCAGCGAATAAACCAAGTATTAAAAAAGTCCAAGCGGGGAAAAGGGGTTTAACCGCTTTTAACTAAGCCCAACTGATCCATAACATGAAAAACCCAAAAGTCCGTTTTTCATCAAAAGTCATGCTGAAAAAAAGGGTGGGAACCGGTTTTAAAGTATGGTGACGTACTATCCAATGGTGCGCAGCGAATAAACCAAGTATTAAAAAAGTCCAAGCGGGGAAAAGGGGTTTAACCGCTTTTAACTAAGCCCAACTGATCCATAACATGAAAAACCCAAAAGTCCGTTTTTCATCAAAAGTCATGCTGAAAAAAAGGGTGAGAACCGGTTTTAAAGTATGGTGACGTACTATCCAATCGTGCGCAGCGAATAAACCAAGTATTAAAAAAGTCCAAGCGGGGAAAAGGGGTTTAACCGCTTTTAACTAAGCCCAACTGATCCATAACATGAAAAACCCAAAAGTCCGTTTTTCATTAAAAGTCATGCTGTAAAAAAGGGTGGGAACCGGTTTTAAAGTATGGTGACGTACTATCCAATGGTGCGCAGCGAATAAACCAAGTATTAAAAAAGTCCAAGCGGGGAAAAGGGGTTTAACCGCTTTTAACTAAGCCCAACTGATCCATAACATGAAAAACCCAAAAGTCCGTTTTTCATCAAAAGTCATGCTGAAAAAAAGGGTGGGAACCGGTATTAAAGTATGGTGACGTACTATCAAATGGTGCGCAGCGAATAAACCAAGTATTAAAAAAGTCCAAGCGGGGAAAAGGGGTTTAACCGCTTTTAACTAAGCCCAACTGATCCATAACATGAAAAACCCAAAAGTCCGTTTTTCATCAAAAGTCATGCTGAAAAAAAGGGTGAGAACCGGTTTTAAAGTATGGTGACGTACTATCCAATGGTGCGCAGCGAATAAACCAAGTATTAAAAAAGTCCAAGCGGGGAAAAGGGGTTTAATTACTTTTAACTAAGCCCAACTGATCTATAACATGAAAAACCCAAAAGTCCGTTTTTCATCAAAAGTCATGCTGAAAAAAAGGGTGGGAACCGGTTTTAAAGTATGGTGACGTACTATCCAATGGTGCGCAGCGAATAAACCAAGTATTAAAAAAGTCCAAGCGGGGAAAAGGGGTTTAACCGCTTTTAACTAAGCCCAACTGATCCATAACATGAAAAACCCAAAAGTCCGTTTTTCATCAAAAGTCATGCTGAAAAAAAGGGTGGGAACCGGTTTTAAAGTATGGTGACGTACTATCCAATGGTGCGCAGCGAATAAACCAAGTATTAAAAAAGTCCAAGCGGGGAAAAGGGGTTTAACCGCTTTTAACTGAGCCCAACTGATCCATAACATGAAAAACCCAAAAGTCCGTTTTTCATCAAAAGTCATGTTGAAAAAAATTGTGGGAACCGGTTTTAAAGTATGGTGACGTACTATCTAATGGTGCGCAGCGAATAAACCAAGTATTAAAAAAGTCCAAGCGGGGAAAAGGGGTTTAACCGCTTTTAACTAAGCCCAACTGATCCATAACATGAAAAACCCAAAAGTACGTTTTTCATCAAAAGTCATGCTGAAAAAAAGGGTGGGAACCGGTTTTAAAGTATGGTGACGTACTATCCAATGGTGCGCAGCTAATAAACCAAGTATTAAAAAAGTCCAAGCGGGGAAAAGGGGTTTAACCGCTTTTAACTAAGGCCAACTGATCCATGACATGAAAAACCCAAAAGTCCGTTTTTCATCAAAAGTCATGCTGAAAAAAAGGGTGGGAACCGGTTTTAAAGTATGGTGACGTACTATCCAATGTTGCGCAGCGAATAAACCAAGTATTAAAAAAGTCCAAGCGGGGAAAAGGGGTTTAACCGCTTTTAACTAAGCCCAACTGATCCATAACATGAAAAACCCAAAAGTCCGTTTTTCATCAAAAGTCATGCTGAAAAAAAGGGTGGGAACCGGTTTTAAAGTATGGTGACGTACTATCCAATGGTGCGCAGCGAATAAACCAAGTATTAAAAAAGTCCAAGCGGGGAAAAGGGGTTTAACCGCTTTTAACTAAGCCCAACTGATCCATAACATGAAAAACCCAAAAGTCCGTTTTTCATCAAGAGTCATGCTGAAAAAAAGGGTGGGAACCGGTTTTAAAGTATGGTGACGTACTATCCAATAGTGCGCAGCTAATAAACCAAGTATTAAAAAAGTCCAAGCGGGGAAAAGGGGTTTAACCGCTTTTAACTAAGCCCAACTGATCCATAACATGAAAAACCCAAAAGTCTCTTTTTCATCAAAAGTCATGCTGAAAAAAATGGTGGGAACCGGTTTTAAAGTATGGTGACGTACTATCCAATGGTGCGCAGCGAATAAACCAAGTATTAAAAAAGTCCAAGCGGGGAAAAGGGGTTTAACCGCTTTTAACTAAGCCCAACTGATCCATAACATGAAAAACCCAAAAGTCCGTTTTTCATCAAAAGTCATGCTGAGAAAAAGGGTGGGAACCGGTTTTAAAGTATGGTGACGTACTATCCAATGGTGCGCAGCGAATAAACCAAGTATTAAAATAGTCCAAGCGGGGAAAAGGGGTTTAACCGCTTTTAACTAAGCCCAACTGATCCATAACATGAAAAACCCAAAAGTCCGTTTTTCATCAAAAGTCATGCTGAAAAAAAGGGTGGGAACCGGTTTTGAAGTATGGTGACGTACTATCCAATGGTGCGCAGCGAATAAACCAAGTATTAAAAAAGTCCAAGCGGGGAAAAGGGGTTTAACCGCTTTTAACTAAGCCCAACTGATCCATAACATGAAAAACCCAAAAGTCCGTTTTTCATCAAAAGTCATGCTGAAAAAAAGGGTGGGAACCGGTTTTAAAGTATGGTGACGTACTATCCAATGGTGCGCAGCGAATAAACCAAGTATTAAAAAAGTCCAAGCGGGGAAAAGGGGTTTAACCGCTTTTAACTAAGCCCAACTGATCCATAACATGAAAAACCAAAAAGTCCGTTTTTCATCAAAAGTCATGCTGAAAAAAAAGGTGGGAAACGGTTTTAAAGTATGGTGACGTACTATCCAATGGTGCGCAGCGAATAAACCAAGTATTAAAAAAGTCCAAGCGGGGAAAAGGGGTTTAACCGCTTTTAACTAAGCCCAACTGATCCATAACATGAAAAACCCAAAAGTCCGTTTTTCATCAAAAGTCATGCTGAAAAAAAGGGTGGGAACCGGTTTTAAAGTATGGTGACGTACTATTCAATGGTGCGCAGCGAATAAACCAAGTATTAAAAAAGTCCAAGCGGGGAAAAGGGTTTAACCGCTTTTAACTAAGCCCAACTGATCCATAACATGAAAAACCCAAAAGTCCGTTTTTCATCAAAAGTCATGCTGAAAAAAAGGGTGGGAACCGGTTTTAAAGTATGGTGACGTACTATCCAATGGTGCGCAGCGAATAAACCAAGTATTAAAAAAGTCCAAGCGGGGAAAAGGGGTTTAACCGCTTTTAACTAAGCCCAACTGATCCATAACATGAAAAAGCCAAAAGTCCGTTTTTCATCAAAAGTCATGCTGAAAAAAAGGGTGGGAACCGGTTTTAAAGTATGGTGACGTACTATCCAATGGTGCGCAGCGAATAAACCAAGTATTAAAAAAGTCCAAGCGGGGAAAAGGGGTTTAACCGCTTTTAAGTAAGCCCAACTGATCCATAACATGAAAAACACAAAAGTCCATTATTCATCAAAAGTCATGCTGAAAAAAAGGGTGGGAACCGGTTTTAAAGTATGGTGACGTACTATCCAATGGTGCGCAGCGAATAAACCAAGTATTAAAAAGGTCCAAGCGGGGAAAAGGGGTTTAACCGCTTTTAACTAAGCCCAACTGATCCATAACATGAAAAACCCAAAAGTCCGTTTTTCATCAAAAGTCATGCTGAAAAAAAGGGTGGGAACCGGTTTTAAAAAATGGTGACGTACTATCCAATGGTGCGCAGCGAATAAACCAAGTATTAAAAAAGTCCAAGCGGGGAAAAGGGGTTTAACCGCTTTTAACTAAGCCCAACTGATCCATAACATGAAAAACCCAAAAGTCCGTTTTTCATCAAAAGTCATGTTGAAAAAAAGGGGGGGAACCGGTTTTAAAGTATGGTGACGTACTATCTAATGGTGCGCAGCGAATAAACCAAGTTTTAAAAAAGTCCAAGCGGGGAAAAGGGGTTTAACCGCTTTTAACTAAGCCCATCTGATCCATAACATGAAAAACCCAAAAGTCCGTTTTTCATCAAAAGTCATGCTGAAAAAAAGGGTGGGAACCGGTTTTAAAGTATGGTGACGTACTATTCAATGGTGCGCAGTGAATAAACCAAGTATTAAAAAAGTCCAAGCGGGGAAAAGGGGTTTAACCGCTTTTAACTAAGCCCAACTGATCCATAACATGAAAAACCCAAAAGTCCGTTTTATATCAAAAGTCATGCTGAAAAAAAGGGTGGGAACCGGTTTTAAAGTATGGTGACGTACTATCCAATGGTGCGCAGCGAATAAACCAAGTATTAAAAAAGTCCAAGCGGGGAAAAGGGGTTTAACCGCTTTTAACTAAGCCCAACTGATCCATAACATGAAAAACCCAAAAGTCCGTTTTTCATCAAATTTCATGCTGAAAAAAAGGGTGGGAACCGGTTTTAAAGTATGGTGACGTACTATCCAATGGTGCGCAGCGAATAAACCAAGTATTAAAAAAGTCCAAGCGGGGAAAAGGGGTTTAACCGCTTTTAACTAAGCCCAACTGATCCATAACATGTAAAAGCCAAAAGTCCGTTTTTCATCAAAAGTCATGCTGAAAAAAAGGGTGGGAACCGGTTTTAAGGTATGGTGACGTACTATCCGATGGTGCGCAGCGAATAAACCAAGTATTAAAAAAGTCCAAGCGGGGAAAAGGGGTTTAACCGCTTTTAAGTAAGCCCAACTGATCCATAACATGAAAAACACAAAAGTCCATTATTCATCAAAAGTCATGCTGAAAAAAAGGGTGGGAACCGGTTTTAAAGTATGGTGACGTACTATCCAATGGTGCGCAGCGAATAAACCACGTATTAAAAAAGTCCAAGCGGGGAAAAGGGGTTTAACCGCTTTTAACTAAGCCCAACTGATCCATAACATGAAAAACCCAAAAGTCCGTTTTTCATCAAAAGTCATGCTGAAAAAAAGGGTGGGAACCGGTTTTAAAAAATGGTGACGTACTATCCAATGGTGCGCAGCGAATAAACCAAGTATTAAAAAAGTCCAAGCGGGGAAAAGGGGTTTAACCGCTTTTAACTAAGCCCAACTGATCCATAAAATGAAAAACCCAAAAGTCCGTTTTTCATCAAAAGTCATGTTGAAAAAAAGGGTGGGAACCGGTTTTAAAGTATGGTGACGTACTATCTAATGGTGCGCAGTGAATAAACCAAGTATTAAAAAAGTCCAAGCGGGGAAAAGGGGTTTAACCGCTTTTAACTAAGCCCAACTGATCCATAACATGAAAAACCCAAAAGTCCGTTTTTCATCAAAAGTCATGCTGAAAAAAAGGGTGGGAACCGGTTTTAAAGTATGGTGACGTACTATCCAATGGTGCGCAGCGAATAATCCAAGTATTAAAAAAGTCAAAGCGGGGAAAAGGGGTTTAACCGCTTTTAACTAAGCCCAACTGATCCATAACATGAAAAACCTAAAAGTCCGTTTTTCATCAAAAGTCATGCTGAAAAAAAGGGTGGGAACCGGTTTTAAAGTATGGTGACGTACTATCCAATGGTGCTCAGCGAATAAACCAAGTATTAGAAAAGTCCAAGCTTGGAAAAGGGGTTTAACCGCTTTTAACTAAGCCCAACTGATCCATAACATGAAAAACCCAAAAGTCCGTTTTTCATCAAAAGTCATGCGGAAAAAAAGGGTGGGAACCGGTTTTAAAGTATGGTGACGTACTATCCAATGGTGCGCAGCCAATAAACCAAGTATTAAAAAAGTCCAAGCGGGGAAAAGGGGTTTAACCGCTTTTAACTAAGCCCAACTGATCCATAACATGAAAAACCCAAAAGTCCGTTTTTCATCAAAAGTCATGCTGAAAAAAAGGGTGGGAACCGGTTTTAAAGTATGGTGACGTACTATCCAATGGTGCGCAGCGAATAAACCATGTATTAAAAAAGTCCAAGCGGGGAAAAGGGGTTTAACCGCTTTTAACTAAGCCCAACTGATCCATAACATGAAAAACCCAAAAGTCCGTTTTTCATCAAAAGTCATGCTGAAAAAAAGGGTGGGAACCGGTTTTAAAAAATGGTGACGTACTATCCAATGGTGCGCAGCGAATAAACCAAGTATTAAAAAAGTCCAAGCGGGGAAAAGGGGTTTAACCGCTTTTAACTAAGCCCCATCTGATCCATAACATGAAAAACCCAAAAGTCCGTTTTTCATTAAAAGTCATGCTGTAAAAAAGGGTGGGAACCGGTTTTAAAGTATGGTGACGTACTATCCAATGGTGCGCAGCGAATAAACCAAGTATTAAAAAAGTCCAAGCGGGGAAAAGGGGTTTAACCGCTTTTAACTAAGCCCAACTGATCCATAACATGAAAAACCCAAAAGTCCGTTTTTCATCAAAAGTCATGCTGAAAAAAAGGGTGGGAACCGGTTTTAAAGTATGGTGACGTACTATACAATGGTGCGCAGCGAATAAACCAAGTATTAAAAAAGTCCAAGCGGGGAAAAGGGGTTTAACCGCTTTTAACTAAGCCCAACTGATCCATAACATGAAAAACCCAAAAGTCCGTTTTTCATCAAAAGTCATGCTGAAAAAAAGGGTGAGAACCGGTTTTAAAGTATGGTGACGTACTATCCAATGGTGCGCAGCGAATAAACCAAGTATTAAAAAAGTCCAAGCGGGGAAAAGGGGTTTAACCACTTTTAACTAAGCCCAACTGATCTATAACATGAAAAACCCAAAAGTCCGTTTTTCATCAAAAGTCATGCTGAAAAAAAGGGTGGGAACCGGTTTTAAAGTATGGTGACGTACTATCCAATGGTGCGCAGCGAATAAACCAAGTATTAAAAAAGTCCAAGCGGGGAAAAGGGGTTTAACCGCTTTTAACTAAGCCCAACTGATCCATAACATGAAAAACCCAAAAGTCCGTTTTTCATCAAAAGTCATGCTGAAAAAAAGGGTGGGAACCGGTTTTAAAGTATGGTGACGTACTATCCAATGGTGCGCAGCGAATAAACCAAGTATTAAAAAAGTCCAAGCGGGGAAAAGGGGTTTAACCGCTTTTAACTGAGCCCAACTGATCCATAACATGAAAAACCCAAAAGTCCGTTTTTCATCAAAAGTCATGTTGAAAAAAAGGGTGGGAACCGGTTTTAAAGTATGGTGACGTACTATCTAATGGTGCGCAGCGAATAAACCAAGTATTAAAAAAGTCCAAGCGGGGAAAAGGGGTTTAACCGCTTTTAACTAAGCCCAACTGATCCATAACATGAAAAACCTAAAAGTCCGTTTTTCATCAAAAGTCATGCTGAAAAAAAGGGTGGGAACCGGTTTTAAAGTATGGTGACGTACTATCCAATGGTGCGCAGCTAATAAACCAAGTATTAAAAAAGTCCAAGCGGGGAAAAGGGGTTTAACCGCTTTTAACTAAGCCCAACTGATCCATAACATGAAAAACCCAAAAGTCCGTTTTTCATCAAAAGTCATGCGGAAAAAAAGGGTGGGAACCGGTTTTAAAGTATGGTGACGTACTATCCAATGTTGCGCAGCGAATAAACCAAGTATTAAAAAAGTCCAAGCGGGGAAAAGGGGTTTAACCGCTTTTAACTAAGCCCAACTGATCCATAACATGAAAAACCCAAAAGTCCGTTTTTCATCAAAAGTCATGCTGAAAAAAAGGGTGGGAACCGGTTTTAAAGTATGGTGACGTACTATCCAATGGTGCGCAGCGAATAAACCAAGTATTAAAAAAGTCCAAGCGGGGAAAAGGGGTTTAACCGCTTTTAACTAAGCCCAGCTGATCCATAACATGAAAAACCCAAAAGTCCGTTTTTCATCAAGAGTCATGCTGAAAAAAAGGGTGGGAACCGGTTTTAAAGTATGGTGACGTACTATCCAATAGTGCGCAGCTAATAAACCAAGTATTAAAAAAGTCCAAGCGGGGAAAAGGGGTTTAACCGCTTTTAACTAAGCCCAACTGATCCATAACATGAAAAACCCAAAAGTCCCTTTTTCATCAAAAGTCATGCTGAAAAAAAGGGTGGGAACCGGTTTTAAAGTATGGTGACGTACTATCCAATGGTGCGCAGCGAATAAACCAAGAATTAAAAAAGTCCAAGCGGGGAAAAGGGGTTTAACCGCTTTTAACTAAGCCCAACTGATCCATAACATGAAAAACCCAAAAGTCCGTTTTTCATCAAAAGTCATGCTGAAAAAAAGGGTGGGAACCGGTTTTAAAGTATGGTGACGTACTATCCAATGGTGCGCAGCGAATAAACCAAGTATTAAAATAGTCCAAGCGGGGAAAAGGGGTTTAACCGCTTTTAACTAAGACCAACTGATCCATAACATGAAAAACCCAAAAGTCCGTTTTTCATCAAAAGTCATGCTGAAAGAAAGGGTGGGAACCGGTTTTAAAGTATGGTGACGTACTATCCAATGGTGCGCAGCGAAAAAACCAAGTAATAAAAAAGTCCAAGCGGGGAAAAGGGGTTTAACCGCTTTTAACTAAGCCCAACTGATCCATAACATGAAAAACCCAAAAGTCCGTTTTTCATCAAAAGTCAAGCTGAAAAAAAGGGTGGGAACCGGTTTTAAAGTATGGTGACGTACTATTCAATGGTGCGCAGCGAATAAACCAAGTATTAAAAAAGTCCAAGCGGGGAAAAGGGGTTTAACCGCTTTTAACTAAGCCCAACTGATCCATAACATGAAAAACCCGAAAGTCCGTTTTTCATCAAAAGTCATGCTGAAAAAAAGGGTGGGAACCGGTTTTAAAGTATGGTGACGTACTATCCAATGGTGCGCAGCGAATAAACCAAGTATTAAAAAAGTCCAAGCGGGGAAAAGGGGTTTAACCGCTTTTAACTAAGCCCAACTGATCCATAACATGAAAAACCCAAAAGTCCGTTTTTCATCAAAAGTCATGCTGAAAAAAAGGGTGGGAACCGGTTTTAAAGTATGGTGACGTACTATCCAATGGTGCGCAGCGAATAAACCAAGTATTAAAAAAGTCCAAGCGGGGAAAACGGGTTTAACCGCTTTTAACTAATCCCAACTGATCCATAACATGAAAAACCCAAAAGTCCGTTTTTCATCAAAAGTCATGCTGAAAAAAAGGGTGGGAACCGGTTTTAAAGTATGGTGACGTACTATCCAATGGTGCGCAGCGAATAAACCAAGTATTAAAAAAGTCCAAGCGGGGAAAAGGGGTTTAACCGCTTTTAACTAAGCCCAACTGATCCATAACATGAAAAACCCAAAAGTCCGTTTTTCATCAAAAGTCATGCTGAAAAAAAGGGTGGGAACCGGTTTTAAAGTATGGTGACGTACTATCCAATGGTGCGCAGCGAATAAACCAAGTATTAAGAAAGTCCAAGCGGGGAAAAGGGGTTTAACCGCTTTTAACTAAGCCCAACTGATCCATAACATGAAAAACCCAAAAGTCCGTTTTTCATCAAAAGTCATGCTGAAAAAAAGGGTGGGAACCGGTTTTAAAGTATGGTGACGTACTATCCAATGGTGCGCAGCGAATAAACCAAGTATTAAAATAGTCCAAGCGGGGTAAAGGGGTTTAACCGCTTTTAACTAAGGCCAACTGATCCATAACATGAAAAACCCAAAAGTCCGTTTTTCATCAAAAGTCATGCTGAAAAAAAGGGTGGGAACCGGTTTTAAAGTATGGTGACGTACTATCCAATGGTGCGCAGCGAATAAACCAAGTATTAAAAAAGTCCAAGCGGGGAAAAGGGGTTTAACCGCTTTTAACTAAGCCCAACTGATCCATAACATGAAAAACCCAAAAGTCCGTTTTTCATCAAAAGTCATGCTGAAAAAAAGGGTGGGAACCGGTTTTAAAGTATGGTGACGTACTATCCAATGGTGCGCAGCGAATAAACCAAGTATTAAAATAGTCCAAGCGGGGAAAAGGGATTTAACCGCTTTTAACTAAGCCCAACTGATCCATAACATGAAAAACCCAAAAGTCCGTTTTTCATCAAAAGTCATGCTGAAAAAAAGGGTGGGAACCGGTTTTAAAGTATGGTGACGTACTATCCAATGGTGCGCAGCGAATAAACCAAGTATTAAAAAAGTCCAAGCGGGGAAAAGGGGTTTAACCGCTTTTAACTAAGCCCAACTGATCCATAACATGAAAAACCCAAAAGTCCGTTTTTCATCAAAAGTCATGCTGAGAAAAAGGGTGGGAACCGGTTTTAAAGTATGGTGACGTACTATCCAATGGTGCGCAGCGAATAAACCAAGTATTAAAAAAGTCCAAGCGGGGAAAAGGGGTTTAACCGCTTTTAACTAAGCCCAACTGATCCGTAACATGAAAAACCCAAAAGTCCGTTTTTCATCAAAAGTCATGCTGAAAAAAAGGGTGGGAACCGGTTTTAAAGTATGGTGACGTACTATCCAATGGTGCGCAGCGAATAAACCAAGTATTAAAAAAGTCCAAGCGGGGAAAAGGGGTTTAACCGCTTTTAACTAAGCCCAGCTGATCCATAACATGAAAAACCCAAAAGTCCGTTTTTCATCAAGAGTCATGCTGAAAAAAAGGGTGGGAACCGGTTTTAAAGTATGGTGACGTACTATCCAATAGTGCGCAGCTAATAAACCAAGTATTAAAAAAGTCCAAGCGGGGAAAAGGGGTTTAACCGCTTTTAACTAAGCCCAACTGATCCATAACATGAAAAACCCAAAAGTCCCTTTTTCATCAAAAGTCATGCTGAAAAAAAGGGTGGGAACCGGTTTTAAAGTATGGTGACGTACTATCCAATGGTGCGCAGCGAATAAACCAAGAATTAAAAAAGTCCAAGCGGGGAAAAGGGGTTTAACCGCTTTTAACTAAGCCCAACTGATCCATAACATGAAAAACATAAAAGTCCGTTTTTCATCAAAAGTCATGCTGAAAAAAAGGGTGGGAACCGGTTTTAAAGTATGGTGACGTACTATCCAATGGTGCGCAGCGAATAAACCAAGTATTAAAATAGTCCAAGCGGGGAAAAGGGGTTTAACCGCTTTTAACTAAGACCAACTGATCCATAACATGAAAAACCCAAAAGTCCGTTTTTCATCAAAAGTCATGCTGAAAGAAAGGGTGGGAACCGGTTTTAAAGTATGGTGACGTACTATCCAATGGTGCGCAGCGAAAAAACCAAGTAATAAAAAAGTCCAAGCGGGGAAAAGGGGTTTAACCGCTTTTAACTAAGCCCAACTGATCCATAACATGAAAAACCCAAAAGTCCGTTTTTCATCAAAAGTCATGCTGAAAAAAAGGGTGGGAACCGGTTTTAAAGTATGGTGACGTACTATTCAATGGTGCGCAGCGAATAAACCAAGTATTAAAAAAGTCCAAGCGGGGAAAAGGGGTTTAACCGCTTTTAACTAAGCCCAACTGATCCATAACATGAAAAACCCAAAAGTCCGTTTTTCATCAAAAGTCATGCTGAAAAAAAGGGTGGGAACCGGTTTTAAAGTATGGTGACGTACTATCCAATGGTGCGCAGCGAATAAACCAAGTATTAAAAAAGTCCAAGCGGGGAAAAGGGGTTTAACCGCTTTTAACTAAGCCCAACTGATCCATAACATGAAAAACCCAAAAGTCCGTTTTTCATCAAAAGTCATGCTGAAAAAAAGGGTGGGAACCGGTTTTAAAGTATGGTGACGTACTATCCAATGGTGCGCAGCGAATAAACCAAGTATTAAAATAGTCCAAGCGGGGAAAACGGGTTTAACCGCTTTTAACTAAGCCCAACTGATCCATAACATGAAAAACCCAAAAGTCCGTTTTTCATCAAAAGTCATGCTGAAAAAAAGGGTGGGAACCGGTTTTAAAGTATGGTGACGTACTATCCAATGGTGCGCAGCGAATAAACCAAGTATTAAAAAAGTCCAAGCGGGGAAAAGGGGTTTAACCGCTTTTAACTAAGCCCAACTGATCCATAACATGAAAAACCCAAAAGTCCGTTTTTCATCAAAAGTCATGCTGAAAAAAAGGGTGGGAACCGGTTTTAAAGTATGGTGACGTACTATCCAATGGTGCGCAGCGAATAAACCAAGTATTAAGAAAGTCCAAGCGGGGAAAAGGGGTTTAACCGCTTTTAACTAAGCCCAACTGATCCATAACATGAAAAAGCCAAAAGTCCGTTTTTCATCAAAAGTCATGCTGAAAAAAAGGGTGGGAACCGGTTTTAAAGTATGGTGACGTACTATCCAATGGTGCGCAGCGAATAAACCAAGTATTAAAATAGTCCAAGCGGGGTAAAGGGGTTTAACCGCTTTTAACTAAGCCCAACTGATCCATAACATGAAAAACCCAAAAGTCCGTTTTTCATCAAAAGTCATGCTGAAAAAAAGGGTGGGAACCGGTTTTAAAGTATGGTGACGTACTATCCAAAGGTGCGCAGCGAATAAACCAAGTATTAAAAAAGTCCAAGCGGGGAAAAGGGGTTTAACCGCTTTTAACTAAGCCCAACTGATCCATAACATGAAAAACCCAAAAGTCCGTTTTTCATCAAAAGTCATGCTGAAAAAAAGGGTGGGAACCGGTTTTAAAGTATGGTGACGTACTATCCAATGGTGCGCAGCGAATAAACCAAGTATTAAAATAGTCCAAGCGGGGAAAAGGGATTTAACCGCTTTTAACTAAGCCCAACTGATCCATAACATGAAAAACCCAAAAGTCCGTTTTTCATCAAAAGTCATGCTGAAAAAAAGGGTGGGAACCGGTTTTAAAGTATGGTGACGTACTATCCAATGGTGCGCAGCGAATAAACCAAGTATTAAAAAAGTCCAAGCGGGGAAAAGGGGTTTAACCGCTTTTAACTAAGCCCAACTGATCCATAACATGAAAAACCCAAAAGTCCGTTTTTCATCAAAAGTCATGCTGAAAAAAAGGGTGGGAACCGGTTTTAAAGTATGGTGACGTACTATCCAATGGTGCGCAGCGAATAAACCAAGTATTAAAAAAGTCCAAGCGGGGAAAAGGGGTTTAACCGCTTTTAACTAAGCCCAACTGATCCATAACATGAAAAACCCAAAAGTCCGTTTTTCATCAAAAGTCATGCTGAAAAAAAGGGTGGGAACCGGTTTTAAAGTATGGTGACGTACTATCCAATGGTGCGCAGCGAATAAACCAAGTATTAAAAAAGTCCAAGCGGGGAAAAGGGGTTTAACCGCTTTTAACTAAGCCCAACTGATCCATAACATGAAAAACCCAAAAGTCCGTTTTTCATCAAAAGTCATGCTGAAAAAAAGGGTGGGAACCGGTTTTAAAGTATGGTGACGTACTATCCAATGGTGCGCAGCGAATAAACCAAGTATTAAAAAAGTCCAAGCGGGGAAAAGGGGTTTAACCGCTTTTAAAGTATGGTACTTGGTTTATTCGCTGCGCACCATTGGATAGTACGTCCCCATACTTTAAAACCGGTTCCCACCCTTTTTTTCAGCATGACTTTTGATGAAAAACGGACTTTTGGGTTTTTCATGTTATGGATCAGTTGGGCTTAGTTAAAAGCGGTTAAACCCCTTTTCCCCGCTTGGACTTTTTTAATACTTGGTTTATTCGCTGCGCACCATTGGATAGTACGTCACCATACTTTCAAACCGGTTCCCACCCTTTTTTTCAGCATGACTTTTGATGAAAAACGGACTTTTGGGTTTTTCATGTTATGGATCAGTTGGGCTTAGTTAAAAGCGGTTAAACCCCTTTTCCCCGCTTGGACTTTTTTAATACTTGGTTTATTCGCTGCGATCCATTAGATAGTACGTCACCATACTTTAAAACCGGTTCCCACCCTTTTTTTCAGCATGACTTTTGATGAAAAACGGACTTTTGGGTTTTTCATGTTATGGATCATTTGGGCTTAGTTAAAAGCGGTTAAACCCCTTTTCCCCGCTTGGACTTTTTTAATACTTGGTTATTTCGCTGCGCACCATTGGATAGTACGTCACCATACTTTAAAACCGGTTCCCACCCTTTTTTTCAGCATGACTTTTGATGAAAAACGGACTTTTGGTTTTTCATGTTATGGATCAGTTGGGCTTAGTTAAAAGCGGTTAAACCCCTTTTCCCCGCTTGGACTTTTTTAATACTTGGTTTATTCGCTGCGCACCATTGGATAGTACTTCACCATACTTTAAAAGCGGTTCCCACTCTTTTTTTCAGCATGACTTTTGATGAAAAACGGACTTTTGGGTTTTTCATGTTATGGATCAGTTGGGCTTAGTTAAAAGCGGTTAAACCCCTTTTCCCCGCTTGGACTTTTTTAATACTTGGTTTATTCGCTGCGCACCATTGAATAGTACGTCACCATACTTTAAAACCGGTTCCCACCCATTTTTTCAGCATGACTTTTGATGAAAAACGGACATTTGGGTTTTTCATGTTATGGATCAGTTGGGCTTAGTTAAAAGCGGTTAAACCCCTTTTCCCCGCTTGGACTTTTTTAATACTTGGTTTATTCGCTGCGCACCATTGGATAGTACGTCACCATGCTTTAAAACCGGTTCCCACCCTTTTTTACAGCATGACTTTTGATGAAAAACGGACTTTTGTGTTTTTCATGTTATGGATCAGTTGGGCTTAGTTAAAAGCGGTTAAACCCCTTTTCCCCGCTTGGACTTTTTTAATACTTGGTTTATTCGCTGCGCACCATTGGATAGTACGTCACTATACTTTAAAACCGGTTCCCACCCTTTTTTTCAGCATGACTTTTGATGAAAAACGGACTTTTGGGTTTTTCATGTTATGGATCAGTTGGGCTTAGTTAAAAGCGGTTAAACCCCTTTTCCCCGCTTGGACTTTTTTAATACTTGGTTTATTCGCTGCGCACCATTGGATAGTACGTCCCCATACTTTAAAACCGGTTCCCACCCTTTTTTTCAGCATGACTTTTAATGAAAAACGGACTTTTGGGTTTTTCATGTTATGGATCAGTTGGGCTTAGTTAAAAGCGGTTAAACCCCTTTTCCCCGCTTGTACTTTTTTAATACTTGGTTTATTCGCTGCGCACCATTGGATAGGACGTCACCATTCTTTAAAACCGGTTCCCACCCTTTTTTTCAGCATGACTTTTGATGAAAAACGGACTTTTGGGTTTTTCATGTTATGGATCAGTTGGGCTTAGTTAAAAGCGGTTAAACCCCTTTTCCCCGCTTGGACTTTTTTAATACTTGGTTTATTCGCTGCGCACCATTGGATAGTACGTCACCATACTTTAAAACCGGTTCCCACCCTTTTTTTCAGCATGACTTTTGATGAAAAACGGACTTTTGGGTTTTTCATGTTATTGATCAGTTGGGCTTAGTTAAAAGCGGTTAAACCCCTTTTCCCCGCTTGGACTTTTTTAATACTTGGTTTATTCGCTGCGCACCATTGGATAGTACGTCACCATACTTTAAAACCGGTTCCCACCCTTTTTTTTCAGCATGACTTTTGATGAAAAACGGACTTTTGGGTTTTTCATGTTATGGATCAGTTGGGCTTAGTTAAAAGCGGTTAAACCCCTTTTCCCCGCTTGGACTTTTTTAATACTTGGTTTATTCGCTGCGCACCATTGGATAGTACGTCACCATACTTTAAAAAGGGTTCCCACCCTTTTTTTCAGCATGGCTTTTGATGAAAAACGGACTTTTGGGTTTTTCATGTTATGGATCAGTTGGGCTTAGTTAAAAGCGGTTAAACCCCTTTTCCCCGCTTGGACTTTTTTAATACTTGGTTTATTCGATGCGCACCATTGGATAGTACGTCACCATACTTTAAAACCGGTTCCCACCCTTTTTTTCAGCATGACTTTTCATGAAAAACGGACTTTTGGGTTTTTCATGTTATGGATCAGTTGGGCTTAGTTAAAAGCGGTTAAACCCCTTTTCCCCGCTTGGACTTTTTTAATATTTGGTTTATTCGCTGCGCACCATTGGATAGTACGTCACCATACTTTAAAACCGGTTCCCACCCTTTTTTTCAGCATGACTTTTGATGAAAAACGGACTTTTGGGTTTTTCATGTTATGGATCAGTTGGGATTAGTTAAAAGCGGTTAAACCCCTTTTCCCCGCTTGGACTTTTTTAATACTTGGTTTATTCGCTGCGCACCATTGGATAGTACGTCACCATACTTTAAAACCGGTTCCCACCCTTTTTTCAGCATGACTTTTGATGAAAAACGGACTTTAGTGTTTTTCATGTTATGGATCAGTTGGGCTTAGTTAAAAGCGGTTAAACCCCTTTTCCCCGCTTGGACTTTTTTAATACTTGGTTTATTCGCTGCGCACCATTGGATAGTACGTCACCATACTTTAAAACCGGTTCCCACCCTTTTTTTCAGCATGACTTTTGATGAAAAACGGACTTTTGGGTTTTTCATGTTATTTATCAGTTGGGCTTAGTTAAAAGCGGTTAAACCCCTTTTCCCCGCTTGGACTTTTTTAATATTTGGTTTATTCGCTGCGCACCATTGGATAGTACGTCACCATACTTTAAAACCGGTTCCCACCCTTTTTTTCAGCATGACTTTTGATGAAAAACGGACTTTTGGGTTTTTCATGTTATGGATCAGTTGGGATTAGTTAAAAGCGGTTAAACCCCTTTTCCCCGCTTGGACTTTTTTAATACTTGGTTTATTCGCTGCGCACCATTGGATAGTACGTCACCATACTTTAAAACCGGTTCCCACCCTTTTTTTCAGCATGACTTTTGATGAAAAACGGACTTTTGGGTTTTTCATGTTATGGATCAGTTGGGCTAAGTTAAAAGCGGTTAAACCCCTTTTCCCCGCTTGGACTTTTTTAATACTTGGTTTATTCGCTGCGCACCATTGGATAGTACGTCACCATACTTTAAAACCGGTTCCCACCCTTTTTTTCAGCATGACTTTTGATGAAAAACGGACTTTTGGGTTTTTCATGTTATGGATCAGTTGGGCTTAGTTAAAAGCGGTTAAACCCCTTCTCCCCGCTTGGACTTTCTTAATACTTGGTTTATTCGCTGCGCACCATTGGATAGTACGTCACCATACTTTAAAACCGGTTCCCACCCTTTTTTTCAGCATGACTTTTGATGAAAAACGGACTTTTGGGTTTTTCATGTTATGGATCAGTTGGGCTTAGTTAAAAGCGGTTAAACCCCTTTTCCCCGCTTGGACTTTTTTAATACTTGGTTTATTCGCTGCGCACCATTGGATAGTACGTCACCATACTTTAAAACCGGTTCCCACCCTTTTTTTCAGCATGACTGTTGATGAAAAACGGACTTTTGGGTTTTTCATGTTATGGATCAGTTGGGATTAGTTAAAAGCGGTTAAACCCCTTTTCCCCGCTTGGACTTTTTTAATACTTGGTTTATTCGCTGCGCACCATTGGATAGTACGTCACCATACTTTAAAACCGGTTCCCACCCTTTTTTTCAGCATGACTTTTGATGAAAAACGGACTTTTGGGTTTTTCATGTTATGGATCAGTTGGGCTTAGTTAAAAGCGGTTAAACCCCTTTTCCCCGCTAGGACTTTTTTAATACTTGGTTTATTCGCTGCGCACCATTGGAGAGTACGTCACCATACTTTAAAACCGGTTCCCACCCTTTTTTTCAGCATGACTTTTGATGAAAAACGGACTTTTGGGTTTTTCATGTTATGGATCAGTTGGGATTAGTTAAAAGCGGTTAAACCCCTTTTCCCCGCTTGGACTTTTTTAATACTTGGTTTATTCGCTGCGCACCATTGGATAGTACGTCACCATACTTTAAAACCGGTTCCCACCCTTTTTTTCAGCATGACTTTTGATGAAAAACGGACTTTTGGGTTTTTCATGTTATGGATCAGTTGGGCTTAGTTAAAAGCGTTTAAACCCCTTTTCCCCGCTTGGACTTTTTTAATATTTGGTTTATTCGCTGCGCACCATTGGATAGTACGTCACCATACTTTAAAACCGGTTCCCACCCTTCTTTTCAGCATGACTTTTGATGAAAAACGGACTTTTGGGTTTTTCATGTTATGGATCAGTTGGGATTAGTTAAAAGCGGTTAAACCCCTTTTCCCCGCTTGGACTTTTTTAATATTTGGTTTATTCGCTGCGCACCATTAGATAGTACGTCACCATACTTTAAAACCGGTTCCCACCCTTTTTTTCAGCATGACTTTTGATGAAAAACGGACTTTTGGGTTTTTCATGTTATGGATCAGTTGGGCTTAGTTAAAAGCGGTTAAACCCCTTTTCCCCGCTTGGACTTTTTTAATACTTGGTTTATTCGCTGCGCACCATTGGATAGTACGTCACCATACTTTAAAACCGGTTCCCACCCTTTTTTTCAGCGTGACTTTTGATGAAAAACGGACTTTTCGGTTTTTTATGTGATGGATCAGTTGGGCTTAGTTAAAAGCGGTTAAACCCCTTTTCCCCGCTTGGACTTTTTTAATACTTGGTTTATTCGCTGCGCACCATTGGATAGTACGTCACCATACTTTAAAACCGGTTCCCACCCTTTTTTTCAGCATGACTTTTGATGAAAAACGGACTTTTGGGTTTTTCATGTTATGGATCAGTTGGGCTTAGTTAAAAGCGGTTAAACCCCTTTTCCCCGCTTGGACTTTTTTAATACTTGGTTTATTCGCTGCGCACCATTGGATAGTACGTCACCATACTTTAAAACCGGTTCCCACCCTTTTTTTCAGCATGACTTTTGATGAAAAACGGACTTTTGTGTTTTTCATGTTATGGATCAGTTGGGCTTAGTTAAAAGCGGTTAAACCCCTTTTCCCCACATGGACTTTTTTAATACTTGGTTTATTCGCTGCGCACCATTGGATAATACGTCACCATACTTTAAAACCGGTTCCCACCCTTTTTTTCAGCATGACTTTTGATGAAAAACGGACTTTTGGGTTTTTCATGTTATGGATCAGTTGGGCTTAGTTAAAAGCGGTTAAACCCCTTTTCCCCGCTTGGACTTTTTTAATACTTGGTTTATTCGCTGCGCACCATTGGATAGTACGTCACCATACTTTAAAACCGGTTCCCACCCTTTTTTACAGCATGACTTTTGATGAAAAACGGACTTTTGGGTTTTTCATGTTATGGATCAGTTGGGCTTAGTTAAAAGCGGTTAAACCCCTTTTCCCCGCTTAGACTTTTTTAATACTTGGTTTATTCGCTGCGCACCATTGGATAGTACGTCACCATACTTTAAAACCGGTTCCCACCCTTTTTTTCAGCATGACTTTTGATGAAAAACGGACTTTTGGGTTTTTCATGTTATGGATCAGTTGGGCTTAGTTAAAAGCGGTTAAACCCCTTTTCCCCGCTTGGACTTTTTTAATACTTGGTTTATTCGCTGCGCACCATTGGATAGTACGTCACCATACTTTAAAACCGGTTCCCACCCTTTTTTTCAGCATGACTTTTGATGAAAAACGGACTTTTGGGTTTTTCATGTTATGGATCAGTTGGGCTTAGTTAAAAGCGGTTAAACCCCTTTTCCCCGCTTGGACTTTTTTAATACTTGGTTTATTCGCTGCGCACCATTGGATAGTACGTCACCATACTTTAAAACCGGTTCCCAGCCTTTTTTTCAGCATGACTTTTGATGAAAAACGGACTTTTGGGTTTTTCATGTTATGGATCAGTTGGGCTTAGTTAAAAGCGGTTAAACCCCTTTTCCCCCGCTTGGACTTTTTTAATACTTGGTTTATTCGCTGCGCACCATTGGATAGTACGTCACCATACTTTAAAACCGGTTCCCACCCTTTTTTTCAGCATGACTTTTGATGAAAAACGGACTTTTGGGTTTTTCATGTTATGGATCAGTTGGGCTTAGTTAAAAGCGGTTAAACCCCTTTTCCCCGCTTGGACTTTTTTAATACTTGGT
The DNA here is from genome assembly GCA_030141615.1 of Unio pictorum. Taxonomy (NCBI): domain Eukaryota; kingdom Metazoa; phylum Mollusca; class Bivalvia; order Unionida; family Unionidae; genus Unio; species Unio pictorum. Next base: position 2,709,918 of record JARLTB010000494.1, read on the forward strand.
TTATTCGATGCGCACCATTGGATAGTACGTCACCATACTTTAAAACCGGTTCCCACCCTTTTTTCAGCATGACTTTTGATGAAAAACGGACTTTTGGGTTTTTCATGTTATGGATCAGTTGCGCTTAGTTAAAAGCGGTCAAACCCCTTTTCCCCGCTTGGACTTTTTTAATACTTGGTTTATTCGCTGCGCACCATTGGATAGTACGTCACCATACTTTAAAACAGGTTCCCACCCTTTTTTTCAGCATGACTTTTGATGAAAAACGGACTTTTGGGTTTTTATCTTATGGATCAGTTGGGCTTAGTTAAAAGCGGTTAAACCAATTTTCCCCGCTTGGACTTTTTTAATACTTGGTTTATTCGCTGCGCACCATTGGATAGTACGTCACCATACTTTAAAACCGGTTCGCAGCCTTTTTTTCAGCATGACTTTTGATGAAAAACGGACTTTTGGGTTTTTCATGTTATGGATCAGTTGGGCTTAGTTAAAAGCGGTTAAACCCCTTTTCCCCGCTTGGACTTTTTTAATACTTGGTTTATTCGCTGCGCACCATTGGATAGTACGTCACCATACTTTAAAACCGGTTCCCACCCTTTTTTCAGCATGACTTTTGATGAAAAACGGACTTTTGGGTTTTTCATGTTATGGATCAGTTGGGCTTAGTTAAAAGCGGTTAAACCCCTTTTCCCCGCTTGGACTTTTTTAATACTTGGTTTATTCGCTGCGCACCATTGGATAGTACGTCACCATACTTTAAAACCGGTTCCCACCCTTTTTTCAGCATGACTTTTGATGAAAAACGGACTTTTGGGTTTTTCATGTTATGGATCAGTTGGGCTTAGTTAAAAGCGGTCAAACCCCTTTTCCCCGCTTGGACTTTTTTAATACTTGGTTTATTCGCTGCGCACCATTGGATAGTACGTCACCATACTTTAAAACCGGTTCCCACCCTTTTTTTCAGCATGACTTTTGATGAAAAACGGACTTTTGGGTTTTTATGTTATGGATCAGTTGGGCTTAGTTAAAAGCGGTTAAACCAATTTTCCCCGCTTGGACTTTTTTAATACTTGGTTTATTCGCTGCGCACCATTGGATAGTACGTCACCATCCTTTAAAACCGGTTCCCACCCTTTTTTTCCGCATGACTTTTGATGAAAAACGGACTTTTGGGTTTTTCATGTTATGGATCAGTTGGGCTTAGTTAAAAGCGGTTAAACCCCTTTTGCCCGCTTGGATTTTTTTAATACTTGGTTTATTCGCTGCGCACCATTGGATAGTACGTCACCATACTTTAAAACCGGTTCCCACCCTTTTTTTCAGCATGACTTTTGATGAAAAACGGACTTTTGGGTTTTTCATGTTATGGATCAGTTGGGCTTAGTTAAAAACGGTTAAGCCCCTTTTCCCCGCTTGGACTTTTTTAATACTTGGTTTATTCGCTGCGCACCATTGAATAGTACGTCACCATACTTTAAAACCGGTTCCCACCCTTTTTTTCAGCATGACTTTTGATGAAAAACGGACTTTTGGGTTTTTAATGTTATGGATCAGTTGGGCTAAGTTAAAAGCGGTTAAACCCCTTTTCCCCGCTTGGACTTTTTTAATACTTGGTTTATTCGCTGCGCACCATTGGATAGTACGTCACCATACTTTAAAACCGGTTCCCACCCTTTTTTTCAGCATGACTTTTGATGAAAAACGGACTTTTGGGTTTTTCATGTTATGGATCAGTTGGGCTTAGTTAAAAGCGGTTAAACCCCTTCTCCCCGCTTGGACTTTCTTAATACTTGGTTTATTCGCTGCGCACCATTGGATAGTACGTCACCATACTTTAAAACCGGTTCCCACCCTTTTTTTCAGCATGACTTTTGATGAAAAACGGACTTTTGGGTTTTTCATGTTATGGATCAGTTGGGATTAGTTAAAAGCGGTTAAACCCCTTTTCCCCGCTTGGACTTTTTTAATACTTGGTTTATTCGCTGCGCACCATTGGATAGTACGTCACCATACTTTAAAACCGGTTCCCACCCTTTTTTTCAGCATGACTGTTGATGAAAAACGGACTTTTGGGTTTTTCATGTTATGGATCAGTTGGGATTAGTTAAAAGCGGTTAAACCCCTTTTCCCCGCTTGGACTTTTTTAATACTTGGTTTATTCGCTGCGCACCATTGGATAGTACGTCACCATACTTTAAAACCGGTTCCCACCCTTTTTTTCAGCATGACTTTTGATGAAAAACGGACTTTTGGGTTTTTCATGTTATGGATCAGTTGGGCTTAGTTAAAAGCGGTTAAACCCCTTTTCCCCGCTAGGACTTTTTTAATACTTGGTTTATTCGCTGCGCACCATTGGAGAGTACGTCACCATACTTTAAAACCGGTTCCCACCCTTTTTTTCAGCATGACTTTTGATGAAAAACGGACTTTTGGGTTTTTCATGTTATGGATCAGTTGGGATTAGTTAAAAGCGGTTAAACCCCTTTTCCCCGCTTGGACTTTTTTAATACTTGGTTTATTCGCTGCGCACCATTGGATAGTACGTCACCATACTTTAAAACCGGTTCCCACCCTTTTTTTCAGCATGACTTTTGATGAAAAACGGACTTTTGGGTTTTTCATGTTATGGATCAGTTGGGCTTAGTTAAAAGCGTTTAAACCCCTTTTCCCCGCTTGGACTTTTTTAATATTTGGTTTATTCGCTGCGCACCATTGGATAGTACGTCACCATACTTTAAAACCGGTTCCCACCCTTCTTTTCAGCATGACTTTTGATGAAAAACGGACTTTTGGGTTTTTCATGTTATGGATCAGTTGGGATTAGTTAAAAGCGGTTAAACCCCTTTTCCCCGCTTGGACTTTTTTAATATTTGGTTTATTCGCTGCGCACCATTAGATAGTACGTCACCATACTTTAAAACCGGTTCCCACCCTTTTTTTCAGCATGACTTTTGATGAAAAACGGACTTTTGGGTTTTTCATGTTATGGATCAGTTGGGCTTAGTTAAAAGCGGTTAAACCCCTTTTCCCCGCTTGGACTTTTTTAATACTTGGTTTATTCGCTGCGCACCATTGGATAGTACGTCACCATACTTTAAAACCGGTTCCCACCCTTTTTTTCAGCGTGACTTTTGATGAAAAACGGACTTTTCGGTTTTTTATGTGATGGATCAGTTGGGCTTAGTTAAAAGCGGTTAAACCCCTTTTCCCCGCTTGGACTTTTTTAATACTTGGTTTATTCGCTGCGCACCATTGGATAGTACGTCACCATACTTTAAAACCGGTTCCCACCCTTTTTTTCAGCATGACTTTTGATGAAAAACGGACTTTTGGGTTTTTCATGTTATGGATCAGTTGGGCTTAGTTAAAAGCGGTTAAACCCCTTTTCCCCGCTTGGACTTTTTTAATACTTGGTTTATTCGCTGCGCACCATTGGATAGTACGTCACCATACTTTAAAACCGGTTCCCACCCTTTTTTTCAGCATGACTTTTGATGAAAAACGGACTTTTGTGTTTTTCATGTTATGGATCAGTTGGGCTTAGTTAAAAGCGGTTAAACCCCTTTTCCCCACATGGACTTTTTTAATACTTGGTTTATTCGCTGCGCACCATTGGATAATACGTCACCATACTTTAAAACCGGTTCCCACCCTTTTTTTCAGCATGACTTTTGATGAAAAACGGACTTTTGGGTTTTTCATGTTATGGATCAGTTGGGCTTAGTTAAAAGCGGTTAAACCCCTTTTCCCCGCTTGGACTTTTTTAATACTTGGTTTATTCGCTGCGCACCATTGGATAGTACGTCACCATACTTTAAAACCGGTTCCCACCCTTTTTTACAGCATGACTTTTGATGAAAAACGGACTTTTGGGTTTTTCATGTTATGGATCAGTTGGGCTTAGTTAAAAGCGGTTAAACCCCTTTTCCCCGCTTAGACTTTTTTAATACTTGGTTTATTCGCTGCGCACCATTGGATAGTACGTCACCATACTTTAAAACCGGTTCCCACCCTTTTTTTCAGCATGACTTTTGATGAAAAACGGACTTTTGGGTTTTTCATGTTATGGATCAGTTGGGCTTAGTTAAAAGCGGTTAAACCCCTTTTCCCCGCTTGGACTTTTTTAATACTTGGTTTATTCGCTGCGCACCATTGGATAGTACGTCACCATACTTTAAAACCGGTTCCCACCCTTTTTTTCAGCATGACTTTTGATGAAAAACGGACTTTTGGGTTTTTCATGTTATGGATCAGTTGGGCTTAGTTAAAAGCGGTTAAACCCCTTTTCCCCGCTTGGACTTTTTTAATACTTGGTTTATTCGCTGCGCACCATTGGATAGTACGTCACCATACTTTAAAACCGGTTCCCAGCCTTTTTTTCAGCATGACTTTTGATGAAAAACGGACTTTTGGGTTTTTCATGTTATGGATCAGTTGGGCTTAGTTAAAAGCGGTTAAACCCCTTTTCCCCGCTTGGACTTTTTTAATACTTGGTTTATTCGCTGCGCACCATTGGATAGTACGTCACCATACTTTAAAACCGGTTCCCACCCTTTTTTTCAGCATGACTTTTGATGAAAAACGGACTTTTGGGTTTTTCATGTTATGGATCAGTTGGGCTTAGTTAAAAGCGGTTAAACCCCTTTTCCCCGCTTGGACTTTTTTAATACTTGGTTTATTCGATGCGCACCATTGGATAGTACGTCACCATACTTTAAAACCGGTTCCCACCCTTTTTTCAGCATGACTTTTGATGAAAAACGGACTTTTGGGTTTTTCATGTTATGGATCAGTTGCGCTTAGTTAAAAGCGGTCAAACCCCTTTTCCCCGCTTGGACTTTTTTAATACTTGGTTTATTCGCTGCGCACCATTGGATAGTACGTCACCATACTTTAAAACAGGTTCCCACCCTTTTTTTCAGCATGACTTTTGATGAAAAACGGACTTTTGGGTTTTTATGTTATGGATCAGTTGGGCTTAGTTAAAAGCGGTTAAACCAATTTTCCCCGCTTGGACTTTTTTAATACTTGGTTTATTCGCTGCGCACCATTGGATAGTACGTCACCATCCTTTAAAACCGGTTCCCACCCTTTTTTTCAGCATGACTTTTGATGAAAAACGGACTTTTGGGTTTTTCATGTTATGGATCAGTTGGGCTTAGTTAAAAGCGGTTAAACCCCTTTTGCCCGCTTGGACTTTTTTAATACTTGGTTTATTCGCTGCGCACCATTGGATAGTACGTCACCATACTTTAAAACCGGTTCGCAGCCTTTTTTTCAGCATGACTTTTGATGAAAAACGGACTTTTGGGTTTTTCATGTTATGGATCAGTTGGGCTTAGTTAAAAGCGGTTAAACCCCTTTTCCCCGCTTGGACTTTTTTAATACTTGGTTTATTCGCTGCGCACCATTGGATAGTACGTCACCATACTTTAAAACCGGTTCCCACCCTTTTTTCAGCATGACTTTTGATGAAAAACGGACTTTTGGGTTTTTCATGTTATGGATCAGTTGGGCTTAGTTAAAAGCGGTTAAACCCCTTTTCCCCGCTTGGACTTTTTTAATACTTGGTTTATTCGCTGCGCACCATTGGATAGTACGTCACCATACTTTAAAACCGGTTCCCACCCTTTTTTCAGCATGACTTTTGATGAAAAACGGACTTTTGGGTTTTTCATGTTATGGATCAGTTGGGCTTAGTTAAAAGCGGTCAAACCCCTTTTCCCCGCTTGGACTTTTTTAATACTTGGTTTATTCGCTGCGCACCATTGGATAGTACGTCACCATACTTTAAAACCGGTTCCCACCCTTTTTTTCAGCATGACTTTTGATGAAAAACGGACTTTTGGGTTTTTATGTTATGGATCAGTTGGGCTTAGTTAAAAGCGGTTAAACCAATTTTCCCCGCTTGGACTTTTTTAATACTTGGTTTATTCGCTGCGCACCATTGGATAGTACGTCACCATCCTTTAAAACCGGTTCCCACCCTTTTTTTCCGCATGACTTTTGATGAAAAACGGACTTTTGGGTTTTTCATGTTATGGATCAGTTGGGCTTAGTTAAAAGCGGTTAAACCCCTTTTGCCCGCTTGGATTTTTTTAATACTTGGTTTATTCGCTGCGCACCATTGGATAGTACGTCACCATACTTTAAAACCGGTTCCCACCCTTTTTTTCAGCATGACTTTTGATGAAAAACGGACTTTTGGGTTTTTCATGTTATGGATCAGTTGGGCTTAGTTAAAAACGGTTAAGCCCCTTTTCCCCGCTTGGACTTTTTTAATACTTGGTTTATTCGCTGCGCACCATTGAATAGTACGTCACCATACTTTAAAACCGGTTCCCACCCTTTTTTTCAGCATGACTTTTGATGAAAAACGGACTTTTGGGTTTTTAATGTTATGGATCAGTTGGGCTTAGTTAAAAGCGGTTAAACCCCTTTTCCCCGCTTGGACTTTTTTAATACTTGGTTTATTCGCTGCGCACCATTGGATAGTACGTCACCATACTTTAAAACCGGTTCCCACCCTTTTTTTCAGCATGACTTTTGATGAAAAACCTACTTTTGGGTTTTTCATGTTATGGATCAGTTGGGCTTAGTTAAAAGCGGTTAAACCCCTTTTCCCCGCTTGGACTTTTTTAATACTTGGTTTATTCGCTGCGCACCATTGGATAGTACGTCACCATACTTTAAAACCGGTTCCCACCCTTTTTTTCAGCATGACTTTTGATGAAAAACGGACTTTTGGGTTTTTCATGTTATGGATCAGTTGGGCTTAGTTAAAAGCGGTTAAACCCCTTTTCCCCATTTGGACTTTTTTAATACTTGGTTTATTCGCTGCGCACCATTGGATAGTACGTCACCATACTTTAAAACCGGTTCCCACCCTTTTTTTCAGCATGACTTTTGATGAAAAACGGACTTTTGGGTTTTTCATGTTATGGATCAGTTGGGCTTAGTTAAAAGCGGTTAAACCCCTTTTCCCCGCTTAGACTTTTTTAATACTTGGTTTATTCGCTGCGCACCATTGGATAGTACGTCACCATACTTTAAAACCGGTTCCCACCCTTTTTTTCAGCATGACTTTTGATGAAAAACGGACTTTTGGGTTTTTCATGTTATTTATCAGTTGGGCTTAGTTAAAAGCGGTTAAACCCCTTTTCCCCGCTTGGACTTTTTTAATTCTTGGTTTATTCGCTGCGCACCATTGGATAGTACGTCACCATACTTTAAAACCGGTTCCCACCCTTTTTTTCAGCATGACTTTTGATGAAAAACGGACTTTTGGGTTTTTCATGTTTTGGATCAGTTGGGCTTAGTTAAAAGCGGTTAAACCCCTTTTCCCCGCTTGGACTTTTTTAATACTTGGTTTATTCGCTGCGCACCATTGGATAGTACGTCACCATACTTTAAAACCGGTTCCCACCCTTTTTTTCAGCATGACTTTTAGTGAAAAACGGACTTTTGGGTTTTTCATGTTATGGATCAGTTGGGCTTAATTAAAAGCGGTTAAACCCCATTTCCCCGCTTGGACTTTTTTAATACTTGGTTTATTCGCTGCGCACCATTGGATAGTACGTCACCATACTTTAAAACCGGTTCCCACCCTTTTTTTCAGCATGACTTTTGATGAAAAACGGACTTTTGGATTTTTCATGTTAAGCAGCAGAGGGGGTGAATCGGACAACCCCTTTTGACTTTTTCTGATTATGCTTTCCAAAATGGCACTAGACCCTTCTCGCGAAATCTCATGTTTTTAACCAAAAAAAAATAGACCCTTAGTGATTGTTGTCTGAAAACAGGTGATACTGTATTCGCGTTTTCGTTGATGAATCATAAATGTCACAATGATGTTGTGACTCACCCCCTCTGCTGCTCATGGTTTACGGTGAAAACCGTCCGATTTACCCCTCTCTGCTGCTACTTTCAACCGAATATTTTATCAAGTCCTATACGATATCGTGTCCTCGGGTCTGCTAAATTTATTGTCACAAATCCGTGTGGTTTTGATTGAGCGTGACTAAAGAAATTTCTAAATTGATTATGATTCATATCACCGCTGCACCAGGTCTGATGAATATTTCGTAGCGTATGAGTATCAACGCCGTTAAATACACATAGCAGATTGCAATTATCTCTGATCACTTTTGGTATTTGTGTGTACCGTTGAGTGACATATATCACATCAGTGTTTTTATGCCTGCCTCGGGAAAATATTCTAGCGGGATTTTTTTGATTATCTAACATGATATCATCGTATACCACTAAATTGTTAATACTTCCATCGATGTCTTCCACTGAAGGGGCTTCCTCTATATCAGGAATAAATTCAATAATATCATCATCGATTTGAAATTCTTTTGCTTTCTCGTTAAAATCCTTCAGCACTTCATAGCATCGCTGATCGTCTACACTCGGGGCTATTAAATACAATTTGTTCCATTTCATCCATCTCGTTATCAAATTAAGTAGCAGTTGTGTCTTTCCGCTTCCAGATGGTCCGATTATAATCATTCTAATTGAATTCGGCAACATTTCATGGTGTTTAATAGGTTCCCGTCGTCGGGTAGCTGAATAATCAATTATATTCATGCCGTTATATATAAATTATGGATCTATATTGTGTGAAGTGTAAAAAACGTACTGGAACAGATGACTTGACGACGATTACAACTAAAAATAACCGATCAGCGCTTTCTGGTAAATGCGTACAATGTAGTACAAAGAAATTTAGATTTGTTTCTAAACCCAAGGAACCCAAGGAACCTTTAAAACAAAACGAGTAGGTGATATCGCAGCCAAGCTAACTAAACTCCCTGGAACCTCATGGGCAAAATACCCTGGAGAAAAGCACCTTCCAGGATATAGCTACTGTGGACCGGGAACAAGACTTGATATCAGACTCAATGATCAAAATCAGCCCCGACCCGGTGAAGAACCAATAAACGCCGTTGATAAGGCCTGTCACCTTCATGATGTTGCTTATAAAAGCAATAATCTGCAGCACAGGCATCTAGCAGATGTGAAATTAATTCATGCGTTAAATGCTATTCCTGATAAATCTTTCAAAGAAAAATTGGCTTCCTTTTTGATAAAATCGGCTATGAAAAGTAAATTGATGTTAGGTGCTGGTAATTAATAACAACATGGAATCTATTTATTATTCCCCAAGAGGATACTGGAGAGGCAAGGCAGCAATCCATAAACTCGCTAGCGCTGCAAAAGTGAAAAAAACCACTGCGGCTCATTGGTTATCCAAACAGGCACTATGGCAAATTTATCTACCACCGCCTAAACAAATTAATTTCTCGCATTTTGATGTGACTGTTCCTAATGAAGTTCATCAGGCTGATATATTATTTTTACCTCATGACCACGGTTACAAATATGCGTTAACTGTAGTTGATATTGCAAGTCGATACAAAGAATCAGAACCGTTAAAAACAAAATCGGCCACTGAAGTGGCTTCTGCATTTGAAAGGATTTATCGAAGGAGCCCTCTGCACTGGCCAAATCTGTTACAAGTTGATCCGGGCAAGGAATTTCAGGGTGCAGTGTTATCTACAATGAAATATCACAATGTCACTATCAGACGAGGACATACTGCGCTACATCGTGATCAGGCAATTGTAGAACGGTTTAATAAAACCCTTGCTGAGCGGTTATTTGGATATCAATACGCAAAAGAATTCATCCAAGAAAAAAGATCCCGTGAATGGGTTAAAAGGTTACCAGCTGTGATTACTGCACTGAATAACGAGATTACTAGAACAATTAATTTGAAACCTATCAATGCGATTAAAAAGAAGTCAATACCTGAAATGGAAATTCAAAAAGATTTCAAAGAACCAATTCTTGGTAGTAATGTCATTGTGAGGTATTTATACGAACCAGGAGAGCTTGAAGGGGGCAGAAAAAGAGCTACTGATCCTATTTGGAGTATAACTGCACATAAGATATCTAGTATAACACGATCTACGGGTAGACTTCCAATCTATAAACTGGATTCAACTGCCCCTCAACGAGGATTTACTAGACAACAATTACAAGTGATACCTGAGGATACTCAATTACCACCGCATGGGCTTAACTAGCACCGTTGCGTCTATTGCACTCAAGACAAGTCAACATCACATTGTTTCTGACATGACCGAGACTATTATTTTTTCTGTCAACGGTAAATTGGCGAGGATCTTTATCCGAATACTGCCAACGCATTATACAATTGCAACTTGCGCAGTGATTATTCTGTTTTTGCTTCAAAGTGATTATTAATTCAGCATCAATATCAAATTCTCGTTGTTTTTTTTTGTCTTGTTGTTTGTAACCGGAGAGTTTTTTATCAATAATTTTAACATCAATATCATCTATTGTGGTGTCATTATCATCGCCAATGATTTCATCATCGAGGACAATTCTTCGAAGTTGATTTATTTTTCGTACTCTAGACACTGCGAGATAGACTAAATTTGACCATTCGATGCGATTATCTACCATCCAAACTATTGTATCGGATATAGTCAATCCCTGTGAAGAGTGTATTGTTGCTGCATAACCTAGCGTCCACGGGGATTTATTAGCACGCAATGCATCTTCAACGACATTGATATCAACCAGCACAATATCATTTAATACTAAATTCTGTTTTTGAAATCCTTCGGATTTTGGGCCTGGAATATCAACTTCAATGTTCTGTTTTCGTGTATCCGATGGCCTATAACAGAGGGGCACTGGAAGTGTTGCAAATTTTTGTTTACGCAATTCAAATAATTTCATCTGAAGTGTGTCTCTGACTATTTTTCTACTTGCAATGATCAAATCATTTGGTCTCCATGCTTCCCAGAAATCATTCATTGGAGTTTCCGAAATTATTTCACGGGCTATTTCACATTGGATTCTATCCGGTTGTAATCTAATTAATTTCTTAAATTCTTTTAATTCATTATCAAGTGATCTATGATCGGTATCAATTTCTTCATAATAGTCTACAAAACCCTTTAGCCATTCATGTGGTGAACCACCGACAAATGGTGGTGGTTGGCCGTGATCACCGCACATGACGACTTTTGTATTTTTTAATAACAACCACTCAAGAAATATTTTTAATACATCTTCTGACACTGTGTCTTTTTCATCCCAAATCATGATTTCAGGAATAAATTTCTCTCCCATGCGCTCAGGAGTCCATTTATCTCCTTTCCATATAAAGAAACTATGATAGGTACAGGCATTTACCCCTCTCTGTATCATCTCTCTTGCAAGTCTGTGAGTCGGTGTTAGCACAATCATGTTTGATTTCCCACGAAATAACTCAATTGCCCGGGTTGTTTTTCCTGACCCACCACAGCCGTTTAAATAAACTGTTTTATATCTACAGATTGGATCAGAAATCGGTGGTGCATTAGAAAATTCTGAACACTGATTGCTTTCTAAATAATTATTTTCAATGGTAACATCTGCTGATTGAATATAATCATGAAGCATTTCTTTCTTAATTCTCCATGACCCCCAATTCTCATTGCCAGTAGCCTTAAAATCAGCCATTTTGCTATTTATGTAAAATGAGTCAGTGGCAACTCTAACTGCGGTGTTAGGAAATCTATTGATCATTGAAAATAAGTTAATAGAAGCATAACCAAGCATAGAAGCTCTCAAATGTGTGTACTGCGGATTGTATCCATCAGTGTAAGTAACAATTGTACCCAATTTGGTTCCATCGGACATAAATGCGTCCTTACGATTGAAATATAGGCCCCTATTCGTTAAATCCGTGATTACAAAATCGTATTCAGCATTGTCTATAATCAATCGTGAAGAATATCTCGTATTGTCGTATTTGCCACCTTGGGTGAATTTACCGATTATTCTTCGTCCAAGATCTTTTGCTTCATTGTTTCTGATTTCAAATAACTGTTTGGACCAATCCATGATTTGTTGTTCACTGAAATTTGGAAACAGTTTTCGCTCTTCGCTAATTATTTTTTCTAGATCAGGTTGTGGTAACCAGACTGATTTCTGTGCTCGATAGGATATAATTGCTTCACTGACAATTAATGATTTTAACATCTTACAATCAAGCATATATCGTAATAACACTATTGGCATCCAGTGTTTTTCAGACATGTGTTTACCAATCCAAAGATAACTACACGGATGAAGTCCTGTAGCCATTTCAAATGATACTACACAAGCGAATCCGGTTAAATCGAAATGTGGCAGTGGTCCATTAATAGCAACACGGGTCATTTCGTGTGTAGGGTGTCCAAATCGTTTGAAATATTTCTCACACTCTCCATACCCAAGAAAACTTCCTGGATAACACGTAATCATATCAACTGAAATAACGGTATCAGCGGTGTATTTTGTATTCCATAATCCTCCATGGCCGTATCCAAGACAAGACAATTTGACCTCTGATAAGAACTCACTTCGTGTTGGTTTCCACGCGTTTTTCTTTCTAGCAAAATGTGCTGCAATTGATGGTACTGTAAAACAGTTTGCTAATAATTGATCGTTGTCTTCCTCCAGAGAAAACTCACTAGCTAGTTGTTTCATTTGATTATGCAGCTCTTCAGTACGGTACAATTCTCCGTTGGGCCTTACAAACTGATCAAATCTACATTCCTCGTCTGAAGTACTATGAAATAGCCACATTGACACAGGATCGTTTTTACTCAAATGGTAAATAGCATCAAATAATTTCTGCTCTGAAAAAAACTCTTCGGTTTTGGATAGATATTTTACGGTTCTATCCCGTGGAAATATTGTTTCTGCAGATGACCACGCGTGTTCGTTATGATCAATAATCTGTATTGGGTTTCCTTTTGATTTATATTTCGATTCGTATAATACTTCACCGGTGATTGTCGTTACTGATATTGGAAATCTCAATGATGTTTCTAATTTAGCTATATCCTGAATTGTTGCCCCATGCTGTTTCACTGTCAGTTCCCATTCGGTTATTTTTTTTCGTCTTAGATCAGTTAGTTTATTTCCCCGGGACGTATTTGTAAAGTGTTCCATTATTCGTGTTGCTACACAATTGAGCCCTGTCGAATATTTCATGGGTGCTAGTTTTGCAATATCAGGTTTGTCATTGAGCGGATATATCCCGTAAACAACTGCTGTGACAGGATAAGATCTTTCGTAGTAGGGTTTGTCAATTCCAGTCAAAATTCCTGGTTTTGAATCCTGAGTCCCAGTGACAGTTTTTTTGTCCTTAAGAATAGGCTCGTATTTGTCCCTAATGATCCATTTTCCATTATCACGGATAAGGAATTTTATTCGAAAAAAATTTCTTTCTTCCCCAAGATTTGAGATTATCACTGCTGCTTTTTCATCATTCATATTAGCGTCAACAACACCATCAATTCGAAATGTTGACCAACAATGAGCTGCCCCATCACGCTTGAATTCATTAAAACAGTCTCTGATTTTACTAATCAAGGTTCTATCAAGAATTTTATTCTTTGGTGTATCAGAAACTCTATCAAGATTGAATTGAACACTTTTCCAAGGCGCAATTTTCGGTAATCTCTCGAACTCCTCCATACTATAATTAAAACAAGCATTTAAATGAAAGATTAAAGTATAATGAATCATTGCAAATGGCTTATGATTGGATCAGTGACACCGTGTAACAAATCATGCAGAAATGAATTCTGTGGGTATCATATGCAAAGCTTTCGTCGTGGAAGCCTTGGTCCGTTACCCTGTATTCGATGTGGGGTTGGGGTTAGGGGAAAATCGCAATTATGTTTCAGGTGTGGCGGCAAACGATACAGGGAACTAAAACGCTATTATGATAAACGAATAAAAAATGGACAATCAATCAGAAATTCTGACCCTGACACTGACAAAGTCAGCAACAAAATCATAAGAAACCCCCAAGACTACATTGAAAGATTCTCCAGTGATGTTATTAATGAATTAGACAAACAATAGTTAGTATACAAATGAACCAAGAATTCAGACCACATCCCTTGATTACAAATTATGAAGCATCCAGTGATGGTGTTGTAAGAAACCGTAGGCTAAAGAAACCGGTCGGTTTTCTGACTATTCAAGGGTATTTGATGTTTAGCGCTGGAAAGAAGAAATATTTCAATCATCGTTTCATATTTGAATGTTTTAATGGATTGATCGAAGATGGTCTTGTTATTGATCACAAGGATTCTAATCCAAAGAATAATTCCTTATCAAATTTAGAAGCTGTTACACAGAGTGAGAATTTGAAACGAGGAAGGACTGGCACTTGCAAAACGGTTGGGAAGAGACCTGTGAAATCTTTTAATACAACAACTAACGCAGAAAAAATATTTCAATCATTATATGAAGCCGGCAAGTATTTCAATATTTGTAGAGCCTCGGTACAAAAGGTTGCAAGGGGGATTTATCTATCGGCCATTTCAAAAGAGACAGGACAAAAAATTCGATTTTCGTATGTCTAATAACACCAAGGGAGACAACTCTTAAATATAACCAATGGATATAACCAAGGGAGTTATCTCCCTTAGATTGGGATTCAGCGGCTGGGTATTGTTTTATAAGAAAAGAAATATTTTCAAACAATTATATTCTTTTTTTTTTTAGTGTTTTATGCAAATATTCTGTCTCATTTAAATACCATGAAACACCATTAATAAGTAATTCAAAAAAATAAAATAACACACCCTGTGGATTGCTGTATTAAGTCGCCTTACATACTCTCTCCCTTAGATTGTGTTAACTTGTTTTATGGGTTATCTCCCCTTAAATTGTGATGCTGTATTGCTGTATTAAGTCGCCTTATATACTCTCTCCCTTAGATGGTGTCGGGTTATTTCCCCTTAAATTGTGTCAACTTGTTTTATGGATTATTGTGATTCAGCTGCTGGGGCTATAATAAATTAGAAAAGAAATCAAATATAAAATGTTTTCAAACGATTATATTCTTTTTTTTAGTGCTTTATGCAAATATTCTGTCTCATTTAAATACTGTGAAGCACCATTAACAAGTAATTCAAGAAAATAAAATAACACACTCTGTGGATTGACGCTGCTGTATTAGTCACCTTATATACTAAATGAAAGGTTTAAAGCTGGGGCTTTCGAAAGCCAATCCGACCAGTCAAAAATAACCCACGCCATTGACACGTGTGCGTGGTTGACTTTTCTCAATCATGCAACCGGGTTTAATTTCATGGGTTGATTTTAATTGGTCGGATGGTCGTAGAAAATCAGCCCCGTCGTTTCATGTTTGTGCTGTCTTGTGCCGTCCCATCATCATTACATCATCATTGAATTATAATCCATCCTTAATTAAGTTAATTAAGTATATGTATACCTACAATCTGCCACACACACTCGAGTGGAGATATATACGGTATTGTACTGTCCTTAATTAAGTATATGTATGCCTACAATTTGCCACAACACTCGAGTGGAAATATATACGGTATTTGTGCTGTCCTTAATTAAGTTAATTAAGTATATGTTGTGACGTCACCCCCAAGCATATCTTCTGGGCGGTCTAAGATGGCGTTTGCCACGTTAGGCCTCCCTTCCGGAGATGTATGTTTCGGGTTTCCTTTGGGCTTACTTGGATGTGAAGGCAACCAAGGAGTTCCAAAGATGTGTTGTCGTATATATGTAACCTCTAGGTCATTTCACGTAAACATACCCTCTTGTGATTCTAACCCGTTATTTGACGAGTTAGATTCACTCTTAGGGGAATATGTTTCCGGTGAATGTAAATATAAATGACCTAAAATAAATAACATCCATGGATGTAATTAGCTCTCCGTCACATTTGGGTAGCCCCGTATGGTGTTCAAAAATGAATTACCGGCCAAAAGAAACGGTCATAGGGTCAAATCGAGATTGAAGAAATCTCAGGGAAAAAAAATGGAAATACTCAAAGAAAGAACCCTATGAAAGACACAGTGGCCTATATCAAGGGGGCCAAATGACTGACAACCGCTCATCATGGTTGTTATTTATTTTGAAAAAATATATTTATATTTATATACAGACTGAATTCTGAAAAATATATTTATATTTATATACAGACTGAATTCTGAAAATAAAAAATGAATTAGAAATATGTATTATCATATATGAATTCTGAAAATATGAATAGCATTATAGTTGAAATTGCAAAATTGAAAAGCCAGGATATTAGATTGTCAGATGGGTTAAATCCTGATCAAATCAAGTCGGATTTTCAGGATATAGAATACGGAGTTAGCACTAACAAGTATATGCTACCAAAGAAATATGCACTCATCAAAAAAATTCAGAATTCTATTCGGGACTCTTTTGCATTTTCCAGTGAAGTAGGTGTGTTTGTTCCGTTGTATACTATCGTGGAAGGAATACGAAAAGAACTGGGTAACGAATATGAATTGAAAAAGGAAGTTAATTCTAAAATTAGAAACTTACGAGCGTTAATTCAAGAAAATGAACTATTTTGATTGACCGACCCTCAAAAGATTTTGTCAGACAGTAAAATCTCCTTGAGATTTTCATTTTTTTAGCATTTTTTGATTGAATCAGTGAAAATATTTCACACTGCAAAAATAAAATAGAATCCTAACAGCTTTTCTCTATGGAAAATCCAATGCAAAATCGACTACTTGACCCTACGAGGTTTTTTACCAAAAATCGATGAAAAATGACCAAACATGACTGAAAACAGGCAAAAATTGATGAAAAATGGCTAAAATTCATCAAAAATGAGTTTTAACAGCTTTTCCTTATGGAAAATCCCATGTAAAATCGACTACTTGACTGTAAAATCTCTTTGAGATTTTCAACTGAAAACCACCAAAATTGCACAAAATGGCACCAAAACTGTCAAAAACAGGCAAAATCACTGAATATATTTCTCACAGCAATAAAAAATAAAAATATTTCATAGCAATCAAAAATAAAAATATTTCACAGCAATAAAAACTATTTCACACTGAATAAAAAATTGGACCGTTAAGGGAAGGAATCATCGATGGGGAAAAATTGTTTTGCAATTGAAAAATGGTTTCTGATTTCAAATAATGGTCAATGAAGCATTAACGACCCGATTGGCTCGTGAGCGACTAGATGCAATTAAGAAATTTATACCAATTCGCGACTCTGTCAGGAATAAACTGCAAGAACGACAGAGTCTTCAGACTGACTTTGCTGCGGGATCTGAAGAGTTGTTTAAACCAATAACTACAACAACGAAACAGATAGTGTCAACAATCTCTGAGCAAGGAAAAAAACAAGAAGAGTCTTTTCTCCCTGTGTTAGAAAAAATAGCAAAAAGAACTAAACAAACAAAAAAGTCTTTAGAAACACTTCCAGTGGATATAGTAGTTACTTCACGGCAACAACAAAAAAAAGAGCAAGTACTAGAAGAACTAGGTGCTACTGCAAGAAAACAAGAAGAAGAGGAAGAAGACGTTACTATAGAAAAAATGCATTCACCGCAAAGTATATTTACACACTATGCATACAGCATTATTAAAAATTTTAAAGATGACAATGATTTAATTAACTTTACCGCGCGGAATTTTTCACTCGATAAAAGAGAAATAGCTGTAAACAAAGGGTATAAAGAGTATATAAAAAACGACGAGAATTGGATAAAAAAAGTATACTTGGCAAACCGTGGTAGATTTAGAATCACAGAAAGTAACCGCAATGATTTTGAGAGTTTTAAAGACAAAGTATTGAGTAGATTAAATAAAGAGTATCCAACTGGATTTTTTGGTAAAGAGGAGTCAACTGAAGATGAGTATTTAGGCAGCGGCATAGTTGAAAACACTAGCGTTACTTGTCCTGGTAACATTCTCAGTGATATATCACGGTTAGAAGTTCTCATCGGAGGGAAACGAGCCGGAAATAACTCTCCAGAAATAATTAATGAAGCAGCTGATATCTGTAGACGATTATTTGCCGGTGGTATCATGGACATTAATGTATATCGAGAACTCATTGCTGAGTTAGTTGAAAATCACAAAGATGCCCATGGTTATTACAGCGATTGATCACTAATTAAAAAACTACTAGTTTTATAACAAGATGATTATACACTACAATCATGATAAACCAACCCCCGTCTATGTGGTAAACTCACGATTGCCTGTTTATAGAGCATACTACGGAGATGGTTTAGGTAATACCATTGCAGGGTTATTTACAAGAATGGCCCCAAAAGTGATGCCGTTAGCTAAACAATTAGGAATGAAAGCCATTGATGTTATTCGTGATAAGGGTATTAGTACTGTTGGAGATCTTGCCGGGAAAGCGTTTTCAACTGCGAAGAATAAATTAACATCATTAGTGAGACGAAAAAAGAAACAGGTACCATTGCCATCTACAGCGGAAATGCCTGCAGGTGTTAGTAAAATTATAAATAACGCAGTAGATGAAAAATTAGCATCATTGGTGACTCCCTTGATAAATCAAGGGGACCAAGATAACATGATAGCAAACATGATAGCGGGAAGTGGCTTTAAAAAACCACGTAGAAAACGCTAGCGTTTTTCACGATGAAATGGAAAATCCGATTTAGACTCTGATAAATAGAATAAAATGTTCAAAAGGTCACCTGATCCAGCATTTGATATGGAGGCCCCAGTGCGTAAAGATGATTCTGTACGCGATTTTCAATTTTATTCTTATCACGCAATACAACCAGATCTCCGATCGCGAATTGAACTTCAAGTTCATGATACCAGTAAATACTTTTTGCCTTGTGAAGCGTTTATTGAAGTAGAAGGAGAACTTGTAACAAATGATGCTGATCATAATGATCAACCATACGCCAATAACCCAACTATCCGAGTTGGTTTTGTTAATAACGGTATCATGGCGTTATTTGAAAGTGCAAGATATCTCATTGATGGAAAAGAAATTGAATCCATTGACCGTGAAGTTGATGTGGCTACAACAATCATAGGGTTAGCAAGATATTCTGATGATTATACAAGATCAGCTGGTCCATCTATGATGTTTTCTAAGGATCTTACTGATCACCCTGAACACAACCAGTATTCTAGAGTCAAGGCAACACATGCTTCTTCAGTTAATCCAGCACCAGACGGATATACAAGACCAGCTGGTGATTTTGATGTCATAAATAATGTTCCTAATTTCAATCTAGGATTTGCAACACGCGTATTAACGTTGCAAGGACAGCGTCGACAGTTTTCATGTGCAAATCCACTGCATCATATATTCGGATTCTGTAGAAACGTCCGAAAAGTTATTTATGGAGCTAAACACACAGTAGCGCTTGTACGAAAGGGTACTGATAATGATGCAATATGGCATGCTGCTGGTGTTGCTGATGGTAAAGTCATTTTAACAAAACTAGCATTGTGGATGCCAGTGTTAACTCCATCAATCATAGCAGAAGAAAAATTGTTATCATTTATGAACCAAGGAGGAAAATCATTGTTGAGTTGGTTATCAGTGACCACTGATATTAAACTGGATAATGTTGATGATATATTTACTTGGCATCTGGCATCAAAACAAGGAGTTTCAGCTCCACGTCATATATTTATTGCATTACAGAATAATGCACGATTTGGTAATCAACAACGAAGTCATATGATATTTGATCAGTTAGGTGTTAGAGAGGTCTCACTGAGAATAAACGGAGAGCAGGAACCATCTGAAGATGTACAACTTGATTACGGTCAAAATCATATTTCACGTGTCTATCATAACTTATTGTCGTTTATGGCACGTGATCTAAATGTGGATACTGGTTTGCAAATATCACAATTGGATTTCAAAAGCCTCTATCCGATTTATTACTTTTCATTGGAACATCTTGATTTGATGAGACAATCTGTTGTTGATATACACTTTAGAGCCCGTGTAACCCGTCCTGGTGGTATTGCTAATTATAGAGCGGTTGCTGTCATTCTCAGTGATAAATCAATGTTGTTAGAAGGTGTTGGTGGACGAATGAGATTTATTGATGCACCAGTGGAAAATCTTTGATAGCAATTAGATCAATCTGTATTTGTATAATGTCATATAGTAATATCAATGTGTCATTGACACCTGGTCAATTAAAAAAATTGCAATCAAAATCCGCTAAACAATGTGGAACCACAATCACGTTGAAACCTAATCAAATGAATGGTGGGGCAAATAAATTGTCACTGACAACTCGTCAAGTGAAACATTTCAATGATGCTTTCAAGGATAAAAAAGGAGTTCAGATCACACTCTCTGCGGCTGCTATCAAAAATATGATAAAAACAGGTGGTATATTTCCGTTGTTTGCTGCGTTACCAGCATTGGTTGCGGCAGCAGCCCCAGCAGTCGCAAAAGCGGCCGCATTGGGGGTAGTTGGAGGCTTGGGGACAAAAGCGGTACAGAGCATTGCTGAATCATATGAACCGAAGAAAGGTCGAGGGTATAAAAAAAAGGGAAAGGGTCTAAGACTACCAGGAACCCCGTATTCATGGTACAGCGGAAAAGGCCTGAGACTACCAGGAACCCCGTATTCATGGTACAGCGGAAGGGGTCTAAGACTAGGACCGGTTTATTAATTGAGGAACCTATGGTTCCCATGTCCAATTTTGATTTAATGGATGCTGCTAAAAAACTAGCGATTAAAAATTTCAGAGGTGTTTTTATGAAAGATCAATTACCACATCAACCAAACAAAACTGAAACAGGTATTATTAATCTCGATAACAGCACCGGACCTGGAACTCACTGGGTTGCATACGCTATTGATCCACGTGGGATTGTCTATTTTGATTCATATGGATTAGCCCCGCCAAAAGAGTTTATGCGTTATATAAAAACTTTTCCAATGAAGACTTGGTATTCTACGCTACCAACACAACAAATCAATGATCCACCAATATGCGGCAGCGAAGTATTAAATGTCCTTGATGCTATTTCAGCATCTAGAAAACCACCACACATTGTCGTAAATGACTACACCAGCAATCGCTTTTTAGAGAGAGAAAGAGTTTTACAATAACATGATTGATATTTGGGGAAGACCTCTGAAACCCAAACCCGATGACACTGCAACCCCTGATTCTATCAAGGATATAACAAAAAAAATTAAAGATGAAATCGCTGAGACGTTGAATTTAGTAAATGTTGATCCTAATGAGATAGTTGTATTCCAGGACAAACAGTGTAAATTGAAAACAAGTAATGTGTCGTTGGATGATATTTTGGTTAAACAACGAAACGCAATCGAGAACACCGTTGCGTTATTTTCCGATCAGGGTAAACTCAAACCGGGCGTACTTTTTTCGACGATTACAGATCGATTTAAAACTCTCAACGATGAATTAAAAAATTCTGTGTTGGAACTAGCAACACTTCAATCTAAAACCGAAGAACACGGAAAACAGTTTTCAATTTTTCGTAGAAATATCATTGATAAATTTCTTGGAACCACATTCGATAAACTCGACATAAAACTCCCTGATATTAAAAAATCCATCGATGAGACGGAAACTTTCATCGAAGCCATCAAACACGATTTTTCGAGGATGATAACAGTCATTGAAAAAACAAAAATCCCTCATGAGAAAACCAATAACGTAGTATACACAATCAAACACGGATCATTTGAGTGGACACCTACAAACAACAAATTAGATATCACTGCAACCGTTAAAGGTATTTATCGATTAACACTAGTAACACCATTGGCTCAATTAAATATTTCATCGTCCAGTTCATCCGGGGTCAATAATACGATTTCAACGATCATCGACAAGAATACAACTGAAAAGTTCACAATCACATCTACTGATAAAAATTTGGTTAGGGTCTCAACAACGTGGTATTTGGAATTCGTAGCGGATTTAAGTAAATCGTAATTGAAAACGCTAGCGTTGTTAAAATAAAAAATGATTTCATCATCGCAATATCGTTATGATCAGGTCAGAGAATTTCAAACTAGACTCAAAACCCTGTCTGAGGAGTATGCAATTAAAATTAAAAAATATCGCAAGAGAATTACCGCAATTGATGTTACCGTATATTCAGTGAGTGGTGTAATCACCGGAGCTGGTATTATACTGTCTTCAGTGACAATGATGGCTCCGATAGCTGTTCCAATTTGCATTTCTGCGGAAACAACAATCGCTGGAATTATTTCAATAATCACAAAAAAAATATCATCATGCAGCCAACGGAAACTACAAGACTACATAATTCAATTTCATGTTGTGTCCACCGCATACTCGCAATTATCCTCATTGATATCGTCATCTCTCGATGATACAATTATATCAGAGAGTGAGTTTTCAGCGATGGTAGATATATATGATTCTGCGATGTCAAAATTAGAAATACAAAAACATGAGTATAATAACAATGACAACACCGATGGAATCAGAAAAAACCAAAATGATCTCAATAACCTCAACATCAGATAGTGAGTTCTCAGTGATGGTACGTGTCTATGATTCCGCAGTATCAAAATTAGAAATACATCATGAGTATAATAACAATGACAACACCGATGGAATTACTTCAACAAATAGTGGAGAAGACGAAACCAGTACAAACCAGCATGATCTCAATAACCTCAACGAATCCAGAATTCAGTGTGAATTTCCCCTCTCCGGTCCCAGTGAAGGAGATAGCGTTAGCAAAATTACGAGTGTATCATAGCTGGCCTAATATCAGATCAAAATCATTTGGTGGTCAACAACCCAATAATTCCCTGGTATTTGCAAATAAGAATAAACCAGACGGTACCCCAGACTGGAACGTTGTTTCCATACCAACCGGATCATACCAAATCGAGCAAATCAATAATGAATTCGCGCGTAGAATAAAATCGATTACTGGAAAAGAATCAAAAATAGCTATAACAGTTCATGAGCCAAGCACAGAAGGATACGTCGTAGATATCTATCAAAGCTCAATAAGAACCGTACTAGGATGGCCTGAAATCCCACCCCGGGAAAAAACCGTTAAATTACCAGAACCACAAAAAACTGATTATATCACCGACAGGATAAAATCTGATAATCCAGTAAAGAGTTATAGAGATTATGACAAATTGAATTTTTTTCTTGAAACGATAGATACCGTCACTAATAAAAGATACTACACACTTCTACAGAATAAAACCACTGAAAATTTCAGAGCGTTCAATAACGATATTTCGTTGTTTTTAATATCCCTTAAATCCGGTACTCTCACCCGAGACGAATTTATCAGCGTTGTAGAAACATGTAACAAAATCACCAATGACATGGAAACATTTCATTCACAAATTATTCAGGGTATATTAGATGATAATATCCCCCTATCGAAAACAACATTTGCATCGAAGTATAATATACGCGTAGAAGATATTCCAACAGTCAAACTACTAGGATATAATATCTTAGAATTACAAAAATCTCTCAATGATGCCATCGATGAAGGTTTCAAAAAAATCCATGACGCGTGGAAAAAAACACCATCAACTATCCTGACACACAATAATGACCCAGATGGTGGCGGCAGGCATATTGCTCCGTTCAATGTGAATATTTCAACGGTGATTGCGCTCAATTTAGTGTGTGATGTTATCGAAGGAAGCTATCAAATAAATCTAGAACGATCAAATCAAGCTCAGCAGGGGTATATTCTATATTCATTTGCACCAACAGCTCCTCCAGGGTATTTAATAATCGAATCCCCGGTGAATCCAGTCTATATGCGATGTCATAATAATTCATTACCAGAATTAATTTCAAACTCACTGACCAGTCTAATAATCTGATTGATTTACAAAATGAGGTGTTAGCGATTAGTCTGTTTGTAAAGTCGTAAAGACTTTCAATCATGAAAGGATTTTCACCCTAGGACCGATTCGGTTGAAAGTAGCAGCAGAGAGGGGTAAATCGGACGGTTTTCACCGTAAACCATGAGCAGCAGAGGGGGTGAGTCACAACATCATTGTGACATTTATGATTCATCAACGAAAACGCGAATACAGTATCACCTGTTTTCAGACAACAATCACTAAGGGTCTATTTTTTTTTTTGTTAAAAACATGAGATTTCGCGAGAAGGGTCTAGTGCCATTTTGGAAAGCATAATCAGAAAAAGTCAAAAGGGGTTGTCCGATTCACCCCCACTGCTGCTTGTTATGGATCAGTTGGGCTTAGTTAAAAGCGGTTAAACCCCTTTTCCCCGCTTGGACTTTTTTAATACTTGGTTTATTCGCTGCGCACCATTGGATAGTACGTCACCATACTTTAAAACCGGTTCCCACCCTTTTTTTAAGCATGACTTTTGATGAAAAACGGACTTTTGGGTTTTTCATGTTATGGATCAGTTGGGCTTAGTTAAAAGCGGTTAAACCCCTTTTCCCCGCTTGGACTTTTTTAATACTTGGTTTATTCGCTGCGAACCATTGGATAGTACTTCACCATACTTTAAAACCGGTTCCCACCCTTTTTTTCAGCATGAATTTTGATGAAAAACGGACTTTTGGGTTTTTCATGTTATGGATCAGTTGGGCTTAGTTAAAAGCGGTTAAACCCCTTTTCCCCGCTTGGACTTTTTTAATACATGGTTTATTCGCTGCGCACCATTGGATAGTACGTCACCATACTTTCAAACCGGTTCCCACACTTTTTTTCAGCATGACTTTTGATGAAAAACGGACTTTTGGGTTTTTCATGTTATGGATCAGTTGGGCTTAGTTAAAAGCGGTTAAACCCCTTTTCCCCGCTTGGACTTTTTTAATACTTGGTTTATTCGCTGCGCACCATAGGATAGTACGTCACCATACTTTAAAACCGGTTCCCACCCTTTTTTTCAGCATGACTTTTGATGAAAAACGGACTTTTGGGTTTTTCATGTTATGGATCAGTTGGGCTTAGTTAAAAGCGGTTAAACCCCTTTTCCCCGCTTGGACTTTTTGAATACTTGGTTTATTCGCTGCGCACCATTGGATAGTACGTCACCATACTTTAAAACCGGTTCCCACCATTTTTTTCAGCATGACTTTTGATGAAAAACGGACTTTTGGGTTTTTCATGTTATGGATCAGTTGGGCTTAGTTAAAAGCGGTTAAACCCCTTTTCCCCGCTTGGACTTTTTTAATACTTGGTTTATTCGCTGCGCACCATTGGATAGTACGTCACCATACTTTAAAACCGGTTCCCACCATTTTTTTCAGCATGACTTTTGATGAAAAACGGACTTTTGGGTTTTTCATGTTATGGATCAGTTGGGCTTAGTTAAAAGCGGTTAAACCCCTTTTCGCCGCTTGGACTTTTTTAATACTTGGTTTATTCGCTGCGCACCATTGGATAGTACGTCACCATACTTTAAAACCGGTTCCCACCCTTTTTTTCAGCATGACTTTTGATGAAAAACGGACTTTTGGGTTTTTCATGTTATGGATCAGTTGGGCTTAGTTAAAAGCGGTTAAACCCCTTTTCCCCGCTTGGACTTTTTGAATACTTGGTTTATTCGCTGCGCACCATTGGATACTACGTCACCATACTTTTAAACCGGTTCCCACCATTTTTTTCAGCATGACTTTTGATGAAAAACGGACTTTTGGGTTTTTCATGTTATGGATCAGTTGGGCTTAGTTAAAAGCGGTTAAACCCCTTTTCCCCGCTTGGACTTTTTTAATACTTGGTTTATTCGCTGCGCACCATTGGATAGTACGTCACCATACTTTAAAACCGGTTCCCACCCTTTTTTTCAGCATGACTTTTGATGAAAAACGGACTTTTGGGTTTTTCATGTTATGGATCAGTTGGGATTAGTTAAAAGCGGTTAAACCCCTTTTCGCCGCTTGGACTTTTTTAATACTTGGTTTATTCGCTGCGCACCATTGGATAGTACGTCACCATACTTTAAAACCGGTTCCCACCCTTTTTTTCAGCATGACTTTTGATGAAAAACGGACTTTTGGGTTTTTCATGTTATGGATCAGTTGGGATTAGTTAAAAGCGGTTAAACCCCTTTTCCCCGCTTGGACTTTTTTAATACTTGGTTTATTCGCGGCGCACAATTGGATAGTACGTCACCATACTTTAAAACCGGTTCCCACCCTTTTTTTCAGCATGACTTTTGATGAAAAACGGACTTTTGGGTTTTTCATGTTATGGATCAGCTGGGCTTAGTTAAAAGCGGTTAAACCCCTTTT
Organism: Unio pictorum; assembly: GCA_030141615.1. Classification (NCBI taxonomy): domain Eukaryota; kingdom Metazoa; phylum Mollusca; class Bivalvia; order Unionida; family Unionidae; genus Unio; species Unio pictorum. The sequence continues at coordinate 2,736,051 of JARLTB010000494.1, forward strand.
CCCCGCTTGGACTTTTTTAATACTTGGTTTATTCGCTGCGCACCATTGGATAGTACGTCACCATACTTTAAAACCGGTTCCCACCCTTTTTTTCAGCATGACTTTTGATGAAAAACGGACTTTTGGGTTTTTCATGTTATGGATCAGTTGGGCTAAGTTAAAAGCGGTTAAACCCCTTTTCCCCGCTTGGACTTTTTTAATACTTGATTTATTCGCTGCGCACCATTGGATAGTACGTCACCATACTTTAAAACCGGTTCCCACCCTTTTTTTCAGCATGACTTTTGATGAAAAACGGACTTTTGGGTTTTTCATGTTATGGATCAGTTGGGCTTAGTTAAAAGCGGTTAAACCCCTTTTCCCCGCTTGGACTTTTTTAATACTTGGTTTATTCGCTGCGCACCATTGGATAGTACGTCACCATACTTTAAAACCGGTTCCCACCCTTTTTTTCAGCATGACTTTTGATGAAAAACGGACTTTTGGGTTTTTCATGTTATGGATCAGTTGGGCTTAGTTAAAAGCGGTTAAACCCCTTTTCCCCGCTTGGACTTTTTTAATACTTGGTTTATTCGCTGCGCACCATTGGATAGTACGTCACCATACTTTAAAACCGGTTCCCACCCTTTTTTTCAGCATGACTTTTGATGAAAAACGGACTTTTGGGTTTTTCATGTTATGGATCAGTTGGGCTTAGTTAAAAGCGGTTAAACCCCTTTTCCCCGCTTAGACTTTTTTAATACTTGGCTTATTCGCTGCGCACCATTGGATAGTACGTCACCATACTTTAAAACCGGTTCCCACCCTTTTTTTCAGCATGACTTTTGATGAAAAACGGACTTTTGGGTTTTTCATGTTATGGATCAGTTGGGCTTAGTTAAAAGCGGTTAAACCCCTTTTCCCCGCTTGGACTTTTTTAATACTTGGTTTATTCGCTGCGCACCATTGGATAGTACGTCACCAAACTTTAAAACCGGTTCCCACCCTTTTTTTCAGCATGACTTTTGATGAAAAACGGACTTTTGGGTTTTTCATGTTATGGATCAGTTGGGCTAAGTTAAAAGCGGTTAAACCCCTTTTCCCCGCTTGGACTTTTTTAATACTTGGTTTATTCGCTGCGCACCATTGGATAGTACGTCACCATACTTTAAAACCGGTTCCCACCCTTTTTTTCAGCATGACTTTTGATGAAAAACGGACTTTTGGGTTTTTCATGTTATGGATCAGTTGGGCTTAGTTAAAAGCGGTCAAACCCCTTTTCCCCGCTTGGACTTTTTTAATACTTGGTTTATTCGCTGCGCACCATTTGATAGTACGTCACCATACTTTAAAACCGGTTCCCACCCTTTTTTTCAGCATGACTTTTGATGAAAAACGGACTTTTGGGTTTTTCATGTTATGGATCAGTTGGGCTTAGTTAAAAGCGGTTAAACCCCTTTTGCCCGCTTGGACTTTTTTAATACTTGGTTTATTCGCTGCGCACCATTGGATAGTACGTCACCATACTTTAAAACCGGTTCCCACCCTTTTTTTCAGCATGACTTTTGATGAAAAACGGACTTTTGGGTTTTTCATGTTATGGATCAGTTGGGCTTAGTTAAAAGCGGTTAAACCCCTTTTCCCCGCTTGGACTTTTTTAATACTTGGTTTATTCGCTGCGCACCATTGGATAGTACGTCACCATACTTTAAAACCGGTTCCCACCCTTTTTTTCAGCATGACTTTTGATGAAAAACGGACTTTTGGGTTTTTCATGTTATGGATCAGTTGGGCTTAGTTAAAAGCGGTTAAACCCCTTTTCCCCGCTTGGACTTTTTTAATACTTGGTTTATTCGCTGCGCACCATTGGATAGTACGTCACCATACTTTAAAATCGGTTCCCACCCTTTTTTTCAGCATGACTTTTGATGAAAAACGGACTTTTGGGTTTTTCATGTTATGGATCAGTTGGGCTTAGTTAAAAGCGGTTAAACCCCTTTTCCCCGCTTGGACTTTTTTAATACTTGGTTTATTCGCTGCGCACCATTGGATAGTACGTCACCATACTTTAAAACCGGTTCCCACCCTTTTTTTCAGCATGACTTTTGATGAAAAACGGACTTTTGGGTTTTTCATGTTATGGATCAGTTGGGCTTAGTTAAAAGCGGTTAAACCCCTTTTCCCCGCTTGGACTTTTTCAATACTTGGTTTATTCGCTGCGCACCATTGGATAGTACGTCACCATACTTTAAAACCGGTTCCCACCCTTTTTTTCAGCATGACTTTTGATGAAAAACGGACTTTTGGGTTTTTCATGTTATGGATCAGTTGGGCTTAGTTAAAAGCGGTTAAACCCTTTTTCCCCGCTTGAACTTTTTTAATGCTTGGTTTATTCGCTGCGCACCATTGGATAGTACGTCACCATACTTTAAAACCGGTTCCCACCCTTTTTTTCAGCATGACTTTTGATGAAAAACGGACTTTTGGGTTTTTCATGTTATGTATCAGTTGGGCTTAGTTAAAAGCGGTTAAACCCCTTTTCCCCGCTTGGACTTTTTTAATACTTGGTTTATTCGCTGCGCACCATTGGATAGTACGTCACCATACTTTAAAACCGGTTCCCACCCTTTTTTTCAGGATGACTTTTGATGAAAAACGGACTTTTGGGTTTTTCATGTTATGGATCAGTTGGGCTTAGTTAAAAGCGGTTAAACCCCTTTTCCCCGCTTGGACTTTTTTAATACTTGGTTTATTCGCTGCGCACCATTGGATAGTACGTCACCATACTTTAAAACCGGTTCCCACCCTTTTTTTCAGCATGACTTTTGATGAAAAACTGACTTTTGGGTTTTTCATGTTATGGATCAGTTGGGCTTAGTTAAAAGCGGTTAAACCCCTTTTCCCCGCTTGGACTTTTTTATACTTGGTTTATTCGCTGCGCACCATTGGATAGTACGTCACCATACTTTAAAACCGGTTCCCACCCTTTTGTTCAGCATGACTTTTGATGAAAAACGGACTTTTGGGTTTTTCATGTTATGGATCAGTTGGGCTTAGTTAAAAGCGGTTAAACCCCTTTTCCCCGCTTGGACTTTTTTAATACTTGGTTTATTCGCTGCGCACCATTGGATAGTACGTCACCATACTTTAAAACCGGTTCCCACCCTTTTTTTCAGCATGACTTTTGATGAAAAACGGACTTTTGGGTTTTTCATGTTATGGATCAGTTGGGCTTAGTTAAAAGCGGTTAAACCCCTTTTCCCCGCTTGGATTTTTTTAATACTTGGTTTATTCGCTGAGCACCATTGGATAGTACGTCACCATACTTTAAAACCGGTTCCCACCCTTTTTTTCAGCATGACTTTTGATGAAAAACGGACTTTTGGGTTTTTCATGTTATGGATCAGTTGGGCTTAGTTAAAAGCGGTTAAACCCCTTTTCCCCGCTTGGACTTTTTTAATACTTGGTTTATTCACTGCGCACCATTGAATAGTACGTCACCATACTTTAAAACCGGTTCCCACCCTTTTTTGCAGCATGACTTTTGATGAAAAACGGACTTTTGGGTTTTTCATGTTATGGATCAGTTGGGCTTAGTTAAAAGCGGTTAAACCCCTTTTCCCCGCTTGGACTTTTTTAATACTTGGTTTATTCGCTGCGCACCATTGGATAGTACGTCACCATACTTTAAAACCGGTTCCCACCCTTTTTTTCAGCATGACTTTTGATGAAAAACGGACTTTTGGGTTTTTCATGTTATGGATCAGTTGGGCTTAGTTAAAAGCGGTTAAACCCCTTTTCCCCGCTTGGACTTTTTTAATACTTGGTTTATTCACTGCGCACCATTGAATAGTACGTCACCATACTTTAAAACCGTTTCCCACCCTTTTTTGCAGCATGACTTTTGATGAAAAACGGACTTTTGGGTTTTTCATGTTATGGATCAGTTGGGCTTAGTTAAAAGCGGTTAAACCCCTTTTCCCCGCTTGGACTTTTTTAATACTTGGTTTATTCGCTGCGCACCATTGGATAGTACGTCACCATACTTTAAAACCGGTTCCCACCCTTTTTTTCAGCATGACTTTTGATGAAAAACGGACTTTTGGGTTTTTCATGTTATGGATCAGTTGGGCTTAGTTAAAAGCGGTTAAACCCCTTTTCCCCGCTTGGACTCTTTTAATACTTGGTTTATTCGCTGCGCACCATTGGATAGTACGTCACCATACTTTAAAACCGGTTCCCACCCTTTTTTTCAGCATGACTTTTGATGAAAAACGGACTTTTGGGTTTTTCATGTTATGGATCAGTTGGGCTTAGTTAAAAGCGGTTAAACCCCTTTTCCCCGCTTGGACTTTTTTAATACTTGGTTTATTCGCTGCGCACCATTGGATAGTACGTCACCATACTTTAAAACCGGTTCCCACCCTTTTTTCAGCATGACTTTTGATGAAAAACGGACTTTTTGGTTTTTCATGTTATGGATCAGTTGGGCTTAGTTAAAAGCGGTTAAACCCCTTTTCTCCGCTTGGACTTTTTTAATACTTGGTTTATTCACTGCGCACCATTGAATAGTACGTCACCATACTTTAAAACCGGTTCCCACCCTTTTTTGCAGCATGACTTTTGATGAAAAACGGACTTTTGAGTTTTTCATGTTATGGATCAGTTGGGCTTAGTTAAAAGCGGTTAAACCCCTTTTCCCCGCTTGGACTTTTTTAATACTTGGTTTATTCGCTGCGCACCATTGGATAGTACGTCACCATACTTTAAAACCGGTTCCCACCCTTTTTTTCAGGTTTTTTCAGCATGACTTTTGATGAAAAACGGACTTTTGGGTTTTTCATGTTATGGATCAGTTGGGCTTAGTTAAAAGCGATTAAACCCCTTTTCCCCGCTTGGACTTTTTTAATACTTGGTTTATTCGCTGCGCACCATTGGATAGTACGTCACCATACTTTAAAACCGGTTCCCACCCTTTTTTTCAGCATGACTTTTGATGAAAAACGGACTTTTGGGTTTTTTATGTTATGGATCAGTTGGGCTTAGTTAAATGCGGTTAAACCCCTTTTCCCCGCTTGGACTTTTTTAATACTTGGTTTATTCGCTGCGCACCATTGGATAGTACGTCACCATACTTTAAAACCGGTTCCCACCCTTTTTTTCAGCAAGACTTTTGATGAAAAACGGACTTTTGGGTTTTTCATGTTATGGATCAGTTGGGCTTAGTTAAAAGCGGTTAAACCCCTTTTCCCCGCTTGGACTTTTTTAATACTTGGTTTATTCGCTGCGCACCATTGGATAGTACGTCACCATACTTTAAAACCGGTTCCCACCCTTTTTTTCAGCATGACTTTTGATGAAAAACGGACTTTTGGGTTTTTCATGTTATGGATCAGTTGGGCTTAGTTAAAAGCGGTTAAACCCCTTTTCCCCGCTTGGACTTTTTTAATACTTGGTTTATTCGCTGCGCACCATTGGATAGTATGTCACCATACTTTAAAACCGGTTCCCACCCTTTTTTTCAGCATGACTTTTGATGAAAAACGGACTTTTGGGGTTTTCATGTTATGGATCAGTTGGGCTTAGTTAAAAGCGGTTAAACCCCTTTTCCCCGCTTGGACTTTTTTAATACTTGGTTTATTCGCTGCGCACCATTGGATAGTACGTCACCATGCTTTAAAACCGGTTCCCACCCTTTTTTTCAGCATGACTTTTGATGAAAAACGGACTTTTGGGTTTTTCATGTTAAGCAGCAGAGGGGGTGAATCGGACAACCCCTTTTGACTTTTTCTGATTATGCTTTCCAAAATGGCACTAGAAATCTCATGTTTTTAACCCAAAAAAAATAGACCCTTAGTGATTGTTGTCTGAAAACAGGTGATACTGTATTCGCGTTTTCGTTGATGAATCATAAATGTCACAATGATGTTGTGACTCACCCCCTCTGCTGCTCATGGTTTACGGTGAAAACCGTCCGATTTACCCCTCTCTGCTGCTACTTTCAACCGAATATTTTATCAAGTCCTATACGATATCGTGTCCTCGGGTCTGCTAAATTTATTGTCACAAATCCGTGTGGTTTTGATTGAGCGTGACTAAAGAAATTTCTAAATTGATTATGATTCATATCACCGCTGCACCAGGTCTGATGAATATTTCGTAGCGTATGAGTATCAACGCCGTTAAATACACATAGCAGATTGCAATTATCTCTGATCACTTTTGGTATTTGTGTGTACCGTTGAGTGACATATATCACATCAGTGTTTTTATGCCTGCCTCGGGAAAATATTCTAGCGTGATTTTTTTGATTATCTAACATGATATCATCGTATACCACTAAATTGTTAATACTTCCATCGATGTCTTCCACGGAAGGGGCTTCCTCTATATCAGTAATAAATTCAATAATATCATCATCGATTTGAAATTCTTTTGCTTTCTCGTTAAAATCCTTCAGCACTTCATAGCATCGCTGATCGTCTACACTCGGGGCTATTAAATACAATTTGTTCCATTTCATCCATCTCGTTATCAAATTAAGTAGCAGTTGTGTCTTTCCGCTTCCAGATGGTCCGATTATAATCATTCTAATTGAATTCGGCAACATTTCATGGTGTTTAATAGGTTCCCGTCGTCGGGTAGCTGAATAATCAATTATATTCATGCCGTTATATATAAATTATGGATCTATATTGTGTGAAGTGTAAAAAACGTACTGGAACAGATGACTTGACGACGATTACAACTAAAAATAACCGATCAGCGCTTTCTGGTAAATGCGTACAATGTAGTACAAAGAAATTTAGATTTGTTTCTAAACCCATGGAACCCAAGGAACCTTTAAAAAAAAACGAGTAGGTGATATCGCAGCCAAGCTAACTAAACTCCCTGGAACCCCATGGGCCGAATACCCTGGAGAAAAGCACCTTCCAGGATATAGCTACTGTGGACCGGGAACAAGACTTGATATCAGACTCAATGATCAAAATCAGCCCCGACCCGGTGAAGAACCAATAAACGCCATTGATAAGGCCTGTCACCTTCATGATGTTGCTTATAAAAGCAATAATCTGCAGCACAGGCATCTAGCAGATGTGAAATTAATTCATGCGTTAAATGCTATTCCTGATAAATCTTTCAAAGAAAAATTGGCTTCCTTTTTGATAAAATCGGCTATGAAAAGTAAATTGATGTTAGGTGCTGGTAATTAATAACAACATGGAATCTATTTATTATTCCCCAAGAGGATACTGGAGAGGCAAGGCAGCAATCCATAAACTCGCTAGCGCTGCAAAAGTGAAAAAAAAACCACTGCGGCTCATTGGTTATCCAAACAGGCACTATGGCAAATTTATCTACCACCGCCTAAACAAATTAATTTCTCGCATTTTGATGTGACTGTTCCTAATGAAGTTCATCAGGCTGATATATTATTTTTACCTCATGACCACGGTTACAAATATGCGTTAACTGTAGTTGATATTGCAAGTCGATACAAAGAATCAGAACCGTTAAAAACAAAATCGGCCACTGAAGTGGCTTCTGCATTTGAAAGGATTTATCGAAGGAGCCCTCTGCACTGGCCAAATCTGTTACAAGTTGATCCGGGCAAGGAATTTCAGGGTGCAGTGTTATCTACAATGAAATATCACAATGTCACTATCAGACGAGGACATACTGCGCTACATCGTGATCAGGCAATTGTAGAACGGTTTAATAAAACCCTTGCTGAGCGGTTATTTGGATATCAATACGCAAAAGAATTCATCCAAGAAAAAAGATCCCGTGAATGGGTTAAAAGGTTACCAGCTGTGATTACTGCACTGAATAACGAGATTACTAGAACAATTAATTTGAAACCTATCAATGCGATTAAAAAGAAGTCAATACCTGAAATGGAAATTCAAAAAGATTTCAAAGAACCAATTCTTGGTAGTAATGTCATTGTGAGGTATTTATACGAACCAGGAGAGCTTGAAGGGGGCAGAAAAAGAGCTACTGATCCTATTTGGAGTATAACTGCACATAAGATATCTAGTATAACACGATCTACGGGTAGACTTCCAATCTATAAACTGGATTCAACTGCCCCTCAACGAGGATTTACTAGACAACAATTACAAGTGATACCTGAGGATACTCAATTACCACCGCATGGGCTTAACTAGCACCGTTGCGTCTATTGCACTCAAGACAAGTCAACATCACATTGTTTCTGACATGACCGAGACTATTATTTTTTTCTGTCAACGGTAAATTGGCGAGGATCTTTATCCGAATACTGCCAACGCATTATACAATTGCAACTTGCGCAGTGATTATTCTGTTTTTGCTTCAAAGTGATTATTAATTCAGCATCAATATCAAATTCTCGTTGGTTTTTTTTGTCTTGTTGTTTGTAACCGGAGAGTTTTTTATCAATAATTTTAACATCAACATCATCTATTGTGGTGTCATTATCATCGCCAATGATTTCATCATCGAGGACAATTCTTCGAAGTTGATTTATTTTTCGTACTCTAGACACTGCGAGATAGACTAAATTTGACCATTCGATGCGATTATCTACCATCCAAACGATTGTATCGGATATAGTCAATCCCTGTGAAGAGTGTATTGTTGCTGCATAACCTAGCGTCCACGGGGATTTATTAGCACGCAATGCATCTTCAACGACATTGATATCAACCAGCACAATATCATTTAATACTAAATTCTGTTTTTGAAATCCTTCGGATTTTGGGCCTGGAATATCAACTTCAATGTTCTGTTTTCGTGTATCAGATGGCCTATAACAGAGGGGCACTGGAAGTGTTGCAAATTTTTGTTTATGCAATTCAAATAATTTCATCTGAAGTGTGTCTCTGACTATTTTTCTACTTGCAATGATCAAATCATTTGGTCTCCATGCTTCCCAGAAATCATTCATTGGAGTTTCCGAAATTATTTCACGGGCTATTTCACATTGGATTCTATCCGGTTCTAATCTAATTAATTTCTTAAATTCTTTTAATTCATTATCAAGTGATCTATGATCGGTATCAATTTCTTCATAATAGTCTACAAAACCCTTTAGCCATTCATGTGGGGAAGCACCGACAAATGGTGGTGGTTGGCCGTGATCACCGCACATGACGACTTTTGTATTTTTTAATAACAACCACTCAAGAAATATTTTTAATACATCTTCTGACACTGTGTCTATTTCATCCCAAATCATGATTTCAGGAATAAATTTCTCTCCCATGCGCTCAGGAGTCCATTTATCTCCTTTCCATCTAAAGAAACTATGATAGGTACAGGCATTTACCCCTCTCTGTATCATCTCTCTTGCAAGTCTGTGAGTCGGTGTTAGCACAATCATGTTTGATTTCCCACGAAATAACTCAATTGCCCGGGTTGTTTTTCCTGACCCACCACAGCCGTTTAAATAAACTGTTTTATATCTACAGATTGGATCAGAAATCGGTGGTGCATTAGAAAATTCTGAACACTGATTGCTTTCTAAATAATTATTTTCAATGGTAACATCTGCTGATTGAATATAATCATGAAGCATTTCTTTCTTAATTCTCCATGACCCCCAATTCTCATTGCCAGTAGCCTTAAAATCAGCCATTTTGCTATTTATGTAAAATGAGTCAGTGGCAACTCTAACTGCGGTGTTAGGAAATCTATTGATCATTGAAAATAAATTAATAGAAGCATAACCAAGCATAGAAGCTCTCAAATGTGTGTACTGCGGATTGTATCCATCAGTGTAAGTAACAATTGTACCCAATTTGGTTCCATCGGACATAAATGCGTCCTTACGATTGACATATAGGCCCCTATTCGTTAAATCCGTGATTACAAAATCGTATTCAGCATTGTCTATAATCAATCGTGAAGAATATCTCGTATTGTCGTATTTGCCACCTTGGGTGAATTTACCGATTATTCTTCGTCCAAGATCTTTTGCTTCATTGTTTCTGATTTCAAATAACTGTTTGGACCAATCCATGATTTGTTGTTCACTGAAATTTGGAAACAGTTTTCGCTCTTCGCTAATTATTTTTTCTAGATCAGGTTGTGGTAACCAGACTGATTTCTGTGCTCGATAGGATATTATTGCTTCACTGACAATTAATGATTTTAACATCTTACAATCAAGCATATATCGTAATAACACTATTGGCATCCAGTGTTTTTCAGACATGTGTTTACCAATCCAAAGATAACTACACGGATGAAGTCCTGTAGCCATTTCAAATGATACTACACAAGCGAATCCGGTTAAATCGAAATGTGGCAGTGGTCCATTAATAGCAACACGGGTCATTTCGTGTGTAGGGTGTCCAAATCGTTTGAAATATTTCTCACACTCTCCATACCCAAGAAAACTTCCTGGATAACACGCAATCATATCAACTGAAATAACGGTATCAGCGGTGTATTTTGTATTCCATAATCCTCCATGGCCGTATTCAAGACAAGACAATTTGACATCTGATAAGAACTCACTTCGTGTTGGTTTCCACGCGTTTTTCTTTCTAGCAAAATGTGCTGCAATTGATGGTACTGTAAAACAGTTTGCTAATAATTGATCGTTGTCTTCCTCCAGAGAAAACTCACTAGCTAGTTGTTTCATTTGATTATGCAGCTCTTCAGTACGGTACAATTCTCCGTTGGGCCTTACAAACTGATCAAATCTACATTCCTCGTCTGAAGTACTATGAAATAGCCACATTGACACAGGATCGTTTTTACTCAAATGGTAAATAGCATCAAATAATTTCTGCTCTGAAAAAAACTCTTCAGTTTGGGATAGATATTTTACGGTTCTATCCCGTGGAAATATTGTTACTGCAGATGACCACGCGTGTTCGTTATGATCAATAATCTGTATTGGGTTTCCTTTTGATTTATATTTCGATTCGTATAATACTTCACCGGTGATTGTCGTTACTGATATTGGAAATCTCAATGATGTTTCTAATTTAGCTATATCCTGAATTGTTGCCCCATGCTGTTTCACTGTCAGTTCCCATTCGGTTATTTTTTTTTCGTCTTAGATCAGTTAGTTTATTTCCCCGGGACGCATTTGTGAAGTGTTCCATTATTCGTGTTGCTACACAATTGAGCCCTGTCGAATATTTCATGGGTGCTAGTTTTGCAATATCAGGTTTGTCATTGAGCGGATATATCCCGTAAACAACTGCTGTGACAGGATAAGATCTTTCGTAGTAGGGTTTGTCAATTCCAGTCAAAATTCCTGGTTTTGAATCCTGAGTCACAGTGACAGTTTTTTTGTCCTTAAGAATAGGCTCGTATTTGTCCCTAATGATCCATTTTCCATTATCACGGATAAGAAATTTTATTCGAAAAAAATTTCTTTCTTCCCCAAGATTTGAGATTATCACTGCTGCTTTTTCATCATTCATGGTAGCGTCAACAACACCATCAATTCGAAATGTTGACCAACAATGAGCTGCCCCATCACGCTTGAATTCATTAAAACAGTCTCTGATTTTACTAATCAAGGTTCTATCAAGAATTTTATTCTTTGGTGTATCAGAAACTCTATCAAGATTGAATTGAACACTTTTCCAAGGCGCAATTTTCGATAATCTCTCGAACTCCTCCATACTATAATTAAAACAAGCATTTAAATGAAAGATTTAAGTATAATGAATCATTGCAAATGGCTTATGATTGGATCAGTGACACCGTGTAACAAATCATGCAGAAATGAATTCTGTGGGTATCATATGCAAAGCTTTCGTCGTGGAAGCCTTGGTCCGTTACCCTGTATTCGATGTGGGGTTGGGGTTAGGGGAAAATCGCAATTATGTTTCAGGTGTGGCGGCAAACGATACAGGGAACTAAAACGCTATTATGATAAACGAATAAAAAATGGACAATCAATCAGAAATTCTGACCCTGACACTGACAAAGTCAGCAACAAAATCATAAGAAACCCCCAAGACTACATTGAAAGATTCTCCAGTGATGTTATTAATGAATTAGACAAACAATAGTTAGTATACAAATGAACCAAGAATTCAGACCACATCCCTTGATTACAAATTATGAAGCATCCAGTGATGGTGTTGTAAGAAACCGTAGGCTAAAGAAACCGGTCGGTTTTCTGACTATTCAAGGGTATTTGATGTTTAGCGCTGGAAAGAAGAAATATTTCAATCATCGTTTCATATTTGAATGTTTTAATGGATTGATCGAAGATGGTATTGTTATTGATCACAAGGATTCTAATCCAAAGAATAATTCCTTATCAAATTTAGAAGCTGTTACACAGAGTGAGAATTTGAAACGAGGAAGGACTGGCACTTACAAAACGGTTGGGAAGAGACCTGTGAAATCTTTTAATACAACAACTAACGCAGAAAAAATATTTCAATCATTATATGAAGCCGGCAAGTATTTCAATATTTGTAGAGCCTCGGTACAAAAGGTTGCAAGGGGGATTTATCTATCGGCCATTTCAAAAGAGACAGGACAAAAAATTCGATTTTCGTATGTCTAATAACACCAAGGGAGACAACTCTTAAATATAACCAATGGATATAACCAAGGGAGTTATCTCCCTTAGATTGTGATTCAGCGGCTGGGTATTGTTTTATAAGAAAAGAAATATTTTCAAACAATTATATTCTTTTTTTTTTTAGTGTTTTATGCAAATATTCTGTCTCATTTAAATACCGTGAAACACCATTAATAAGTAATTCAAAAAAATAAAATAACACACCCTGTGGATTGCTGTATTAAGTCGCCTTATATACTCTCTCCCTTAGATTGTGTTAACTTGTTTTATGGGTTATCTCCCCTTAAATTGTGATGCTGCGGCGGGGCATTGTTTTGTAAGGAAAGAAATGTTTTCAAACAATTATATTCTTTTCTCTAGTGTTTAATGCAAATATTCGGTCTCATTTAAATACTGTAAAACAGCAATAATAAGTAATTCAAGAAAATAAAATAACACACCCTGTGGATTGCTGTATTAAGTCGCCTTATATACTCTCTCCCTTAGATGGTGTCGGGTTATTTCCCCTTAAATTGTGTCAACTTGTTTTATGGATTATTGTGATTCAGCGGCTGGGGCTACAATAAATTAGAAAAGAAATCAAATATAAAATGTTTTCAAACGATTATATTCTTTTTTTTTAGTGCTTTATGCAAATATTCCGTCTCATTTAAATACTGTGAAGCACCATTAACAAGTAATTCAAGAAAATAAAATAACACACTCTGTGGATTGACGCTGCTGTATTAGTCACCTTATATACTAAATGAAAGGTTTAAAGCTGGGGCTTTCGAAAGCCAATCCGACCAGTCAAAAATAACCCACGCCATTGACACGTGTGCGTGGTTGACTTTTCTCAATCATGCAACCGGGTTTAATTTCATGGGTTGCTTTTAATTGGTCGGATGGCCGTAGAAAATCAGCCCCGTCGTTTCATGTTTGTGCTGTCTTGTGCCGTCCCATCATCATTACATCATCATTGAATTATAATCCATCCTTAATTAAGTTAATTAATTATATGTATACCTACAATCTGCCACACACACTCGAGTGGAGATATATACGGTATTGTACTGTCCTTAATTAAGTATATGTATACCTACAATTTGCCACAACACTCGAGTGGAAATATATACGGTATTTGTGCTGTCCTTAATTAAGTTAATTAAGTATATGTTGTGACGTCACCCCCAAGCATATCTTCTGGGCGGTCTAAGATGGCGTTTGCCACGTTAGGCCTCCCTTCCGGAGATGTATGTTTCGGGTTTCCTTTGGGCTTACTTGGATGTGAAGGCAACCAAGGAGTTCCAAAGATGTGTTGTCGTATATATGTAACCTCTAGGTCATTTCACGTAAACATACCCTCTTGTGATTCTAACCCGTTATTTGACGAGTTAGATTCACTCTTAGGGGAATATGTTTCCGGTGAATGTAAATATAAATGACCTAAAATAAATAACATCCATGGATGTAATTAGCTCTCCGTCACATTTGGGTAGCCCCGTATGGTGTTCAAAAATGAATTACCGGCCAAAAGAAACGGTCATAGGGTCAAATCGAGATTGAAGAAATCTCAGGGGAAAAAGAAAGAACCCTATGAAAGACACAGTGGCCTATATCAAGGGGGCCAAATGACTGACAACCGCTCATCATGGTTGTTATTTATTTTGAAAAAATATATTTATATTTATATACAGACTGAATTCTGAAAAATATATTTATATTTATATACAGACTGAATTCTGAAAATAAAAAATGAATTAGAAATATGTATTATCATATATGAATTCTGAAAATATGAATAGCATTATAGTTGAAATTGCAAAATTGAAAAGCCAGGATATTAGATTGTCAGATGGGTTAAATCCTGATCAAATCGGATTTTCAGGATATAGAATACGGAGTTAGCACTAACAAGTATATGCTACCAAAGAAATATGCACTCATCAAAAAAATTCAGAATTCTATTCGGGACTCTCTTGCATTTTTCAGTGAAGTAGGTGTGTTTGTTCCGTTGTATACTATCGTGGAAGGAATACGAAAAGAACTGGGTAACGAATATGAATTGAAAAAGGAAGCTAATTCTAAAATTAGAAACTTACGAGCGTTAATTCAAGAAAATGAACTATTTTGATTGACCGACCCTCAAAAGATTTTGTCAGACAGTAAAATCTTCTTGAGATTTTCATTTTTTTAGCATTTTTTGATTGAATCAGTGAAAATATTTCACACTGCGAAAATAAAATAGAATCCTAACAGCTTTTCTCTATGGAAAATCCAATGCAAAGTCGACTACTTGAGCCTACGAGGTTTTTACCAAAAATCGATGAAAAATGACCAAACATCACTGAAAACAGGCAAAAATTGATGAAAAATGGCTAAAATTCATCAAAAATGAGTTTTAACAGCTTTTCCTTATGGAAAATCCCATGTAAAATCGACTACTTGACTGTAAAATCTCTTTGAGATTTTCAACTGAAAACCACCAAAATTGCACAAAATGGCACCAAAACTGTCAAAAACAGGCAAAATCACTGAATATATTTCTCACAGCAATAAAAAATAAAAATATTTCATAGCAATAAAAAATAAAAATATTTCACAGCAATAAAAACTATTTCACACTGAATAAAAAATTGGACCGTTAAGGGAAGGAATCATCGATGGGGAAAAATTGTTTTGCAATTGAAAAATGGTTTCTGATTTCAAATAATGGTCAATGAAGCATTAACGACCCGATTGGCTCGTGAGCGACTAGATGCAATTAAGAAATTTATACCAATTCGCGACTCTGTCAGGAATAAACTGCAAGAACGACAGAGTCTTCAGACTGACTTTGCTGCGGGATCTGAAGAGTTGTTTAAACCAATAACTACAACAACGAAACAGATAGTGTCAACAATCTCTGAGCAAGGAAAAAAACAAGAAGAGTCTTTTCTCCCTGTGTTAGAAAAAATAGCAAAAAGAACTAAACAAACAAAAAAGTCTTTAGAAACACTTCCAGTGGATATAGTAGTTACTTCACGGCAACAACAAAAAAAAGAGCAAGTACTAGAAGAACTAGGTGCTACTGCAAGAAAACAAGAAGAAGAGGAAGAAGACGTTACTATAGAAAAAATGCATTCACCGCAAAGTATATTTACACACTATGCATACAGCATAATTAAAATTTTTAAAGATGACAATGATTTAATTAACTTTACCGCGCGGAATTTTTCACTCGATAAAAGAGAAATAGCTGTAAACAAAGGGTATAAAGAGTATATAAAAAACGACGAGAATTGGATAAAAAAAGTATACTTGGCAAACCGTGGTAGATTTAGAATCACAGAAAGTAACCGCAATGATTTTGAGAGTTTTAAAGACAAAGTATTGAGTAGATTAAATAAAGAGTATCCAACTGGATTTTTTGGTAAAGAGGAGTCAACTGAAGATGAGTATTTAGGCAGCGGCATAGTTGAAAACACTAGCGTTACTTGTCCTGGTAACATTCTCAGTGATATATCACGGTTAGAAGTTCTCATCGGAGGGAAACGAGCCGGAAATAACTCTCCAGAAATAATTAATGAAGCAGCTGATATCTGTAGACGATTATTTGCCGGTGGTATCATGGACATTAATGTATATCGAGAACTCATTGCTGAGTTAGTTGAAAATCACAAAGATGCCCATGGTTATTACAGCGATTGATCACTAATTAAGAAACTACTAGTTTTATAACAAGATGATTATACACTACAATCATGATAAACCAACCCCCGTCTATGTGGTAAACTCACGATTGCCTGTTTATAGAGCATACTACGGAGATGGTTTAGGTAATACCATTGCAGGGTTATTTACAAGAATGGCCCCAAAAGTGATGCCGTTAGCTAAACAATTAGGAATGAAAGCCATTGATGTTATTCGTGATAAGGGTATTAGTACTGTTGGAGATCTTGCCGGGAAAGCGTTTTCAACTGCGAAGAATAAATTAACATCATTAGTGAGACGAAAAAAGAAACAGGTACCATTGCCATCTACAGCGGAAATGCCTGCAGGTGTTAGTAAAATTATAAATAACGCAGTAGATGAAAAATTAGCATCATTGGTGACTCCCTTGATAAATCAAGGGGACCAAGATAACATGATAGCAAACATGATAGCGGGAAGTGGCTTTAAAAAACCACGTAGAAAACGCTAGCGTTTTTCACGATGAAATGGAAAATCCGATTTAGACTCTGATAAATAGAATAAAATGTTCAAAAGGTCACCTGATCCAGCATTTGATATGGAGGCCCCAGTGCGTAAAGATGATTCTGTACGCGATTTTCAATTTTATTCTTATCACGCAATACAACCAGATCTCCGATCGCGAATTGAACTTCAAGTTCATGATACCAGTAAATACTTTTTGCCTTGTGAAGCGTTTATTGAAGTAGAAGGAGAACTTGTAACAAATGATGCTGATCATAATGATCCACCATACGCCAATAACCCAACTATCCGAGTTGGTTTTGTTAATAACGGTATCATGGCGTTATTTGAAAGTGCAAGATATCTCATTGATGGAAAAGAAATTGAATCCACTGACCGTGAAGTTGATGTGGCTACAACAATCATAGGGTTAGCAAGATATTCTGATGATTATACAAGATCAGCTGGTCCATCTATGATGTTTTCTAAGGATCTTACTGATCACCCTGAACACAACCAGTATTCTAGAGTCAAGGCAACACATGCTTCTTCAGTTAATCCAGCACCAGACGGATATACAAGACCAGCTGGTGATTTTGATGTCATAAATAATGTTCCTAATTTCAATCTAGGATTTGCAACACGCGTATTAACTTTGCAAGGACAGCGTCGACAGTTTTCATGTGCAATTCCACTGCATCATATATTCGGATTCTGTAGAAACGTCCGAAAAGTTATTTATGGAGCTAAACACACAGTAGCGCTTGTACGAAAGGGTACTGATAATGATGCAATATGGCATGCTGCTGGTGTTGCTGATGGTAAAGTCATTTTAACAATACTAGCATTGTGGATGCCAGTGTTAACTCCATCAATCATAGCAGAAGAAAAATTGTTATCATTTATGAACCAAGGAGGAAAATCATTGTTGAGTTGGTTATCAGTGACCACTGATATTAAACTGGATAATGTTGATGATATATTTACTTGGCATCTGGCATCAAAACAAGGAGTTTCAGCTCCACGTCATATATTTATTGCATTACAGAATAATGCACGAGTTGGTAATCAACAACGAAGTCATATGATATTTGATCAGTTAGGTGTTAGAGAGGTCTCACTGAGAATAAACGGACAGCAGGAACCATCTGAAGATGTACAACTTGATTACGGTCAAAATCATATTTCACGTGTCTATCATAACTTATTGTCGTTTATGGCACGTGATCTAAATGTGGATACTGGTTTGCAAATATCACAATTGGATTTCAAAAGCCTCTATCCGATTTATTACTTTTCATTGGAACATCTTGATTTGATGAGACAATCTGTTGTTGATATACACTTTAGAGCCCGTGTAACCCGTCCTGGTGGTATTGCTAATTATAGAGCGGTTGCTGTCATTCTCAGTGATAAATCAATGTTGTTATAAGGTGTTGGTGGACGAATGAGATTTATTGATGCACCAGTGGAAAATCTTTGATAGCAATTAGATCAATCTGTATTTGTATAATGTCATATAGTAATATCAATGTGTCATTGACACCTGGTCAATTAAAAAAATTGCAATCAAAATCCGCTAAACAATGTGGAACCACAATCACGTTGAAACCTAATCAAATGAATGGTGGGGCAAATAAATTGTCACTGACAACTCGTCAAGTGAAACATTTCAATGATGCTTTCAAGGATTAAAAAGGAGTTCAGATCACACTCTCTGCGGCTGCTATCAAAAATATGATAAAAACAGGTGGTATATTTCCGTTGTTTGCTGCGTTACCAGCATTGGTTGCGGCAGCAGCCCCAGCAGTCGCAAAAGCGGCCGCATTGGGGGTAGTTGGAGGCTTGGGGACAAAAGCGGTACAGAGCATTGCTGAATCATATGAACCGAAGAAAGGTCGAGGGTATAAAAAAAAGGGAAAGGGTCTAAGACTACCAGGAACCCCGTATTCATGGTACAGCGGAAAAGGCCTGAGACTACCAGGAACCCCGTATTCATGGTACAGCGGAAGGGGTCTAAGACTAGGACCGGTTTATTAATTGAGGAACCTATGGTTCCCATGTCCAATTTTGATTTAATGGATGCTGCTAAAAAACTAGCGATTAAAAATTTCAGAGGTGTTTTTATGAAAGATCAATTACCACATCAACCAAACAAAACTGAAACAGGTATTATTAATCTCGATAACAGCACCGGACCTGGAACTCACTGGGTTGCATACGCTATTGATCCACGTGGGATTGTCTATTTTGATTCATATGGATTAGCCCCGCCAAAAGAGTTTATGCGTTATATAAAAACTTTTCCAATGAAGACTTGGTATTCTACGCTACCAACACAACAAATCAATGATCCACCAATATGCGGCAGCGAAGTATTAAATGTCCTTGATGCTATTTCAGCATCTAGAAAACCACCACACATTGTCGTAAATGACTACACCAGCAATCGCTTTTTAGAGAGAGAAAGTTTTACAATAACATGATTGATATTTGGGGAAGACCTCTGAAACCCAAACCCGATGACACTGCAACCCCTGATTATATCAAGGATATAACAAAAAAAATTAAAGATGAAATCGCTGAGACGTTGAATTTAGTAAATGTTGATCCTAATGAGATAGTTGTATTCCAGGACAAACAGGGTAAATTGAAAACAAGTAATGTGTCGTTGGATGATATTTTGGTTAAACAACGAAACGCAATCGAGAACACCGTTGCGTTATTTTCCGATCAGGGTAAACTCAAACCGGGCGTACTTTTTTCGACGATTACAGATCGATTTAAAACTCTCAACGATGAATTAAAAAATTCTGTGTTGGAACTAGCAACACTTCAATCTAAAACCGAAGAACACGGAAAACAGTTTTCAATTTTTCGTAGAAATATCATTGATAAATTTCTTGGAACCACATTCGATAAACTCGACATAAAACTCCCTGATATTAAAAAATCCATCGATGAGACGGAAACTTTCATCGAAGCCATCAAACACGATTTTTCGAGGATGATAACAGTCATTGAAAACACAAAAATCCCTCATGAGAAAACCAATAACGTAGTATACACAATCAAACACGGATCATTTGAGTGGACACCTACAAACAACAAATTAGATATCACTGCAACCGTTAAAGGTATTTATCGATTAACACTAGTAACACCATTGGCTCAATTAAATATTTCATCGTCCAGTTCATCCGGGGTCAATAATACGATTTCAACGATCATCGACAAGAATACAACTGAAAAGTTCACAATCACATCTACTGATAAAAATTTGGTTAGGGTCTCAACAACGTGGTATTTGGAATTCGTAGCGGATTTAAGTAAATCGTAATTGAAAACGCTAGCGTTGTTAAAATAAAAAATGATTTCATCATCGCAATATCGTTATGATCAGGTCAGAGAATTTCAAACTAGACTCAAAACCCTGTCTGAGGAGAATGCAATTAAAATTAAAAAATATCGCAAGAGAATTACCGCAATTGATGTTACCGTATATTCAGTGAGTGGTGTAATCACCGGAGCTGGTATTATACTGTCTTCAGTGACAATGATGGCTCCGATAGCTGTTCCAATTTGCATTTCTGCGGCAACAACAATCGCTGGAATTATTTCAATAATCACAAAAAAAATATCATCATGCAGCCAACGGAAACTACAAGACTACATAATTCAATTTCATGTTGTGTCCACCGCATACTCGCAATTATCCTTATTGATATCGTCATCTCTCGATGATACAATTATATCAGAGAGTGAGTTTTCAGCGATGGTAGATATATATGATTCTGCGATGTCAAAATTAGAAATACAAAAACATGAGTATAATAACAATGACAACACCGATGGAATCAGAAAAAACCAAAATGATCTCAATAACCTCAACGATATCAGATAGTGAGTTCTCAGTGATGGTACGTGTCTATGATTCAGCAGTATCAAAATTAGAAATACATCATGAGTATAATAACAATGACAACACCGATGGAATTACTTCAACAAATAGTGGAGAACACGAAACCAGTACAAACCAGCATGATCTCGATAACCTCAACGAATCCAGAATTCAGTGTGAATTTCCCCTCTCCGGTCCCAGTGAAGGAGATAGCGTTAGCAAAATTACGAGTGTATCATAGCTGGCCTAATATCAGATCAAAATCATTTGGTGGTCAACAACCCAATAATTCCCTGGTATTTGCAAATAAGAATAAACCAGACGGTACCCCAGACTGGAACGTTGTTTCCATACCAACCGGATCATACCAAATCGAACAAATCAATAATGAATTCGCGCGTAGAATAAAATCGATTACTGGAAAAGAATCAAAAATAGCTATAACAGTTCATGAGCCAACACTGTCATCTGCCATTGAAATAAGCACAGAAGGATACGTCGTAGATATCTATCAAAGCTCAATAAGAACCGTACTAGGATGGCCTGAAATCCCACCCCGGGAAAAAACCGTTAAATTACCAGAACCACAAAAAACTGATTATATCACCGACAGGATAAAATCTGATAATCCAGTAAAGAGTTATAGAGATTATGACAAATTGAATTTTTTTCTTGAAACGATAGATACCGTCACTAATAAAAGATACTACACACTTCTACAGAATAAAACCACTGAAAATTTCAGAGCGTTCAATAACGATATTTCGTTGTTGTTAGTATCCCTTAAATCCGGTACTCTCACCCGAGACGAATTTATCAGCGTTGTAGAAACATGTAACAAAATCATCAATGACATGGAAACATTTCATTCACAAATTATTCAGGGTATATTAGATGACAATATCCCCCTATCGAAAACAACATTTGCATCGAAGTATAATATACGCGTAGAAGATATTCCAACAGTCAAACTACTAGGATATAATATCTTAGAATTACAAAAATCTCTCAATGATGACATCGATGAAGGTTTCAAAAAAATCCATGACGCGTGGAAAAAAACACCATCAACTATCCTGACACACAATAATGACCCAGATGGTGGCGGCAGGCATATTGCTCCGTTCAATGTGAATATTTCAACGGTGATTGCGCTCAATTTAGTGTGTGATGTTATCGAAGGAAGCTATCAAATAAATCTAGAACGATCAAATCAAGCTCAGCAGGGGTATATTCTATATTCATTTGCACCAACAGCTCCTCCAGGGTATTTAATAATCGAATCCCCGGTGAATCCAGTCTATATGCGATGTCATAATAATTCATTAACCAGAATTAATTTCAAACTCACTGACCAGTCTAATAATCTGATTGATTTACAAAATGAGGTGTTAGCGATTAGTCTGTTTGTAAAGTCGTAAAGACTTTCAATCATGAAAGGATTTTCACCCTAGGACCGATTCGGTTGAAAGTAGCAGCAGAAAGGGGTAAATCGGACGGTTTTCACCGTAAACCATGAGCAGCAGAGGGGGTGAGTCACAACATCATTGTGACATTTATGATTCATCAACGAAAACGCGAATACAGTATCACCTGTTTTCAGACAACAATCACTAAGGGTCTATTTTTTTTAGGTTAAAAACATGAGATTTCGTGAGAAGGGTCTAGTGCCATTTTGGAAAGCATAATCAGAAAAAGTCAAAAGGGGTTGTCCGATTCACCCCCTCTGCTGCTTGTTATGGATCAGTTGGGCTTAGTTAAAAGCGGTTAAACCCCTTTTCCCCGCTTGGACTTTTTTAATACTTGGTTTATTCGCTGCGCACCATTGGATAGTACGTCACCATACTTTAAAACCGGTTCCCACCCTTTTTTTCAGCATGACTTTTGATGAAAAACGGACTTTTGGGTTTTTCATGTTATGGATCAGTTGGGCTTAGTTAAAAGCGGTTAAAACCCTTTTCCCCGCTTGGACTTTTTTAATACTTGGTTTATTCGCTGCGCACCATTGGATAGTACGTCACCATACTTTAAAACCGGTTCCCACCCTTTTTTTCAGCATGACTTTTAATGAAAAACGGACTTTTGGGTTTTTCATGTTATGGATCAGTTGGGCTTAATTAAAAGCGGTTAAACCCCATTTCCCCGCTTGGACTTTTTTAATACTTGGTTTATTCGCTGCGCACCATTGGATAGTACGTCACCATACTTTAAAACCGGTTCCCACCCTTTTTTTCAGCATGACTTTTGATGAAAAACGGACTTTTGGGTTTTTCATGTTATGGATCAGTTGGGCTTAGTTAAAAGCGGTTAAACCCCTTTTCCCCGCTTGGACTTTTTTAATACTTGGTTTATTCGCTGCGCACCATTGGATAGTACGTCACCATACTTTAAAACCGGTTCCCACCCTTTTTTTCAGCATGACTTTTTATGAAAAACGGACTTTTGGGTTTTACATGTTATGGATCAGTTGGGCTTACTTAAAAGCGGTTAAACCCCTTTTCCCCGCTTGGACTTTTTTAATACTTGGTTTATTCGCTGCGCACCATTGGATAGTACGTCACCATACTTTAAAACCGGTTCCCACCCTTTTGTTCAGCATGATTTTTGATGAAAAACGGACTTTTGGGTTTTTCATGTTATGGATCAGATGGGCTTAGTTAAAAGCGGTTAAACCCCTTTTCCCCGCTTGGACTTTTTTAATACTTGGTTTATTCGCTGCGCACCATTGGATAGTACGTCACCATACTTTAAAACCGGTTCCCACCCTTTTTTTCAGCATGACTTTTGATGAAAAACGGACTTTTGGGTTTTTCATGTTATGGATCAGTTGGGCTTAGTTAAAAGCGGTTAAACCCCTTTTCCCCGCTTGGACTTTTTTAATACTTGGTTTATTCGCTGCGCACCATTGGATAGTACGTCACCATACTTTAAAACCGGTTCCCACCCTTTTTTTCAGCATGACTTTTGATGAAAAACGGACTTTTGGGTTTTTCATGTTATGGATCAGTTGGGCTTAGTTAAAAGCGGTTAAACCCCTTTTCCCCGCTTGGACTTTTTTAATACTTGGTTTATTCGCTGCGCACCATTGGATAGTACGTCACCATACTTTAAAACCGGTTCCCACCCTTTTGTTCAGCATGACTTTTGATAAAAAACGGACTTTTGGGTTTTTCGTGTTATGGATCAGTTGGGCTTAGTTAAAAGCGGTTAAACCCCTTTTCCCCGCTTGGACTTATTTAATACTTGGTTTATTCGCTGCGCACCATTGGATAGTACGTCACCATACTTTAAAACCGGTTCCCACCCTTTTTTTCAGCATGACTTTTGATGAAAAACGGACTTTTGGGTTTTTCATGTTATGGATCAGTTGGGCTTAGTTAAAAGCGGTTAAACCCCTTTTCCCCGCTTGGACTTTTTTAATACTTGGTTTATTCGCTGCGCACCATTGGATAGTACGTCACCATACTTTAAAACCGGTTCCCACCCTTTCTTTCAGCATGACTTTTGATGAAAA